>CM047873.1:15465158-15494127 GCA_026212405.1 Petrea volubilis
CTCTAGATGATATTCTTGAATTTTTCACCAAGCTTGAGGCTTGTCAAAAATAAGGAATGAGATCATCTTTTTTGACTTTGTATTCGATCAAATGTTAGTTAATGACCATTTTTGAATCACCATAGACCTCAAGGTCCACAATTTCGATTTCAACGAGCATTTGGAAGTCAATAATCAAGGCTTGGTATTCAGCCACATTATTAGAGCACAAATCATCCAGCACAATTGAATACATCAATACTAAATTTTTTGGGGAGACAAAAACAGTTTATGCCCCAACTCCATCAGTTCGAGCTACTCTATCTGTAACGACCCGAAAAAATACCCTTCATATTTTATAATAATTTTCTCATAAAATTTGTACAAAATACAAGAGCTACAATTTTCAAAAAGAATGCGAAAGCAAGTTTATTGTGTAAAAGGCCTCCAAATGCTTCCGCTGCACCACTCTAATACGCTATCTCATTTCTGTCTAAAAATATTCACGTAAAGAAGAATCAACGCAATGGTTGAGTAGAAATTTTCACTTAATCACATAAGGTGTTCGTGTGTATAACATGTGCACATAGTCATAATATCTCACATAATATTTCACATAATATTACCTTTCGAGTCACTTATTGGTGACTCCCTTATGTCTCCTACAGTACGATATTCCAACCGTTCACATCATTAATCCCAATATTCCATTTGTCCACATCAATTCCATCCGTTCACCCCGGTGGCCATATCTCGAGACTATGCCAATTTCCTACAAGAAATACATAGAACACTCCGTCCATACAAGATGGGATTAGGACATGGATGGCGAGAACTGTTTTAAGACCGGCAATCCCACTGCCGCTAGGCCGAACTCTAGCCCCATCCACACCGAAAACAAATTTGGGCCCGACATGCACAAATAAAGATTGTCACATAAAGATATTCTCACATAATTTCACGTAAGGATCATGATTTTATGCTTTAGGAGAGCATATATTGGACATAATAAGGCATGAGCATAAACTAGAGCATATAATTACAATTAAGGAGTACTATAAACATGGTGGCATCTAACTTGTAGTAAAACATGATTCCTAGGCTTAATAGCACTTAAGTATGTAAAAGCATAGAACAACTAAACTTATATAATTAAGCAAAATTCCTTCAAATATTTTTAGGGAAAAAGAGGGTATATAAAGGGCTATATGGAAGGATAATAGGTATATATGTATGTAAAAAGAAGTGTTTATATATATACATATGTGGGTGGAAGATATTTAATAAATATGGAGTGTTTTGGGTGTTGAGAGTAGAGTGAGTGAGGGGGTGTGTTTGTAGGCGGGATTTGTGTTGTGTGTGTGGAAAATGAAGATAATGCCCCCCTTTTTATAGAGTTGAGGACAAGAAATACAATTATTATATATTTTAAGTCATTTTTCTAATTATTGGTTATCTTATCATATCTTATCCAAATCTTATCATAATCTTATCCAAATCTTATCTAATCTTGTCACAATCTTATCTAATCTTGCCATAATCTTATCTAATCTTATAAAATCTAAAATCATATCTTTATTTAATTAAAAATTCGAATTTTTATTTATTTATTTTTGTAAAAATCGAAAATTAGGGTGTTAGGGCATAAAATCCGAAAATTCATACTTAATTTAGAAAAATTCCAAAATTTGAAATTTAATATTTATAAATCTGAAATTATATGTATATTTCCTAGAAATTAAAATATTTTAGTTATATTTTCAAAAATTGCAATTTAGGACATAGAATTTCTAAAATTGTGTTAGAATGTCAAATTCCTCTAAAATTTGAAAAATCATGTAATTTATTCAAAATTGCATCTTCTCCGTGCATAAAAGTCTAGAATAATTATTTATATTAGTTTGAAAACTCATAAATATTAATAGATGAATTTTCCAAGAATGGTAATCAAATTCGAAAATTAGTACGTTACCATTCAAATTGTAAATTAACCTCAAAATCATTCTAAAATTTGAAAATATCAAACAATAATGAACTTTTCAAGAAGCATAATGTTTTATATCAATTATTTAAATAATAAGGATTACCGGGTCGTCACACTATCAAAGAACATCATCCGTGCTAGAAAGATATTGATAAAGAGGGCGTCTTCATCTGGAAGATTGTTAGATAGCTTCCATTTTGCTGGACTAGGATGATCGGCAAGGAAATTGGCAAGTGCTTGCCCTTTCATAGCCTCTTGTAGCACGTATGTGATATCACACTAGTTATATATGACAACCCGCTTGGCTAGTCTTCTTGAAAACACTGGCTTTGACATCACAAATTTAACAGGATGTACACAAGAGATGAGCCATGTAGTAGTATTTAAACTTCTTAATCGCATAAAACAAAGCCTAACATATCTTCTTAATCAGAGAGTATTTTTGTTCATTTTCTATCAGACGACGAGTTAGATATTACAAGGCCCCTTTTTTTCTTCATTTTCTTGAGCTACTAGAGCACTAATCGAGCTTTTTTGAGCAGCAATACACAACATAAGGGGCTTTCCTATAGTCGGAGCTCTTCAAAATTTTACAAGGTGTTTTTATATGCTTTCAAAGGCATTATGACATTCTTTACCTAACATAAAAGGGCCAGCTTTCTTCATCAAATGGTTAAATGACTAAGATCACCCAACGAGACTTGATATTAACCTTTTGATAAATGCGAGGTTGCCTTGTAGATTCTATAGTTCCTTAGGATTTTGTAGTACATGCATCTTTTGAATTGTGTCTAACTTAGCATGATCGAGTTCAATTCTGCGATGATGCACTATGAAACCAAGGAATTTTCACGAGGCGACACCAAGTGCACATTTGAGTGGGTTCAACTTCAAATTGTATTTTTTTCAATCGATCAAACACCACATAGAGATTTTCCAGGTGATCACTACTTTTTTTTTGTTTTGATGACGAGGTCATCCACATAACACTCCACTCTATTATGAAGCATCAAAAATATTTACTTTTGAAGTGCAAAATGTCATACATTCCTTATCTTTTAGTGCCATCTTGATGTGATTGGATATCAATGATCCATCCTTCAAAGACAAAGCTTCATGTTCTGTAGTTGCATTAGCCATGAGGCCAATGATGGGAAGCAGGAAGTCATCCTTTGGGCATGCCTAGTTTAGGTCTCAAAAGTTAACACATATGCGTATTCGACCATTCTTCTTCTTAACCAGTGCTATGCTTGAGATCTAGGTAGGATATTTGTAATGACCCAGTATTTCTAGGTATTTTAAAAGTTAGTTATATGATTAAATTATCTAGTATTTTATGTGATTATTATTTTGTACGTGAACTACGTGATTAAATTGTTTAGTGTTTTATTATTCTATAGGTGAAATGTGCAATAACTACTATGTTTTCATACTAACCATTTGATTCTACATACGTGCATATAAATCAACATATATGTTTATATCTATAATTCTATGCATGCATCTTTCAAAATTATAATGATAAGTGTAATTTCTTACATATTAATATCTATACTTACAATTTTTAAAATATAAGGAATATATATATATATATATATATATATAAATACGCCTTTTTTAAATTACACAGAAATATTCTACTTATTTAAGATTAATATATTCATATATATATAAAAATATATAAATTTATACGTATATATATACTTCCATAAATATTCTCTCTCTATATATATAAGTTCGTGTATATATATATATATTTATACACTTACATATTAATCCTAAACACTTTATATGATTAACAATATTTAATTATATATTTTATCTAAATAGTTGTGTGTGTGTGTATATATATATATATGCAAATGCTCTACTCATATATATACATAGTCATATAGATATATACATATCTAAAAAACTAAGAAAATCTATATATCTACATGTATATATAACCGTGTGTCTACATAAAAATATGTTATCTTTCATTTTATCTTTTAAAGATATTTGAGCATAGCATTAAATGACCCCTTTACACTTGTATAAATCATGTTACAAAGAGTAACATTTGTAATCATCAATTTTACCTAGAGTATGATTCATGGGATTAGGGTAACAACTAAGGGGAGTTAGGGTAACACTTGTATAAGTGTAGATTACCACCTATACATTAAATTGGAAGATAACCATTAATGCTAATTAATGTTATAAAATATAATAATGCCATTCCTTAGAATAAGAACTATAAATAGAAGATTTGTTTTCTATTAACAAACATCACACACACTATTCTCTACCCACACACACACAGGGTACATACATATATATATATATATATATATATAGTACACAACACAAACACACACCACACACAACACAAACACACACCTCACGGATACACCGCACACAAGACAATCACACAAACACTTCACGTCACACACACACATGGTGCACATATACACACACATATATATATAGGATTCCCTCTCTCTCTCTCTCTCTCACACACACACACACACACACATATATATGTAGTATTCTCTCATACACACACATATATATAAATTTTGCTTAATTACACAAGTTAATTTCTAGAGCTAGTTTATCCTTTTACTATCATGATATTATGCTTCATTATGCTACTACAAGTTATTAGAAAGTATGTTTCTAGTTATATTTATATTTTATGCTCATAGAATTAATATGAAAGTATGTATGTGTATTATTCCAAAATATGCTTTTAGTATGTTTTTATATTTAAAGTTATAAGTGTGGAAGTATGTTCCTTATGTGAAATAATGTGAAAATATATAAAAAAATTTATTTGTGCATGTCGGACCCGTATGTGCTTCGGAATGGATGGGACTAGAGTTCGGCCGGGCGGCAATGGGCTTGCCGGTCTTAAAACAATTCTCACCATCCATGTCCTAATCTCATCTTGCATGGACGGAGTGTTCCATATATTGGTATTAGTTGTAGGAAATTGGCATAGTCTCGAGATATGGCCACTGATGTGAATGGATGGAATTGATGTGGATGGATGGAATATGGGGATTAATGATGTGAACAGTTGGAATCTTGTATTGTGGGAGACATAAGGGAGTCACCAATGAGTGACTCAAAAGATAATATTATGTCAGATATCAAGACTATGTGCACATATTATACACACGAGCACCTTATGTTATTAAGTGAAAATTCCTACTCAACGTGTATGTTGACCATTTCTCCCTGTGATAATTTTAGCCGAAAAGGAGGTGGGAATTATTAAGGATGATAGCGAAGAACGGTTCGGCGCCTTTAACTAGTCGGAATTAAGCTTGATATTTTGTATTTTGGAGAGATCATGATGTTATAAATTTTTATATTACTATGTATTATGCGCACTACTCTGATATATTTTCAATAAAATAAGTATAGTTTCATATTTTAGTTGGCTATATTTTAATAAATTAATTAAAGGTCCGAGTCGTTACAATATTTAACCTCTTTGATGAATCCAACTTTGATGAGTTTGTTGACCTCAGTCTCCATGTGCAGGACTAGCTCTGGGCAGACTTTCCATTGTAATTGCTTCACCAGTCTTATTTCATGCTTTATATCATTACAACCCTTGTGTCTAGTTCGGGAATTTCTTTGTATGTCTAAGCAAAGACATCCCTATGTTCAATTTAAAATCTTGAAGTAGCAATCTTTTTCTTTAGAACTCAAAAGCGCACTAATGAATATGAGTTGTGGCCCTTCCACCGTTCTTAGATTCAGTTCTTCTAACTCATCAACGGTACTTGTCTATCATGTTCGAGCTACGGAAGGGATTCTTGAATGTCATCTTCTAAAATCTTTTGAGCTAGAATCATCGTCGACTATGACGTGATTACATTTTTGCATTTCATCAATCATATCATCATTAGATTGCCCTATTGCTGCATATTCTTGACCTTTGGAATGCAATAGTCCACTTTAATGCCACATCCGCTATCATTATAGGGCACAATACTAGCTTCCATCTTGAGCAACTCTTTTTCTCTAAAAAACCATCTTTGATCAACTTTCTCAGCTTTCTTATGGCTTGATGAGGAGCTTCCGTCCTAGCTCCTACATAGCACTCGCATAGTTGGAGTTGACAATGATTTTCACTTAATTATCATTGGAAGCACTTCAATTTGGCAGATGAGCATAATCAATAATGCGTTGCTTCGCACTCATTGATCAATTCATAGTTATAAGCAGTAATGAGGATGTGTTCGCATGTGGTTAGGATAAGTGAATAGTTTGGCTTTGCTTCGCTTCACTTTCCTTGCTGCCGCAAGTCGCCATTACCAAGTTGATCAAACACTGAAGGATGATTGTTGTTGACCATATGATATTTTGATAGTTTTTGAATAGTAGAACCAATTCTTTTAAACATAGAGGTATGAGCAACAAGAGTGCCTAGATAATCAAATGCGGAGATGCATCAACCATTTTTTCACTTTCCTTTCTTGTTACAATGTATTGGACGTTAGAACACTTATTCTAGGTCGATCAACACAAAAACCTTGTTTTCTCAATTTCTATTGTGCTTTGGTGAGTCTATGGATATGGTCAAGCAGGATAAGTTTGGACTTTATGGTTTGGTAGTCAATTAGGTTGTTTATTCTCTTTTATCTTTTCACTTGTTTGAGGGCTTCTTGCCGATGTGAGGTTCTCTACATCTTGATCGCGGATTGAACGCCTTGATATGATGACTTTCATGAAGAATGCCAAGAATTTCGCCTTTGATCTTTTACGAATCTTCTTGAGCTTGCCTTGAGAGAACTTCAGGATCTTCTTAGCTTCTCTTGCTCTTGAAAACTTCTTTCTGTGGCTCTTGAAGACTACTTGATATCCTTTTTGAAGCCCAAATGATCTCTATTTATAGGTGTTTGCGTAGGGTCTTTATATGGCTACTGACTTCTTTGGTATTTATATCTATAATATAAATTATGTTTAAAGAGAAAAATATTATTTGCGTGTTATGATTTGATTGGTCCACATGACCAAATGCACCACTTGTCACTATCTGATTGGTTTTGGACTTTCGGGCTGCAAGGCTTGATTTAATTGGCTGTGACACTTCATATTTGACACTTGGCGGCTTCTTATTCGCCAGAAAAATAAATATTAAGAATAATAATTAAAATTAACTATTTAATATTGGAATTAAATTTATGAAATTCCAAGATACACATAGAAAATTTAGTTAATATTTAATATTTTAATTTACACTTGTCGATTTTTAATTGGATGAAATTTAATCGCCAACAAACGCCCCCTACTTCAAGGTTCGACAGAGAACATGTCGGATATTTGCGTGAGAGAGGCGAGACTTGAAATAATTAATTTCCCTAATTTTCTTTTAAAGGGATTATATGTAAATTTCTTCTTCTTCTTCTTTTTTTTTTTTTGTTTTTTAAAGAGACAATCATGGACTTTTAAGAAATAAGGTCCATTAACCTCTCCACTTATATCTAGCTATTCGGGCGTCGAATCTAAACTTGTGAAAAAATTTAGCCCATGATTTGGTGTTTCAATCGCAAAATTCACCTTTATCCTTAAATAGTTTCAAGGGGAGTACATTTGGTGGGGGACAAGAATTTACATCAAGAAGAGACATGCATATCTCATTAAAACCAATCACATAACAAATAAATTAATCATAAAGTAAAAGGTCTAGGCTCCTTTGATCACCCCATTTGTCACATGAGCAAAAATAAAAGCAAAATTTTGAAGTTACAAATAATTTAAAGATACGTGTATTTTTCTAACAAATGCAAATATTGAATTCTCTAACTTAAGGTTCCAAATTAATTTTAACTTTCACATCAATTGAAATCTAATTTTAATTTAATTCAATTCATCTTTTGAATTCTCTAATCCAAAATCAATTTAAATTAATTGATTTAAAATTTAATTAGAATTCACAATCCTAATTTTGTTTAAATCTTTAATCCTTACTCAATTTAAATTCTCTAATTTCAGTATTGGTTCCATAATCCAGTTCCAATTAGAATTCTCAATCCTAATTCAATTTGGATTACATAATCTTTATTTAATTAGGATTCTCTAGTTTCAATTGAACATGTACTTTAAATTCAAGTTTGATTAGGATTCTCAATCTCTACCTAATTCAAATTCACAAATCCAATTTCAACTACAACTCTCAAATCCTAGTTTACTTTTGAATTCACCAATTCTATTTGAATTTAGATTTCCCATTTCAATTTAAATTGGAATTCAAAACTCCTTATTTAATTGGAATGCCGAATTCAAATTCCAATACAATTACATGTAAAATTTTAAAATTGAATTTCATGTTGGATCAAAAATTAAAATTTTTAAAGAAAAGTAAATCCTCCTTTAATTTTAATTTGAGTTTCAATTTCAAGAACAATTAAACAATTTAATTGAAACAAAAGTAAAAGGAAAAAATCTAATATTTCCTTTTTTTGTTTTTGTTCTCTAATGTTATTGTTTTTCAAATAATTCAATTAAATAATATAATAAGGAAAATATGAAAAACTATTTTCCAATAGACATTAAACTCGATCCAACAAATTCAAAATGAAAGCAAGTAAGCAATTTAATCCTAAACATCCAATTTTTATGAACAAATCTCTCTTCAATTCAAGTGTTAAAGAAATAAACATGTTATATTGTATAATTGGCTCTGACACCACTGATACTTTCGTATAGGCCTTGGATGCTAACACAACAAAAATATAAAAATTATAATACATAGCTACTATGTAAAAACGCATCCCATTACTATTGCAATGTAGATCTTATGCAAACTACAAACATGCTTATAAGGGTTCAAATGAATTACACCTTCATGCACTCCGTTTGATCTAGGGAAGTGATTGTATTCAAATATGATTGAGTGTCCAACTTGATCTCAATCAACTGAACTGCATCCTCAAACTTGATCCTCATTAATCTGAATGAATCTACGTGAGCAGGAGCCCAAACATTCTCATTCTAAAGTTAAGTCCACAGGAGTAGATTACATCGAGTTCTTGATTATATTCTATGTTGTAGTCGAACAAAGAACCATCTTGGTATATATGAAACTATATTTATTCTAACCTTTTAGAATAATTTCTGAACTCCTTTAGAAATTAATTGGGAATAGTAGGTTTCTATTAACTGCATCTAAATTAATTGATCAAGAACTAAGAGCACATTGTGGAATAAGAAAGAGAGCTCCAATGCGTGGATTAAAAAACCACAAGGGATGAGCATGCATGATGGATTTTGAACAATCACAAAATATTTAGGATCATTCATGCCATTTTTCCTAAATAGTACTCTCGGCTATGTAAGGAGAATAAAAAAAAATAAAAAAAGAATCATCATCCAGAAAGGAGAACCAATTCTCAATATTATATTATTGCTTACTAAAGGGTGTATATATGACGACCCCGAAATTCCTTTATTATTATTATTATTATTATTATTAGTCTTATGACCATTACTAGATTAATACTATCATTAGTGGCTACATACATGCGTACATTTTAATTACAACGTATAAGGTACATTACATAAGGATACATCAACAAAAGGGAGTCTCGACTTGCTAGTTTACTATTGATACATAGCAAAAGCAAAAACCCAAACAGGTACGCAGCGGAAAATCCTACATCCTTCTTTCTAGTAAAATGCTTCAAAAGGTTCCTCCTCCTCGCCATCATAAAAGCTATCTTCGGAAGCGTCTAAAATATTATATAACATGAAATCAACATACGTTGAGTAGAAACACTTCTTTATACACATAAGGTGCTCGGGTGTCAAGTGCACATTAGTTACACATAGCACACATATAATTTCACACTTTCTACCTTTCGTCACCTGACAGCGACCCTTATAACTACCCGGGCCGAAATAACAACCAGCACATTTCTCCCGCCAGCCTTATCCTCCAATGGTCGTATCCCGGGCATACGCCTTAGTATTGTTCTACGACCCTCTCTCTTGAGTAGATCTCTCCGTCTACCCAAGGGGGGATTAGGAGATGGAAGGGTGGTGAACTCTCCCGGCTACTCAATAGTATGTCCCGGTGGAACACCCCCAGACCATTCCAGCACATATGGGCCCATTCACACAATTGAATTTGTTCACATATGCACATCATCATAGTTTAGCAAAGTAAGCTCCACACGTATAAATGAAAGCTTTATGTTTGCTTATTAAGCATACTTACATAGAAATGGTAAAAATATATATATATATATATATATAGCTAGTAGCAAAATATGTAAATAAATAAAATATGAATATAAATATATAAATATGTAAACATAGTAAATATATAAATATAAAGATTAAAAGATAACTAATATAAATATATAAAATATATAAAATGTGATATAGATAAGTATATATATAAAGATGATAGAAAATATATAAACTATATAAAGTGTGATACAAATATAAGATGATTGAAATTATCTACATATATATAAACTAATAAAATGAATATAAATATATATATATACTTATACGTACCATATATATATATATATATAGATTAAAGTAGTCTTACTAAGTATATAATTAGTCTATAATAAGTAGACATATATATATACGTACATAACTATATCCATATAAATATATACCTAATATAATATGAATTAGCTAAATGAATAGATAACAATACTTTAAGTATTTATATATATATATATACGTACATAGATATATATATATATATCTCTATAATCATCAAAGTAGGCATAAAACTATACAATAAAGTATAATAAATAGATATATGGAGCTTTCTTCACAATTACTTTCAAGGCAACATAGGATATTCTCCTACTAGCTCATTTAAAGAATCATGGTCTCATACTACCTCATATAAAGCATAGAACTCACATAATAATCCAAATAAAACATAAGAATGCCATATTATTGTAAAAAGGCACAATAATCACATAGTTTTCCAAGAAAGCATAGTAAGCACATAGAACTCCAAATGAGCATACTAGTCACATAAGATCTTCAAGATCATGCTCATAATTCTATCCATCCTTCAACTTCCTCCCAACAAGAGTTAAACATGATAAAATTAACTATAAAGTAACATGAAGATAGCAACATAACTAAAACCCTCAACTTGGAGGCATGTTTGGCAAAAGCTCTCACTCTAGGCCATTCAAGCTTGTTCTTTTACATTGCTTGGGCCCAAGAGTATGGAAGCTTGCCTAATCTCCTTAAGAAGAAGAAGAAAAACCCTCTACTTAAGGTATAAAGAAGAGTTCCTACCTTAGTCCTTCAAAGTGGTGTATTGATTTGGGGAGAGTGAAGTGTTTGAGGAAAAAAATGAAAGAGAGTGTAAGAGCAAGAGAGAGTGCACGGTTTTGGGCTGGAAATGGCTGAAAAATGAGGATTATGGTGTATATGGTCTTGTGTAATTATTTTCTAAGTATTAGACACAAATATCCAATTATTAAATTCAACTAAATACCTCTTCCATACATTATACATGGTTATATATGCCTACACCTATTTTTACTAAATACCATGTATATGTATGTGGGTATGTGTGTGTGTGTATATGTAGCCATGTACATCACCACTAATATATAGTTATTTATGTATATGAGGTTCAAGAGTATGTATTAGTAAAGATATTTTGATAAAATATAAAATAAAATCAACTAAAATCAAACAAAAACCTATATAATCTGAAACTCTTATTTATTAAGTATTTTATTGCTTATTTCTCAGGAAAAAACGAAATTTGGGGTTGGAGAGGTGAAAAGACCAAAATACCCCTTGTTTTGCCAATTTTTCGAAAATCGCCCAAAAATAGAAATAAAATTCTAAAAATTCGAAAATTAATTTT
Organism: Petrea volubilis; assembly: GCA_026212405.1. NCBI lineage: Eukaryota > Viridiplantae > Streptophyta > Magnoliopsida > Lamiales > Verbenaceae > Petrea > Petrea volubilis. The sequence goes on from CM047873.1 coordinate 15,476,984, forward strand.
TATAAGTCAAATAAAACCTAGAATATTTATTTGTATTATTATTTTAATTTTTGGATAATAATTAAGCATTTTAAAAATTATATTTCAAATTAAGAACTTAAAGACAATATTTTTTCGAAAATTACTAAAAGTTCTTGGGAAAATAGGTAAAAGGTGAAAATAATATATTAAATAATTCTGGGAGTTTAGAAAGATTAAATGCATGAAGTTCTAAGAATATTTGGAATTTATACTATTTTATCAATATTTATGTAGTAATATGCTCATTTGATCGCAAATAAAAATCATATTTTGAAAGAATAATCTCTAGAAAACAATAACTCACAAAATAATCATATAAAACTTGTATAATATAAAATAGTTAAATAAAGGATTTACCAGGTCGTTACAGTATATATACATGGATATACAAGGTCCAATAAGGCAAGATTATTTATTCCATAATTTAAGAATCCTAATAGATATCTATACAATTACCTTTCCTTCCAATACAAATATGATTTGTATCTATAAAATTATATTTCTTTCCTGTACATGATTACGTGTATCTACATGATTACATTTTCTTAAGATGTGTATCTACACAATTACATTTACTTACATTCTCCCTCAAGTTGAGTGGGGGGAACACACAGTCAACGTGTGATGACCTGGTACTTCTTGTTATTTTAAAACATTAATTATATTATTATTTCATAATTATATGATCGTTTATGTGACCTTTATTTTATATATAAATCATGTGATATTTTAGGAATATGCTAACACATATATAAGCCAAAAATATAGATATAAAGATATACATATGTAGCCGATTATATACATTGTATTTAGATTATTTATATTTTGAAGTATATTGGGCATTATTTTATTTTTATGATATATATATACATATGTGTGTATAACAAATACTAGTATAAATATATATGTATATATTTGAGTATATATATACATACATACATATGAGTTTATATTTTATAAAAATATATATATAATTTTCGTGCATAAATGTATATGGAGGTATACAATGTCATCTTCATGTCATTTTCTCAAATTGATGATACTTTACACCTAACAATACATATGTATGGCTAGGGTTTAAGGGAGGAATACTTGTAAGAATCATGTAAAACTAGACTAACACCTTACCACATTAGACTAACAAATAAACACAATTAGGGTTAACATGTGGACATAATAGACTCACATGTGTATGATCACATTTAATGTATAAGCCTAGTTGTAAAGGGTCCATTAAATGCAAGATGATATTTTCATATAATAATCTTGTATCTAGTTGAAAACATTATAAATAGAGGCCTCATCTCCCTTTTTTCAGCCCACAAACAAACAAACTTACACACACACACACGGGTATACATATATATATAAATATATTACCTTCTTGAAACCCTCTTCACATATACAAATACATACACATATACATACATATATCTTTACCCTAGGGAGACTAGTTTTCTAAGTTTTCTAAGGTAGAGGTTTTTCCAAATTACATGAAAATTTTAATTTACAATTATTATTTTTCATGCTTATTTATAATCATCTATTTCATATTCATATCATATGCCATTATGCTTGCATATAGTTAGATATAATTATATTATAATATATTTTATATTCTTATTATGTTAGACAAATCATGTTTAATTGAAATTAAGTTTTCTATGTGCAAAAGCATGTTCATATGTTTATGAGAAAAATTAAAGGTACATGCCGGGCCCGATGTGTTACGGTGGGGATGGGGCAGAGTTCGGCCGGGCAGCAACGGGCGTGCCGGTCTTAATATATCTTCTCGCCATCACTGGTCCTAATCCCACCTTACTCGGACGAAGTGTTCCGTGTACTGAAGTGGGTCGTAGGAATTTGGCGTAATCTAGAGATACGACCACCAGCGAATAAGGTAGGAATTGATATTGTTGGAGAATAAGGTAGGAAGGAGAAATGTGTTGGGAGTAATAAGGAAGTTGAAATCACTAATTGTGATCCAAAGGTAAAAGAAATGTGAAAATATGTGACATAATGTGCTTATATGCCTTTGATGCACACACTATCACCTTATATGATTTGGTTAAAATTTCTACTTAACTGTGATGTTGATCCGCTTTATGTACGTTATTTTAGGGGAAGAAGTTTGCAAGGATATAACAGACAATACTATAGGGAATTATGAAGTGAAGAATTAGTTACTCGTTGTTTTGTACTTCGAAAAGAAAATGATCATTGTTATGTTTTCAATACTCTATCATGTATGATTAAATAAAAGAACTTTTATGTGTAACATTCGAGATATAGCTAACGAAATACGGATCGTTACACAACGCAACCGCTGAAAGCAAGACTTCAAGAGCGGCTTGGTAAGAACATTGGCAACCTAATCATGAGAGCTAAAGTAAGGAACTATAAGATCGCTATAGAGACCAAGTGTTACAATGCAGCTAGTTTGTGAAAGATACTTTTAGCCTATAGGGTATAAATTTCAATATTATCAATGCCTTGCCATAAATTATGCGGTTGAGATTTTAGCTCACGAATATGTATTGGAGGCAAAAGCATAGGCTACGACAAGTTTGGACCACATTGCATTAGCAGTGTCAGAGCCTACTATATGTGGTAAAACCCTTTAAGAAACTGAAGCAACAATTCAATTGAGAATCATTTGATCCTATCATTCCCATACAAGATATGTCAGATTTGGTTGACCAATATCCAGGGATTTGTTTGGGATAGATACATCCTAGTCTAGATGAATGTCGAGTCCACAACCCTACAACATGGGTAGCAATTGCATTTTCAATAGAAGAAAATCAGTTGAGGTATGTTTATTTGGTAGTTGTTGAGCAATATTGGGCAGAAAAAAGGGGACTATTGGCGCTAAAGCAATCGACACAATAGTGTTAACAGTGGCTCTTGTGGTGTTGGGTGTAGTGTTTTCCATGAGGGATAGGTAGAATTTAGAGAAAAGAAAAATAAAAAAAAAGATCGTGAGTTTTGAAACCAGAGAGGGTTGTGATACCATGAAAGGAGAACCAATTCTCAATTTTACATCATTGCTACTGGAGGGTGTATATATACACGGGATATACAAGGTCCAATAAGACAAGTTTATATAAACTAAATTAAAGAATCCTAATAGATATGATTTGCATCTATACAATTACCTTTCGTTCCTATACAGATATGATTACGTATATCTGCAAGATTACATTTTTGTGCAGATCAATCTTTCTATGGTCTTCTACACACTCACACATATATAGGTGCACCAAAGACGATTCCTCTTCTCTATAATTCTTCTAGTGGCCGGCCACTTATTTAAAAATCATCCAAGTAACTTTTTTTTCCAACTCTATATCTAACTCTGTAGAGATAGACTCCCTCTCTTAATTCAATTTTGATTAAGATAATAATCCTAATTCTTATCTCAATCCTGAAGGCCAAATCAACCAAATCTCTATTTAATTGATTTAATTAATTAATTCTATATTAATTGGTTTCCCATCAATTTCACTAAATTTATTTATCTATCAAATTATTTGATGGCCTTAGGCATTGAGACCCAATTAAATTGAATAGTTAATTAACTAATTCAAGCCATCAACTAATTTAATATATTTTATTGACTAATTAACTATACTATTATAAAAAGAAAGTTATTTTTATCTCACAAATGACAGTTATTTATGTGATTTTACAAAATTTTTTCTTCAATTTTTTGTGGAATAAATAGATATATGTAAATTTGTGACTAAAATTGAAAATTCACATGAAATTGATTCAATTCGGATACTAAATTTTGGTGTGCCAATTATACCCTTTTATTTAGTAAATAGATACAATAAATAAGCAAATAAAAAAGGTTAATATTGTAATATTACCTCCAATTTAAAAACCTATGTTCTCAACCCACAAACTACTTTTTCTAATTATGATTACTTGATTTTTTTTCTTTTTGTGTTTATTCTTTATCATGTAATTTTATTTCATATAATTATTTTATTTTAAAATTATTAGAATTTAATAAATTATTTCAAATAATTCTTAAAAAAGTCTTCTTATAAAAGAAATTTAATAATATATTTATATTTTCATCCTAAAAAAATTAACTACTAAATTGAAATATATACTTTTTTATATTTTGCACACACGTAAAGTTTGCGATCTTGCTAGTTAATTAATAAATAAATAAATTGGGCCCTCAAGCCCAATTAAATTAATCATTTAATTTAATTTAATCAATACTTGATTCAATTAAATTCATCAATTAATTAATTAAATTAATCAATTAAATATATTATATGTAATTAGTTAAACAAGTACATTGATTTTATCCAATTCAATTATCTCTCTAATTTAATTATTTGATCTGATCAATAAAATTGATTAACCTCAATTAATCGTTTCGTATACATTTAGGGGTTTATTCATTTATTTGTGTGTAATCACTAATCGATTAGAAATGGACTACCTACCCGCTACAATATTTTAGATGAAATATTCATTAATAGATTAATCGGACTTATTTAATTAAACGCTTATGAATTAGAACCATTTCTAATCAAGTAGTATCCATATATCATGGTTGATATCCGTCAACAAGCTCACGATGCCTAAGCAATAGGTGAAGTGTAAAGCGTGAACCTGTCTGCTTATAATTACTATGCAAATACACTCCCTCCATTCTCTAATCTCCTTATTGAGGTTTAGAATATGAGAGTTATCAAAATTCCTTTTAACCTTAGTCTATTTGACAATTGATTCGGGAAACTCATTTTCCAATCATTGTCTTCTGTTGTGGTCATGGATTTCCACATACTAGTTAGAAAAGAATAATAAGAAATTCACTCACTCTACAAGTCAAGTAAATTGATCTTGTATCCACTCTCACAAATATTCGTACACATGAGATCTATACTAGCATAGACACCATAGACCCATCTTGTGGTCAGTACCTATATCAAATTATAAATGCCAATGTATAATATTATTATGGACCCTTAAATCTAAATGTACACTATAAACTGAGAAATAATCCTTATTCAATGTGCAAGTAGTGCTCCTGTTTAGGTCTTCCTCGGTGGGATCCTCAGTGAATTCACACTCTACTGTGCACCTACTTATGTAGATGAATGTTTCCACATTCGATATCCATGAAATAAGACATCCTCCCATTCGATATTTGTCACAAGTACAAGTTTTAATCCGAACTTGGTTAATGCCCATAGTGTTGGTTAGACTCTTCAACTTGGAGTGAATTAGATCAGACCTTAAAGACTTCTTTTTTGACATCCATCTCTCTGTGTAAGTTTTATAGCATTATGTGATCTAAAAGTTTTAACTATATGTATATAGATTATACTTAAGTATAACTTACACATTATGATGAAATTGACCAAAAAATATAATCTTTTTTGTCTATCATTAATTGAAAAGACTATTTGTTATGAAAAGTATGAAAGTATCACCAATCTCATTGGTTGGTCGAGCACTATTCTAACAACATAAGTAGTGTCAATTCATATTGATAGCATCAATTCATAACAAACATGGATGCACTCAAATAATTGGGACTTATTCCAATTTATTTCAACCGGTATTACGAAATATGAGTAGCTTCACATATATATAGCACAAATAGCATTTTATAGTCATAAAACTACGTATTGCAGCAATAAAAATGATGCTTAAATTGTAACTCTTTTGTCAAACATCCAAAAAGTAAAAGTGCTTTATCCCTTAAAATCCATATCTAGTCGCATATTGCATCTGATGCTTGTTTCCAACCAAAATTAACAACACTTAAACCTTGGCACACATGATCTTTCTACGGCGAGGTTTCATTCGGGCTTCACTTTGGGCTCTATATTTTGTTTATTTTTTCTTTTCTTTCTTTAGACTCCAGGTTTGGGCCTTAAATTTCTTTAGTTTTTCATTGATTTTTGTCTCTTCCAACCCCTCCACACCTAACCCCCCTCCCAACCCCTAGTGATGGAGGCACACTTATCGTAGTGGGGTCCAATGACCCCATTGAAAAATCAAAAAATATTTTTAATCATATATTCAACATAACAAGGAACTCTAAATTTTAAGATTTTCTTATTGGATCCCAGTAAAGAAAATTTAAAATTCTCATGTAAAGGGGTCCAGATATCAAACCCATATTATATATAGTATTTTAAGTGTGTGTGTGTGTGTGTGTTTGTACATGTGTGTGTGTTTATATTTATTAAGAATAAAAGAGCTCCATCACAAAAAGATCCACTTCATTCCAATTATTATTAGTAATGGATTTATAATGACGTCAACACAAGAGAATAAAAGAGGTTTAGTTTTGGACTACATGTTTTTTTAAGCTATTGTTTGGGCCCAAAAATTGATTTTTGCATAAATTCAAAATGGCTTAGTTTTGGACATACTGAAAAGAAAAGAAAAGGGCCCAAGACACTTCGAGGTGATATAAGGCTAGCCTACATCAAAGGCCAAGACCGAAATACAAAAGCCCATGCCCCAGTCAGCCAAAGACAAAAAACAAAAAACAAAAATAAAATAAAAATATAAATAAATCTAGTCAAAATTAGCCCTTATTTTTAGGGGTTGTTAGGCTAGTAAATAACAAGTGGCTAAAAATAGGCATTGTTATATCTAAAGATGCCAAAAATAATGGTCATGTGGGTTTGAAGAGTTCAAATTTTAAATATATGGTATAACTGCTATATCCAAAAATAAGGAGCATCGTCCATTTTAAATGGTTAAGCTGAATAAAGCATCCAAATCCAAGAATAGAGGAAAAGTATTTGCAGCTTGAAGTCTATAAAAGGGAGCCCGATTCATCAACACAAAACAAGTCTACAACAACACTTCAATCAAGAAGTGTAAACTTCTTTGAATCTTTAGCTCAAAATGGACCGAGATTAACTTAGTTCATTAGGTAGAAAATTGTTATGTGAGTGTTCGTAGCAGTGACGTCCCGGTAAAATTATTTATTTAAATATTTTATGTTATACATTGGGTGACCATTATTTTGGTGAATAATTGTTTAGTAGAATTATTTTGTGAATTATTGCATTCTTAAAAATTATGAATTGTATTTGTGAACAAATGAGCATTTCACTACATAAATTTTTATAAAATATTATAAATTTCAAATATTCTTAACATTTTATACAATTACTCTTTCTAAATTCCCAGGATTTATTTAATAAATTATTTTCAACTTTTACCTATTTTTCCGAGAATTTTAATAATTTTTGAAAAAAAATTATATTTAAGTTATTAATTTGAAATCTAATTTTTAAAATGATTAATTATTATCAAAAACCAATAATATATATATATATTATACTTTATTTGATTCATAAAAATTAATTTTCTAATTTTTTTGAATGTTATTTCTATTTTTGGGCAATTTTTGAAAAATGGGCAAAACAAGGGGTATTTTAGTCTTTTCACTTCTCCAACCCTCAAATTTTCGGTTTTGCTTTAGAATAAAAATAAAAATAATAAATAAGCAAGTATTTTTCAGATTTTATAAGATTTTTATTTGATTTTATTCTATATTTTATTAAAATATCATTACTAATACACAACTTGAATCCTCTAGACCTTGTGCACTTGTGTGATCTTCATTTATGTAGCTCAATGACTCATGGTTAGACTCACACCAAGGCTTGAATTAGGATGGAGAGGTGGAAGATCCCATTTAATGTATGAGTTTAGGTGGGAAAAATACATTAATGGCCAAAAATTGACCACCTCTCTCACACCCTCTTATTACAAATACATAAGACCACGCACACCCTCACCCTTCGTACCCCCAAAACTGGCCCTCTACACATAGGCACACACACTCACTTTTCTCCCAAAAATAGTACACGTTCTTACCTTTTCCCTATACTATTTTGCAAGAACTCAAGGTAGGAGCTTTCTTTGTACACTTAAGTAGAGGTTCTGTGAAATAAGTAGAGGTTCTGTGACACCCCCCTCGCTAGGATCTTCCGATGCGAGTAGGGCGCACTCAATGGTCTTGCTAAGTACTTATTTTTTTTCAAGTGGTACCCGATACTTGCATACTTATTTTGCCCAATAACAAAATTGTGATAAAATAAACACGCAATTGATATACATAGAATTATATAGTAATAATCTATCGAAGCACAACACTTTAAATAGTGAGCTTCTGTTTCCCATTAAACTAGCGAATCTTTAATACAGAATAAAGGACTATATACTAATGACTTGTAACGCACCAATCGCCTTAACCAAGTTCCCTCAACCTCTTTTCCTGGAACTGAGGCAATGAACAGAAAGAATTTGGGGTGGTAAGTCCAAATGACTTAGTGAGGCTGGAAATATATATATAGATATATATGCAAAAAAAAATAATATTCATAAAACCAATAAAGTAATGAATCACGAAAAAGTGCATTGTAGTATGAAGTGCACAAACTTGAACAAGACGGATAGTGAGTCATGAATGGAATCTCTAACCTTATGACTATCCAAAATAGATAAACACAACAAAAATCCTTATGCCTCCCTTGTCAAGAAGCGACCTCAATATTAAACTGAACGGAGATGTATCACGCATCCGTGCAATACATCGCTCCAATCTCTACTACAATCATCCTCCGGCTGTACGTAGAAATTGGTTTCACGGAATGGTATTATATAAAATGTTTCATCGACGATCTGTTCCGCTCGATAGAATTCTTCTTATAAGTACCTAGGCCCAAACTTCCCAAGGGTGTCCCCAGGGGTAGACGAAAATATAACGGAACAGATATGGCTCACAAAATATTGATAAAGCAATAACTTATTTTTACACTCGGGATACACAAAAATATAATTAACATATGATATCCCAAAGGTGTCAAAAATCATTTTGGGATAGATACAACTGACAATATCAGAAAAGGCAAAATTTTGAAATATAGATAGTAAGATATAATTTCAAAAGATTTGGATAACATAAATCAGATAGGGTAGGCCTTACGAAGATATTTACTACATATAATTCAATGCACCAGCAAGAAAAATAAAAGGCACTCACCTTAAGAGCTTATTGTCTCACCATGTTATGAATTAGGTTGACTATGTCATCTTGATAATCTCCTAGATTTGCATCAATAGCTAAAGTTATGGTACTATGCCATAACTAGTAATCGTTGTTTAGGGGATAACGTAACTACTTTAAGAAGAATACTATGTATAGATACACAAGTAACAAATCTACACATGCGTACATATTCATAGCTTTCAAAATAATGTTAACTTCATATATGTATATAGTTTATGAAGAACAATCTTAGTCTTTTAGTTATATAAGTATATACATAGGTCTATGAATAATCCTCAAGTTACTATGTGTAAGCACATAAATTGGTTCTACATGTACAGGCAAAACATGTATACAAGTATTACCATAAGATAGCCTTGTGCACATATACATATGTATGTAAAGATATAAATTAATTATTTAGATTCTCTAAGTAACACAATAGTTACATAGTTATAATTCTATAACATGATGAACTAACTTATACCTAGTATCCACTTTAAGGAAAATATTGCACATATTCTCACATAATTTCACATATAGAACATAAAGAACATATGTACTTTAAAACATAAAAGTACACTAAAACCATATTTTTGAAACAATGACGAAGCATGCTTTCTTCCTAATAGAGTTTAAATGCAACTAAAAACATGCTTTCTAACAACTTGTACCAACATAGTAATGCATAATATGAGTTTAGGCATAACAACTCCATGCTTATCATTATTTGTTAAGCATAAAGTTATTGTCCTCAACTTGAAAAGAATGATAATTAATCTACCTTGAGAATAACAACTAGTTCTTAAATACCTAAGTTCCTATACTACTTACGAGATTAATGCAATAATTCTACCTTTTCAAGAGTGTTTGAGGGAAATAAGGGTGTATATAAAAGGCTAATACGTATATATGTATGAAAAAAGAAGGGTTTATTGATATATATATATGTATATATTATGTGTGTGTGTGTGTGTGTGTGTGTGTGTGTGTGTGGAAGATATGCTATAAATAGAGAGTGTTTTGTGTGTTGAGAGTGGAGTGAGTGTGAGTGTGTGTTCTTAGGCTGGATTTTTGTATGTGTGTGGGAAAATGAAGGTAATGGCCCCTTTCTATAGAGTTTAGGGCAAGAAATAGGATTTTTATATTATAAGGTCAATTTATAATAAATGCATAGAAGATAAGATAGGATAAGATAAGATAATATAAGATAAGATATTTTTGTAGTTATCCAATTTGTTATGTTTATCAAGAATTTTATCAAGATCTTAGCATTTAAGAACATTTCTTAGGAGAAAATGACATTTTTGGTTAAGTATGTATATATATATATGATAAAACATGAGCTATTATATAATATATACATATAAATTCAAAATTTTCATGTATATATAGCTATATTTTCAAAATATAAATATATTTATGCATATGACTTTAAATAAATTAATAAGATGTAATTCTTGAAAGCACATGTATGTACATATATATATATATATCTCGATTTATATATATATATATATATATCATAAACTCAATTGTTTATGTTAAACATAATTATCATATCACATAATTCTCAAAGAAAAAAACGTGCATATAAAACATGAAGTATAATTCATTATGCACGGACATCATAAGTCCCGATTTTTATATAATTGGTAGAACTATTTGATGTGTAAAAATTGGGATGTCACAGGTTTCTTTCTTCTTTCTTGAGTAGGGTATTCCTACTAGGCAAACTTCCATACTCTTGTGGCCAAGCTATGTAAATAAATCAAGCTTGAATGGCCTTGAGTGGTAGCTTTTGCCAAACATGCCTCCAAATTGAGGATTTTTAGTTATTGCTGCTACTATCATGCTATTTTCAAGTTTCATGGTTAATCTGGCATGTTATAATTCTTAGGGAAAAGTAGTGCTAGTTATGTTGGAATAGATATTAGATTGCTTAGATTTAACATTTCATGATAATTATAGCTTAATATTTTCATTATGTTTGGGAGGAAATTGAGAAGTAGTAAAACGTGTTAATATGTTTGATCATGTTCCTATGGAGTTTTATGGTTAAGTGGTGATATATGCATTATTTGAAGTAATATGTGACTATTCTATGCCTAGGGAGACTTGATAGTTGATTATAGTGTTTAAATTCCTACAACTTGATGTAGAATGGGAAATAGTAATTTCATCTTACTTGATAACTTGCAATCCACATGAATATGTTGTTTTTTTTGGAAAGATTTAGTAAATAAAGCTCCACACAACTATCTACTATTTTGATAAGTAAAAATTTTACTATAGATTTATGCTTATTTTAGTAATTTAAACTCTAACTTTAAAGAAGGAAATTTCATAAAATATACTTAGTTTATATACATAAAGTATTTTGTAAACTCATGACTTTGAATGTGATTTTTTTTTTAAGTTTGAACTAGTTATGGAAGTATATTTTAGAGACTTACTTGAATAACTGCATGCTTATATTTTTGCTTAGTTAGGAAATGTTTAAAATCACTATAAAGTTCATAAATCCTACTATCTAAGTATGTAAGATTACTTTTCTTACAAAAATGGTACTTTGATGAAGAAGAGTTGATAATCTTTGAAGTATCCTAATTTATAAATTTACTAATTTTACTACTAAAATGTGTTAAGGATCATTTTCTAAGTATACTTTTACTACAATATATATATATATATACATATTTTAACATTTTATGTTATAAGAGATATAAAATCTTCCATTAATAATAGTGGAGCTTACTTTACTTAAAAGTTGGAAACGATTGTTTTTTTCTGAAAGAGCTTGGTAAAATTTTCTTAAATATATATATATATATACGAGAACTTTATCTTAATTGTAACAACTTTAATACTTAATAAAGACTTATAAATATGGGAGTAAACTTCCATGATTATGTAATTGCATGAATAGTATATCAATGGGCCCAAATGTTTCGCAGTGGTCAAAAGTGTGTTCCGCCGGGACATACTATTGAGTAGCCGGTTATAAGAGTCCACACTTCTTCCATCTTCTAATTCCCCCTTAGGCAGACATAGTGATCTACTCAAGAGAGTGGATCGTAGGAAAATATTAGGAGTATGCCCGGGGTACGACCACCGGAGGATAAGGTAGGCGGGAGAAATGTAATGGTTATATATATATCGGCTTGGGTAGTCATAAGGGTCACTGTCATATGACAACAAAGGTAGAAAGTGTAAAAATATGTGTTATGTGTGTAACTAATGTGCAATTGACACCCAAGCAGCTTGAGTGTGTTAAGAAATGTTTCTACTCAACATATGTTGATTCCGTATTGCATGATGAATTAGATGCTACCGAAGCTAGAAATAATAATGTGGAAGAGGATGAAACTTTCAAAGCTTTCAATTAAAAAGAAAAATATAGAATTCCGCTACGTACTTGTACTTAGAGATTTTGCATTTGATATGTAGTTTGCACATTAGAAGTTGTTATCTCGGTAGACTACTTTTGGGATGTACCATCACAATTATGTAGCCTAGTATGTTTTGTAATAATTATACATGCATGTATGTAACCAATAATAATAGTAATAATAATAATATGGGGCTACTGGGGTCGCCATAGTAGCCATGCTCGTTTAGCTCAAGATGAGGTTATCAATGTATTCACTCCATAACATCACGAGGTTATAGCCATCATTCGCCTATTTTGGGCTTGATTCAGGTTAAGATATCAACGCGACTGAGTGGTTTCCCATATTCATGCCGAGCGTGTGCATGACAAGTTGTAGCCAAAGTTATCAATGCTCTTAAGATAGCACAATTCTTTCAATGCACTCACATGTAGCCATCATACGAAGTTATTAATGTGCCTTATTTGTAATCAATTTCCCTCATAGCGTTTCAATGCATTTGAGTCGTAGATATGACACATGTCATCAATGCACGTGTTTGTAGTATAAGTCTGTAATATCCATGGCGAATGGCCATCATCTTTCAATATATGCAACTTGTCACATTCTATTTTTAGACCCTTTTCGATCTATTGAGCATTAAATTTTAAGTCCTATATTCAATTGTAGGCACGTAGAACTTTAGGGGGAGTGTTTGCCTACTCCATCACAATCATTTTTCGAATAGAAGTCATAGGCGCAAATTTATAAAAAAATCACTTCAAAAAGACTTCACAGTGTGTGTACATTGCACACAGGCATGCCCATACTCAACTAAACTCCCTTCGAAGTTGTTGTGTTCTCATCAAATTCATTGATTTTGAATCATGAGTAAACATATAATTTTGGCAAGCCCACAAGGACTTCTAATGTTTTAATAAGATTAGTCGAAATGTCAATCCTTAGACTAATATGTGGCTCTGTCAATTTTTATACAAACAGCTATACAAACCCTTTTTTGATTAGGCGTACTTAGTGAGTAATTAATTATAAGTATCATTGAGCTGTTTATTTGACTAACTCTCTGAAAGTATATTTCAACACCCTAAATTATCCATATTACAAATTGAGTGATTTCATCCTCATACGAGAAAACCTCAAAATCCCTACTCTTATCATAATTTTGCTTTGTGTTTCTAGTCGATGTTGTAATCTCAGATGAAGATCTACTTTTGTTGATACAACATAAGAACTTTTCGATCTATCTAAGTTGTATATCCAGAATAGGAAGAGTTTTGAAGAGGGTTTTTTTCACAAATAGAAACATTCTTGGTAAGAACATTTTCTTTTCCAGACTAGATATTAAATTTTATTATCGAATTTGGTAGTGGACTGTTGAGATTTTACCATTGATGCAATATTTTTGCATTGGGTTTTCATTAACATCCATTAATTCGATAGTAGGGTGGACGGTTTTCTCTAAATCGGACACTATTGTTGCACACTGTATTTCTACTGCCCTGCTACTTTGTTTTGTTCATTTATTTCTTCAATCGGTTAATCGATTCTTTTGATCGGCTTGTCGATCATTCTTTAAGTATTGATTGATTAACCGATAATGTTGTATCGATCTAATGATCTTATTAAAAAAAAAATTGCATTCCTGGGGATAATGCAATAATGTTTCTAATCTTTTTGTAGAAAATATAGTATAGGTACAATCATTGACTGCATAATGGAGGAAGAAATTATTATTGGTGTTGAATTTGGTAAGGGGGCGAAAGCAGAGACATGTTGGAGGTGGAATATTCAAAGTCGCTACTGCAATTGTTGTGAAAAAAGATATCACATTTGATAACTTGACCCAAGAAATTAGTATGAAGAGTCGATTGAGTTGCTTGCAGTTTGATGCTGTGACGACCCGGTATTCCTTATTATTTAAATAATTGATATGAAATCTCATGCTTCTTGGAAATGTTATTCTTACTTGTTATTTCAGTTTGATTTTGAGACTAATGTATAATTTGAACGATAAAGTAGTAATTTTCGAATTTTGATTACCATTCCTGGAAAATTCATCTATCAAATACTCATTAGTTTTCAAAAATAATATAAATAAGTATTCTAGACTTTTATGCATGGAGAAGATGCAATTTTGAATAAATTACATGATTTTCCAAACTTTAGACGACTTTGACATTCGAACACAATTTTCGAACTTTCTATGTACTAGATTGCACTTTTTGAAAATATAACTAAAACATTTTTAATTTCTGGGAAATATACATATAATTTCACATTTATAAAGATTAAATTTCATAATTTTGGACTTTTTCTAAATTAATTATGAATTTTCGGATTTTATGCCCTAAAACCCTAAGAAATGCGTAAATTGTATTTTCTACCCCTAGATATTATTTCTTTCCCTAATTATATATATAATACAAGAAAATAACCTACATTTTCAGATTTAAAAGAGGGGTGGATGAATTTTAGGGGTTTTTGGGAGAGAAATTAGAAAATATTAAATATCAGGCTTGTATTGAGTCTTATCCACCAAGCTTGCCAAATACAATGTATAAATACACTTGGCATACACCTTCTAGAGGAATGAATACATGTTTGGCCATGGTTAAAGTAGAGTCCCACTTCAGCTTATTAGACTATATATTTGGCCAATTAGGGCATTAATTGGAAAATGACTTCATACTAATCTTCTATGTCTATTACTTAGGAAAAGACACAAAAATCACCACACGCACACACCCTAAAATCCGGCCATACAGCCCCCCATTTCTTCTTGTTTCTTTCACTTTTCCCCACACTCTTTCACCTCTTCAAACCATCTCCCAACCCCACACACTTTCCCTTCTTCAAACCCCTACAAGGCAAGAAAGACATATTAAGGTAGAAATTTGCCTATGGCATGAGCTAGGGTTAGGTTTTTCATAATTTCTTAGCATGTTATCTCCCCTATAAGGCCTAGGAGTTCACCACAAGTTGGTTTCCATCTTGGGTCTAAGGGATTTCAAGATGTATTTGTCATATAAGTGTATATGATGGTTATGATCTTTCTATGAGCATGTTTGGTTACATTTTTGAATAACCATGTTGAACTTGTTGCCATTATGCTATGTTATCATGTTTTATACCTTGTTAGAGTCTTATATATGTGCTAGAAGCTAGAATATTAAGTTTTCTCGGATGAAATTTCGAGCTGCACATATGCTGGAAATCACTGTTCATATAGAAAACTTTGTTTCCAAATGGGAAAAGTTCGATTTTTGCACTACTGGAAAACCCAAAAATTTCAAACCAAAAACCTAGTTTATATACTTTAAATTCAGTGTAGAATAAGCTGTAGAAACAGGTTTTTAAAAGCTGGAGGTTTAGATTGCGAAAGCCGAAAATTTCAGAAGTTGAGCGCTAAATCGTTTCGCGTCGCAGTCTGAAAGTTTCAGGTTTCGTGAACTGAAAACCCTAAAATTTATACTCTAAAAGTATATTTCACAACCTTGGGAATATATGTGTGGATTTCCAGTAGGTTTTAAGTTGGAATTTCAGTAGATGAAAGCTAAAAATTTCAGTTCGACGTTGTAAATGTCGATTTCGCAAAAACGGGAAATTTGGTTACTTTGTGCTGAATTTGAGCTGAATCAGTGTGTATTGTGATGAAATTGTGATTTTTATGTATTGGAATTATGTGTGAAAGGGCCCTATATGTGTTCGGTATGGATGGGGCTAGAGTTCGGCCAGGCGGCAATGGGCTTGCTGGTCTTAAACCAGTTCTCGTCATCCATGCCTATTCCCATCTTGCATAGACGGAGTGTTCCATGTATTGGTTGTGGGTCGTAGGTTTTTGGCATATACTCGAGATATGACCACCGGTGTGTTTAGGTTGGGATTGGTGGATTTTGGTGTGATTTCAGTTGGATATCAGTTGAAATTGAATTACGGCACGGCGAGATAAGGTAGCTGCCCGTCGAGGTGGAAAAACGGTAAAAATGTGTTGGAATGTGATGCTCTATCAGAGCTGAAATTTATGTGATTTGATAAGGAACTGAAATTTTTATGGTTTTATGTGTGGTTTTATGTGCTTTTATGACAATATGCAATTTCACACGAACACCTCATGTCTATGCGAATTTCTACTCAACATGTGTATATGTTGACTTTGCTTTCTATTATGTTTTAGCCGGAATTCAAACACAGGAAGATAGGAACGAGGAAGACTTAGGAGGGCGCTTCGAGACTTTTAGTTAGTTATGTATGCGTTGTGCTAGAAACTTGATAGTTAAGTTATGTATATGTTGTGTATATATAATAAATGACATTTGTAAACTCATCTTTTGGAATATTAGTAAGCGTGTTTGGTTTCATTACATTATAATATAGCATATTTTTGTGAGATGGTTATAAATAGCTGTTTTCATAATTAGCTAGAGGTTTCGGGGCGTTACAGATGCTACCATTAAGTACATAATAATAAAAGCTCCCCTCCATCATAGATGGTATATCCAACTGGAATCAAGGCAAATGAAGATCTAAATGTATACTTTTCTAATGTTTCTAATGATGTATGGAGGCCCGTATGTAGTGCATGACTTCATCATAGTAGCCAAGCATATGGAAGCATTCCTCGTCCAAATATTTGGAGGCCTCAAACTTTCGATTCAAAAAAGTGAGGTAACGGTTCCATT
>CM047873.1:15494627-15543658 GCA_026212405.1 Petrea volubilis
GGGTGGTGAACTCTCCCGGCTACTCAATAGTATGTCCCGGTGGAACACCCCCCAGACCATTCCAGCACATATGGGCCCATTCACACAATTGCAATTTGTTCACATATGCACATCATCATAGTTTAGCAAAGTAAGCTCCACACGTATAAATGAAAGCTCTATGTTTGCTTATTAAGCATATGTAAATAGATAGTAGCAAAATATGTAAATAGATAAAATATAAATATAAATATATAAACATAACTAGTATAAATATATAAATATAAAGACTAAAATATAACTAGTATAAATATACTTAAATATATATATATATAGATTAAAAGATAACTAATATAAATATATAAAATATATAAAATGTGATATAGATAAGTTTATATATATAAAGATGATAGAAAAATATATAAACTATATAAAGTGTGATATAGATATAAGATGATTGAAATTATCTACATATATATATAAACTAATAAAATGAATATAATCATATATATACTTATACGTACCATATATATATATATATAGATTAAAGTAGTCTTACTAAGTATTACTAAGTATATAATTAGTCTATAATAAGTAGACATATATATTTACGTACATAACTATATATATATATATATACCTAATCTCTAATAAATTAGTTAAATGAATAGATAACAATACTTTAAATATTTACATATATATACGTACATAGATATATATATATACATGTATATTTCTATAATCATCAAAGTAGGCATAAAACTATACAATAAAGTATAATAAATAGATATGTGGAGCTTTCTTCACAATTACTTTCAAGACAACATAGGATATTCCCCTACTAGCTCATTTAAAGAATCATGGTCTCATACTACCTCATATAAAGCATAGAACTCACATAATAATCCAAATAAAACATAAGAATGCCATGTTATTGTAAAAAGGCACAATAATCACATAGTTTTCCAAGAAAGCATAGTAAGCACATAGAACTCCAAATAAGCATACTAATCACATAAGATCTTCAAGATCATGCTCATAATACTATCCATCCTTCAACTTCCTCCCAACAAGAGTTAAACATGATAAAATGAACTATAAAGTAACATGAAGCTAGCAACATAACTAAATCCCTCAACTTGGAGGTATGTTTGGCAAAAGCTCTCACTCTAGGCCATTCAAGCTTGTTCTTTTACATTGCTTGGGCACAAGAGTATGGAAGCTTGCCTAATCTCCTCAAGAAGAAGAAGAAAAACCCTCTACTTAAGGTATAAAGAAGAGTTCCTACCTTAGTTCTTCAAAGTGTGTAGTAATTTGGAGGAAGTGAAGTGTTTGGAGGAAAAAATGAAAGAGAGTGTAAGAGCAAGAGAGAGTGCACGGTTTTGGGCTGGAAAAATGGCTGAAAAATGAGGATTTTGGTGTATATGGTCTTGTGTAATTATCTTCCATGTATTAGACACAAATATCCAATTATTAAATTCAACTAAATACCTATTCCATACATTATACATGGCTATATATGCTTACACCTATTCTTACTAAATACCATGTATATGTATGTGGGTATGTGTGTGTGTGTATATGTAGCCATGTACATCACCACTAATATATAGTTATTTATGTATATGAGGTTCAAGAGTATGTATTAGTAAAGATATTTGGATAAAATATAAAATAAAATCAACTAAAATCAAACAAAAACATATATATTCTGAAACTCTTATTTATTAAGTATTTTATTGCTTATTTCTCAGCAAAAAAACGAAAATTGGGGTTGGAGAGGTGAAAAGACCAAAATACCCCTTGTTTTGCCCATTTTTCAAAAATCGCCCAAAAATAGAAATAAAATTCTAAAAATTCGAAAATTAATTTTTATAAGTCAAATAAAACCTAGAATATTTATTTGTATTATTATTTTAATTTTTGGATAACAATTAAGCATTTTAAAAATTAGATTTCAAATTAATAACTTAAAGACAATGTTTTTCGAAAATTACTAAAAATTCTTGGGAAAATAGGTAAAAGGTGAAAATAATATATTAAATAATTCTGGGAGTTTAGAAAGATTAAATGCATGAAGTTTTAAGAATATTTGGAATTTATAATATTTTATCAATATTTATGTAGTAATATGCTCATTTGTTCGCAAATAAAAATCATATTTTGAAAGAATAATCTCTAGAAAACAATAACTCACAAAATAATCATATAAAACTTGTATAATATAAAATAATTAAATAAAGGATTTACCGGATCGTTACACTTTCAATATAGTTTTGTTGAACATTGCAAAGAATAAGTATCCATGCTCATTTATTATTATTTTAACTAGGTTCTCTGTCAATTTTTTTTGAAAACCGTGAGAAAATAAAAAACCACCAAGTTCCCATTCAATTCACATGTCAAAACAAGAATCCGAAACCAATCAATATGCTCTGGGTTTTTGTTTTTGTTTTTGACAAGGTTCTGAATATCAACAAATGCTTGTTACAAAGTCATCCAGCTAATGAGGTGTGGCATGTTGGTTCATTATTTCTGATCTTGTATGCACTATTTGTTCTTATGTCAAGATCTTTGTATACTAGTGTTAACAAAATGGAATGAAGTTCTGGTGGAGCATCTAATGTCAAACATGTCCAGTAGAAGTGTAATTAATTGCACCGAAATTGCATCACAGAACCAATTTTTTTTTTTCAAAAAACTTTGATGCATCTCTAACTACTTTTACATGGGACTTCGTTTTTGACTCGTTTGATTTTGTATGTTTCCAGCATTGGAGGTAATTTGTAACATGATTCCATGATAAAACAAGAAACAATGAAGGAAGCACACTTGACACGCACACCAAGGTTGAAAAGTAGAATGCATGATCCTTATGAATTTCGACTAGCATGATTCGTGATTATTGAAGATGTTTTTCTTCTATAAATCACAATCTTATTAATCAAAATCAAAGTAGAAGCCGCATGTCGAAAATTTCAATTTGGCGAAGAATTTCGATCCATAATCCAATAAATTAAATCTAATAATAGATAATAAAAATTAGGGTTTTAAATTCAAAAGTGTCCTACTCTGATACCAACTGTAAGAAAAAATTTTAATCGCAGAATTGATACACCATGAATTTAGAACACTATATATATATATATAAATTTATATTAGCGTACCTTACACCAATGATTGATAGTTGATCAATATGGATGTTTAGATAAACATCCTTGGCTAGTTCTTCCTCTCCATCTCTCACCGATATTGACAGCTTTCAATGGGGCAAGCGATTATCAGAGTGTGGAGTGGAGAGGGGACATAGCCAAATATATAATGTAACCCTAAGGCTCTCCAATCATAGGCTTTCTAGGATAGACCTACACCAACTGTCAGACCATGTCTGCTAAAATCAAGGCCTTAACAATAGTGGGTCATACAAATCAGGCCTTATAAGTCAAGTCCCATTAACCGCATTAATTTAGCCCGTTTTATTTTATAAAAATAAAATATCCAATTAATAGAAGTCCAAATTAGAATAAAATTCTAACATAAACAATCAACAAAATTAAATAATATGCTGAGTCATGCCAAGCTTACCGCTCTCAACTAACAAAACTAAATAAGAAAATACGCAGAGAATTAAAAAACAAATATATATATATATATATATATATATATATAGAAATATAAATACACTCGAAGAATTGATCAACAACAAAATCATAGCAATAAGTTATGACTTCATTTCAGATTCATCACATTCAATATTGTTTTCAAAATATTATAAAATAATAATTCTGTTTTTCTGAATTATTTATTATACAAGGACGAATACATTACTGAAAAAACAATCCCTTTCAACATAATGGCTGGATCCATGACAAATTTGATGAATTATATGATCGCGCTATATCATGTGACTAAATTCATTATTGGTAAATATCCTATTACTAATTGTAGTTTTAATTTATATTGGTAAAATTACGTCACGAATTCATTACAAATGCCTTTAATGTATAACGAAATTTATTCGTTAAAAATTTTTCATTAGTGAATAAGGTATTTTTTTATAGTGGCGTTACTAAGTCTAATTTAATGTGCATTGATGTATTTGAAACTAAGAATTTCTATTCCGCATTATGTAACAAATTCATTGAGCTTGTTTGGATAAATTCATATTTCAATGTACTTCAGATTCTTGAATTCCAATTTTGAGCATTGTGATGGATTTAAAATCCATAAAATTTGGTAATCAATCAATCTATTTATTTTTTTAAAAATAACATTATAAATGCATAGAAAAAATTAGATAAGTATTTCAAAAAGAAAAGAAAAAGAAAAAAGATTAGATAAGTATGTATGAAATTTTGTAAACTGTCAAAATAAATAAATTTATAAAAAATGGAACAAAAGTATTCAACTATAAACTACACTAGCCTACCGGACATACTTGATGCATGTACAAACTAAAAATTGGACAGAATATACTCAATTGCTTAATTTTAATATCATAAAATTGATTATGTTTCTAAATATGAATATATTTAAATATTCATATTATTTATTAAACTTGTGATAACAAAAATGAGACAATTAAAATAAGATTAAATTATATGTTAAAAAAATTCGAAACAAAACTTAGAAAAATTAAAAAGCGGAATGTGAGAAGCTAAAGAGAGATGAAATTTAAAAAGAAAAAAAACATTGTGGGTGAAAAGAGAAGATTATGTAATCATCACTGGGATTGTTGGGAGAACACAAATACATAAAGAAAAAGTCCAAGGATCTCCCCCTTAATATAATAATACATGTAATATAGATTTAATGTGGGGACAATTTTAGAAAAATCATAACTAAACATACAAAAAAAAATCAAAGGCCCTCATAATTAATATAATAATATAAATCGTATAGATTAAGTATAGAGGGCCATTTTAGGAAAATCAAAATTAGACAAACCAAAGGCAAAGTCAAAAACCATCATATTTAATATAATAGTATATATAGTATAAATGATGATCACCAAGACACCAACTAATCTCCCTCTTCCTCTCTCTCTATATATAATTCAGAAACCTTAAAATTATCCAAGTAAGTGGCATCTATGATTATGCTTTAATATTTTCATTATTTTTTTATTGGGAGTCCATGCATTTTTGTATATTATAATAAACCTCCTGTGGTATTTAGAAACCCATGTTTTTCTGTATATTACAATAAATCCTTTGTGGTGCATAATAGTTAAAAGTAATGGACGAAAAATGTGTAAAACCCACTCTTCGCCTCAATTCTGCCACCTCTATCAACTATAGCTCAAAATAAACCTCACCAACGTGTTTCCCATATCGAAAAGTTTAAGACTCATCTCAAGTTCATCGGAAAGCTTGTCGGAAAACAAGAACCCGCCGCCATTGCTCCTCCATTGTCCGACGAAACTTGAAACTACCACCAACATGTTCCTCTTGTTGCGGTGATCGATTTTGATATACAACTTGCGTGATTTGGAAAAGAAATGAGCGAGTTATGATGAATTGAAAGTGTATGATTTCTCAACTTATATATATATACATTGTATATGTATGTATCTAGATCTCTCTCTTATCCCACCAACCCGTCATTTTCAGCTCTTAAAAAGGGAGTAATTTTTTCAATATTATTTTTTTTAGCCAGCAAAGTTATAATACATAACATACAACCCCAAATATTATATATATATTACAGAAAAATCTCTCAAGGGTATTATTAGAACTTCATATACAAAATTTAACAGAACTCTAATGGAACGAAACGGTTGGGAAAATTTGTTAGATGGACCTCAGGGTATTTATTGTAATTTACAAAATAAAGTGGGTTAAATTATAATTTCGCCAAACCTCAAGGGAGATAGATGTAATTCATCCTAATTTTAAATTTAATTTGCATAAGTAAATATATTTTTAGGAAATTTTCATAGGTATATAGTTATTATAATTATCCAAAAGAAAATACTTATCCAAAGTCTAAGATGAGATATATTATATTTTAATTCAATTAAATAATAGAATTGCTATTTTTAATTTTTATTGTTTTGTTTACAATATTTATCAACAGTTTTATTGTTTAGAATTATTTACGGCTTACTTTTGCGTAAATTTAAAAAAAAAATTCGTGTGATAATTGTATTAAAATTTTAAGTGTGTGATGTTAGGGACTTATATTATGCTAGAAAATTAAATAATGTATTATTATTACATATAAATAAACGTATCAGGTCCGGTGTCTTGATACGGGGTAAATATTAATTAAATAATAAATTAAAAAATTGAGAAAGGAACCCCTCCCCGCCTGCGCGTTACCATGTTCTGTCCAAGAAAACACACACACACACACACACACACACACACACACTACAAAATGAGAACCCCGACCCCAAAAACACGCACACACAAACACCGATTTCTTCTCTCAACCTACATTCCTCCACCACCAATGGCCGCCCACCACTACAACCGCCACCGCCCTCTACCCCTCCTCCTTCTCTCGTTCCTCGGACTCCTCCTCCTCTCCGCCGCCGATGACTCCGCCGTAATGTCAAAGCTTCTTTCCTCCCTCTCCTTGGCTCCCTCCGACTGGTCTTCCTCCACCCCCTTCTGCAACTGGAGTAAAATCAACTGCGACACGACCAACAACTTCGTCACCGCAATCAACCTCAACTCGGCCGGCATCTCCGGCACCCTTCCGCCGGAGGTCAACCAGCTTTCCCAGCTCAAAACCCTTGCCGTCCAGAAAAACTCTCTCTCCGGAACTCTGCCCTCTTTTGAAAACATGACATCTCTTGAAGAAATCTTTCTCGACGATAATAACTTCACATCTGTTCCTAATAACTTCCTCGTAGGCCTCACAAATCTTCAGACTTTCAGTGTAAGTGAAAATACCCAACTGAGCCCATGGCAGATCCCTCCATATTTGACTGAAAGCACAAATCTGGTTAGCTTTTATGCTAGTCAAGCTGGTGTTACTGGGATCATCCCTGATATTTTTGGGTCCTTCCCAAATTTGCAGAATTTGAGGTTATCGTACAATAATCTGACTGGATCTTTGCCCGGATCTTTTTCCGGGTCTGAGATTCAAAATCTGTGGCTCAATAATCAGAAACAAGGCTTATCTGGTGTGATTGATGTGTTGGCTAACATGACTCAGTTGTCTCAGGTTTGGCTACATGCTAACGCGTTTTCTGGTGGGATTCCTGATTTATCCAACTGTGCGAATTTATTTGATTTGCAGTTGAGGGATAATATGTTTACCGGCGTTCTCCCACCTTCTTTGATGAGTTTGCCAAATCTTGTTAATATTACTTTGCAGAATAATAAGTTGCAGGGGCCTTATCCGGAGTTTCCAAGCAGAGTTCAAGTTCAAATTGGCACAACTAATAGTTTTTGTTTGGATAAACCAGGGCCCTGTGATCCACAGGTGAGTACACTTCTTGATGTTGCTCGCCACCTGGGGTATCCCATGTCGTTGGCGGAGTCTTGGCAAGGGAATAATGCTTGTCAAGGTTGGAGTTTCATTAACTGTGATTCACAGAATAAAAATGTAACAGCGGTGAGCATGCCGAAGCAGGGACTTTCGGGTACTATTTCGTCCGCGTTTGGGAATCTGGTTTCTTTGAGAAATTTGGTGTTGAATGATAATCATCTCACGGGTCCCATTCCTAGTGTCTTGACTACTTTGCCTCAGCTTCAGATTTTTGATGTGTCTAACAATAACTTATCCGGGCCAATCCCCAATTTCCCTCCCGGTGTAAAGTTTAGTTACAGTGGTAACTTGTTACTTGGTAAGAATATAACTAATGGTGGAGGTGGTGGGGCTGGTAGCCCGCCTGGAACTAATCCGGACAAACAAGATGGAAACGGGTCTGGTTCGTCGAAGAGGTCTAGTTCGGCTGCTATGATTGCTGGGCTGGTTGTAGCTGTGGTGGTGTTTGTAGGAGTTGTCTTGTTTGTTTCTTACAAATGCTATGTCAAGAGTCGGCACGAGAGATTTGGACGAGTTGAGGGCTCTGAGCAAGGGACGGAGTTATCTAAGCCTAGTGGAATGAATGGAGGAGTGATAAATGGATATAATGGAGTCCCTAGTGAGTTACGGAGCCAGAGCAGCGGTGATCATAGCGAGAGATTTCCCGTTTTTGAAGGTGGAAATATTACCATCTCCATACAAGTCCTTAGGCAAGTGACGAACAATTTCAGTGAAGAGAATATATTGGGCAGAGGAGGATTTGGAGTTGTTTACAAGGGCGAATTGCATGACGGGACCAAGATTGCTGTGAAGAGAATGGAGTCTGGTGCAATGGGGACGAAAGGGATGAACGAGTTCCAAGCTGAAATCGCTGTGCTTACAAAAGTTAGGCATAGGCATTTGGTGGCTCTCCTTGGATATTGCATCAATGGTAATGAGAGGCTCTTGGTGTACGAGTACATGCCACAGGGAACTTTAACCCAGCATTTGTTTGAATGGCAGGATCATGGGTATCAGCCTCTTACTTGGAAACAGAGGGTGACGATAGCTTTAGATGTGGCTAGAGGAGTCGAGTATCTTCACAGCTTAGCCCAACAGAGTTTCATTCATAGAGATTTGAAACCCTCAAACATTCTTCTTTCGGATGATATGAGAGCTAAAGTTGCTGATTTTGGATTGGTCAAAAATGCACCGGATGGAAAGTATTCTGTTGAGACACGTTTGGCTGGAACGTTTGGCTATCTTGCACCTGAATATGCTGGTAAGTCTGCTATGTTGCCTCTTGTATGCTAGATTTACTGAAGCCTGCATAAACTACAATTGGCTCTTTAGCACCATAAAATCAAGATAAAACTCTCAATGCTGTGTCTAATAATATTGTAATTATGCTTTCATGTTGGATACTCTCTCGAGATTGAACTAAGCTTTAGTTCTGTGGATAGTTACAGCAAATTTTGTTTACATTTTATGTTATAACATAGATGTGCTGTGATTCCATGTGGAATACTTTCAAGTAAGTTATAAGTATCGATAATATGGTATGATTATTATCTTTAGATGGCAATTCTTTTATACAAAATAGTTATTCAGAGGACCTTTCTGAAACTGCCTTGGTAACGTCGCATTAGTTACTTTACATCTGGAAGTTGTTAAACTGTATCCTTTTCTTCCGGGTGATAAATATAGTTTCATATTTTAATTTCTCCGTTTCTGGTGTTTCTTCTGTGTAACAATCATCTGCAATCAATCTTCATACTGTGAAATTCGCACAACTCAAAAAGCCCTAATGATTCTGTTTTAAATAATGATTCCTTAGCATCACATAACTTATATGTTCTCATCTCCTTCAACAGCTACAGGAAGAGTGACGACAAAAGTTGATGTTTATGCATTCGGAGTTGTTTTGATGGAGATTATGGCTGGCAGAAAAGCGCTCGATGAAACTGTGCCAGACGAGAGGTCTCATTTAGTCACATGGTTCCGTAGGGTTCTTATCAACAAAGACAACCTTAAAAAGTCCATCGACCCAATTCTTGATCCGGATGATGAAACTTACGAGAGCATTTGCAAGGTTGCTGAGCTGGCGGGTCATTGCACGGCCCGTGAGCCGTACCAGAGGCCCGACATGGGACATGCAGTTAATGTCTTAGGACCTCTCGTGGAGCAGTGGAAACCGTCTAAACCTGAAGAAGAGGACGGTTATGGCATCGATCTCCACATGAGCCTCCCTCAAGCCCTTCAGAGATGGCAAGCTGATGAGGGTACTTCGAGAATGTTCGATGATTTCTCCTACAGTCAGACGCAGTCGAGCATTCCCTCAAAACCATCTGGATTCGCAGACTCGTTTAGTTCAATGGACTGTAGATGACAGAAACAAGAAAACAAGTGTGTGGATCAAATCATAATCAAACAAAAGGAATTGATGAAACAAGAAACAAAAGGTGAGTCCGCGATTGGTTCTTTTTTTTTTTTTTTTTTATGTCTCTAGACAACGTTGCGAATTGTATTTAATTTATTCTTTTTGCACTTGACTTGAACTTGATATTCTTTGTTTTTTTTTCTTAATATAGTAATTTGTAACAAAAACCTGAGTTGATAGAGATGTTTGTTGTATTTGATTGGATTCTTTGTGGCTGAAAGCCGAATACTAGCCACACATGATTGCAGACGGGTCTGGGTCCAGGGACAAAAATATCGATGTAGAAATCGTATCAAATTCTTGTATATTCATTTGTGCTTATTAAATTTTCTTGTAAATTATTTGGTTCTTATATTTCAACCGTTTCTGGCTATTTATTGGAGCATTTAACCACTTCAAATTGGACAAATTATGTTGGCTGGTTTGACAGGTTCTGGAGGTTATAATGATTTAGTCTCATGCGGCCATACGTTATTGATACTATTCAGTTTTGGTCTCATTGAATACTATTATTTCATATTACATCCAATATCTTTCAAATTATCTTAATTTTACTCCTCCTAGCTAACTTTCATAATTCATTAGATATTAACTGTAACTGTGTGATTATTTTGTGATAATTTTAAACTTCTTGTGATAATCTCGTACATTCACTGTTAAAGATTCAATGACAGTTTGTTGAAGAATCAAAATTGAGATCATTTGAACGATGTAAGGTGTAATGTGAGATATTCGTATTTATTGAGGTCAAAATTAAGTAAAGCCAAATATATGAGATTAAAAATGATATTTCTCGGTGCCCATGTTGGAAATTTTCTTGTTCATTTTTCTCACAGTTTGGTGATTCCTCACACACTTGTGTAGAGATAGACACACAAAGTAATTGCCTTTATCATGGCAAATAAAGAGTTTTTATTATGGAAAATAAAGAGTTAGGTATGCAAAATTACATGATGTAATTGCATGGTCCAGGCTGTATGGAACTGGCAGGTTTGTGGATTCTATCTTGCCAGCAGGATAGTATGATTATTGTGGGCCAGATATTTAGAGTAAATAATGTCAAGAAATTTGTTGTAAGTTGTAACTAAGCTGGCCAAGTTGGGAGAGTTTTCTTTTTTTTTTGGGTAAGGTAAGTTGGGAGAGTTTGATTCTGCCAAACTTTCAAAGTTGTTTCTTGTTGTGTTTTATACGTATGAATTTACTGACTTTTGAAGATAATAGTTGTCAAAGCACATGGGGTTTGAAAGAAAATGAACTAATAACACCAATTGGTGGTTACTTGATTCAATACATAATCCTTAAATTTATAAGTTACCCTTAAATATACAAGTTCACATTTTGCATGTATTTTTATGAAAATTTTGAATTACACCCCCCTCCCCAAATTATAAAAATCCCTTTAATATATTTATAAAAGTTTTGACTTTGCCCCCCGCCCCACTTTCCAAACAAGAATTTCTAATTCCGTCCCCAATAAGAATGACTTTGATATGTTGTGAAAATAGGTTTGTCATAATATTGCTCATATTATTATTATTGTAAGTGTTAGAGAAGAAAGAAAGAAGGGATGATGGAAATAAAAAGGCTAGTTGAATTGCTGAATCAGACTTATGTTGGTGTGGTGCACATGTTACGGGGACCTTTTCCGCCACTTTATGTGTCGTTTTGTCCCTCGTTATCTTGAAGGCTTGTAGAGTCGTGAATTGATGTTTTTGATGCGTAAGGCAAGCAAGGAGCATTTATTATTTCTTATAATGAGAATGATAATGACAGGGGTATTAATGTTTCGATCGGATCCCCTACCCCATAATACTCCATAATAGTGTTCGTGTAAATCTTGAAGATTTACTTAACCGTAGAATATTTAGTCTCGATAGTTGTATTTTTCCATTATTTAACTTGGTTCGATAGTTGTATTTTTTCCATTATTTAACTTGGTAAGTAAACATTCAAAATTTACATAGGTCGTATATTTAGAGTATAGGATAGAAAATGGAGCACTACTATAGGATAATGAATCCGGTCCGATTAATATTGAACTTCTGATATTAATATGTATTTTTCAATTTTCCAAATAAAAATAACCAAAGGGACCAAGCAAGTGGTTGGCATCTGATATGCAACCACTGCCTTCTTATAATTTTTGTGGAAAGATTTGATAGATCAGGAAAAAGCCTGTCCATTTGTTATTTTTTTCTCTTCATGGTTTTATTTTATTTAATTATTTTTGGAAAAGGAGAAAGTGAGTGAGATGGGGCACCTAACATGAATCTAACTGACAAGATAGATAGATGATGAACCTATTATGCACATGAAAACATTCAGAGCTTGTTTAGTTTTATTTTGCTTGTTTACATTAGCTTTTTTTCTACTATTTACATAACTTTTGTGCAATTCACGTTTGCTAGAAAATATAACTTGCTTTTCATTTTATGGGGAAAATTACTAAAAAAAGATTAAAATTAATCCTTGTATAAACAAACCCACCAACTAATTTTCATTTCGAAAAGGATAAATCACCAAATTTTCAAAGAATTCACTAAATTACGCGCTTGAAATTTTTACATTAACTTTTTCTATGTCTAAGTATAATTAGCTTTATTATCTATACTGATTAAGTTATTTACAAGCCTCATACTTTCGTCTTTAGCTATTAAGTTAAGATAGGGTTCACTTTTGATGAGGTGCTATCTCAAGTAGAGTCAATGATCTGATCCAATGAGATACCAAACTAGTTCCAACCTGTCAAACAATTATTAGCACATGTGAAGTCGTTGGAAATGTTCAATGAAAATTCTTCAATGCTTAAGTCAATCCATATATTCAAGTAGAGAGAGTATAAAATTAATATGATGGTTCGAAGAATGACCAAGTCATACCAGAGAACAGTAATATTTGACTATTTATAGGCAAAAATTTGTGGAAGCACCTAATTAAAGCTAAGGTAACGACCTATTTGTATTTGATGTCAATGTAGTGGTGGACTTTGATTAGATAGTTTTATGCTATAGCATATTTGAATTCATTATGATGGATGATATATCAATTAAGTCATGATTTAAAGTTACTTATCAAAAAAAAAAAAAAGTCATTATTTAAAGTTCTTGTCTGCAATGTCATACAAATGCAATTATTTAACACTTCTATATTGTTGGGCTTTTGAAAACTTTACATAGTAAATCACATAATATTATTTAATTAATACCAAATAAAATCATATTCACCGATGAGAATTTAGCTTAATGCATGATCAAAGCTGTGGTCTATAAATTTTTCAAGTCCTGGTCGGTTTTGGGTTGATATTCCCTAAAACGTGGGAATATATATTTTCCTAAACTTTATATATTCATGTAATGACATGATTAATTATCAAATCTCTGAAAGAAAAGTAAAACGATAAAACGTTATATTCATTTCTCTTTCCAATTAATTTCCTAACATACATTATTATATATCCTAACTACTGAACAATCTTGGAGTGAGTGGGCTAAACTTAGAAAAACACTAAATTTGATTAAAAAAAAAAAATTCCAAGTTCAACGACAGATAGTTTGTAATCGTTTTTTTTTTCTTTTAAATTTTGTTTAATAATTTTGTTAATTGTTGGTCAATACTAGCTCCCACCAACTTATCATTACAACAATGTGGATGAAAACTTTGATTTTATAGCTAAATATGTGGCACGGATCAAGGATTTATACATGGCTCACATGAAAATGCAATTAATTATGGAATAATCAGTGGCTGAGATTGGGGTACCTTTTATAATCAAATGTCATTGTATCTTAAATGGCTTCTAGAAACTGTAATCCATACTATGAAAGTTCAAAGCTGGACCCCAGTCAACACCCCGCGCCACGCCCCCCGCCCCTCCCCTTTTTTCTTAATTTCTTTTTTCTTTTTGTGTTTTTGAAAAGGAGCAAGAATTCATTCCTCACGTAGTGGGATCCAAAATTACAAAAGGAGACATGAACTCGGGAATATTGCTATCTGTTTCAACAGTAGACAATGCGCTCTTAGCTAGGCTCAAGTCTTAGCATTTTTTTTTTCTTTTATGAGTAAATAAACTACATCACGAGTAACAATCATGGACAATTATAAAAATTATCAAATATTATTGTAAACAATTAAAACAAGGGATAATTACCCTCACCTCCCCTAAGTTTAGATAAAATTATAAATAAGTCCCTCTTTGTTTCGAAAATTACCAATATTATTGACAAAAATTAAAAGTGACAAGATAAAAGTTGTCACTAATGATTGTACTAAGTGATAATACTTTCTATTTTGTCACTAATTAAATTTTTTTGGTGACAACAATTTTTATGTTGTTACAATATCACTAAATGGTGACAAAAATTAATATTTTAGTTGTGACCATTAATAAGTAGCGACAGACCTACAACGACAGACCTACAACGACAACTTGGTGACAATAAAAATTATTGTTGACCTCTTTGGTACAACTAAGACATGTTTTGATATTTTCAAGATGTTTGATGTATGCTTGATTTTCGAATTCAAATGATTTCCTAAAAAAATATTATTTGCTTCTTTTATTTATTACATGTTTTCATTTGTTTGGAAAGAATAAGGTTGGATTGATTAATATCTTTCCTTAATACCAATTGCCACATGTTCTAAATCTTGATGGGAGATTTAGATAGAAATTGATTGATTGTTTTCTATATTATTATTAAACACATGCTTCATATCTTTATCATTTTGGTAAGTTTGACTTAGAATGATTTGAATGCATTAATCATATCTGGAACTTGCCTTAATTATAATATGAAACTTTAGTTTTCGTCTGGAACTTTATTTATTCTGCTGGAATTAATATCATTACGGCTCCTTCCATTTTTATCATCAATATAACCGTTTGAACCTGATTTGTTAGGTTTGAATCAAGGCTACAACGACTCCTTCCTTTTTCTCATCAAAATAGCCGTTGGAATTATCACTATTTAAAAGGAGAACTCTCATCCCTTTGAAAAAGGTACTTGAGTGAGAGTCTTATAGTTGAAACGAGAGTATTGAGTTCAATATCAAGATTCTTACCATCATATAATTCTTATTTGGTCGTGTTTTCTTTTCTCGAGGGACTTTCGAGGTGAAGAGTGAGATTCCAAGCTTAAGAATTCCTTAAGAGTGAGTTGAGTTGTGAAGTATTGATGGGCCGTGGAGTTGCTGTTGCACTCGAAATTCCCGCTAGGTGTTTAGTGGACGTTTAAGCACGCTATATTGAGCTCTTGGCATAAGTGTTCAACTGCGAACTAACCACTAGGACCAACCACACTATCTTGTTTCAGGGGCTAGTTAAATAGTTTATTGTTTCTCTCTTCATCGTGAGTGTTTAACTCTCGATTAATACGTACCTGTTACACTGAAACTTATATTCTAACTGTACTAATACTGTTTGTTATTAATAGGTTACCTTAAGTGAAAACTTGAGAACTAGACTGTCACGACCTGAAAAAATACCCTTTTATTTTAATAAAATATGTTGGACCAAAACTCGCAACGGTAAATATTTTTATTGCAAATATATAATAATATAGAAATTTAGTACAATATAGTGAAATCGTAGTTGTACAAAAGTTGTTATATGAGTGAAAATAATAACTTTAGCTAAATAAAAGCTTTGTAATGCCCTCCCGGTGCCTTCCTCCTGATGGGTTAGAATGTTTTTGCCTAGAAAAAAATGTGTTCATAACACATGTCAATACAACTGTTGAGTAGAAATTTTACTTAATCACACAAGGTGAAGGTGTGTATTTAGGTGAACATAATCACAAAATTTCACATAAAGATCACAATTTTATGCTTTAGGCGAGCATATACTTGACATAATAAGGCATCAACATAAACTAGAGCATATAAATTACACTTAAGGAGTATTTTAAACATAGATGCAAGCATAAACAACTAGATTTATGGAATCAAGCACAATTCCTACATTCAAATATTTTTAGGAAAAAGTGGATATATAAAGGGATATATGGAAGGCTAATAAATATATATGGATGAAAATAGAAGGATTTGTATATATATATAGGTGGGTGGAAGATAGACTATAAAAAGGAAGTGTTTTGGGTGTTGAAAGTAGAGTGAGTGTGGGGGTGTGTTTTTAGGCGGGATTTTGGATGAAAATGGAGTTGGGGTTGTGATCTATTTATAGAGGAGGAAGAGAAGAAATATCTAATATTATAAAAAAATAAATATATAAACCATTCATTCTATATGATTACTTATATGTACACATTACTATATTAATAACCTAGTATATATATATATATATTTATGTATGTGGACATGTAGGTGTATATGTAGATATATAAATCACCACTAGTCTATATATGTAGATGTGTGTGTGGATATGTAGATATAGAAATTACCACTAGGTGATATATGGATGTGTGTGTGTATATGTAGAGATATAATTTACCACTAGCATATATATGGATGTGTGTGTGTATAAGTAGATAGATAAATCACCACTAGTTTATATATGGACATATGTGTGTACATGTAGATATATAAATTACCCCTAATATATATATGGGTGTGTGTGTGTACATGTAGATAGATAAATCACCAAGTATATATATGTATTGGAGGGGATATTCTTGCAAAACAATTGAAAATATACTAAAAATCTAGATTTTATATTTTTTATTTAATTAAAATCCGAAAATTAGGTTTATAAATAATTAAAATTCGAAAATTATGTTTATAAATAATTAAAATTTGAAAATTATACATATAAAGTCAGAAAATATATTGTTGTATTTATAATATTCGAAAATTGTATAATTTATTTATAAAATTTGAAAATAAAATAAATGCAAGCCTAAAATATGTATTTAAATAAATTTTCCAAAAAAATTATAATCACAATTCAAAATTAATACTTTAAGGTCTAAGTTATAAAGTAATTTTAAAGAATAAAATTTGGAAATCATAAAAATTTCAGGAATTAAAAGATTTTATATCAAATATTTTGCATGAAACATAATATATAATCAATTTTAAAATACTAGGAAGTACCGGGGCATTACATCCTTCCCTCCTTAAAAGAATTTCGTCCTCGAAATTCAGCTTTGTTTAGTAAAATAGTTGAGGGTATTTTTCCAAAAATATGTTTTCACAACAGATTTTGGAACCCAAAATATATTTCAATCAAACATGAAATCCAATAGATACACTAGAAGTTTTTAGCAAAAGTCACACATACCAATACCATTTGCCAGGCGTCGGGACTCTAGAGGTGGCTCCTGTGGGCTCAAGAAGCGACTCCCGCACACGTAGCACTTTGCCCCGCAGGCTCAAAACATTTAAGAGATAGCACTTGGCCTCATGGGCTCAAGACTTTCAAGACATATAGTACTTGGCCTCGTGGGCTCAAGACTTTCAACACATAGCACTTGGCCTCATGGGCTCAAGACATAACATTTGCTCTACGGGCTCAAGCGGTGGCTCCCGTATGCGTAGCACTTTACCCCATAGAGCACTTAGTTCCCGGTATTCCGGCTGGCAAGCGGCTCTGATACCATTTGTCACGACTTGAAAAAATATCCTTTTATTTTATTAAAATATGTTGGACCAAAACGCGCAATGGTAAATATTTTTATTGCAAATATATAATAATATAGAAATTTAGTACAATATAGTGAAATCGTAGTTGTACAAAAGTTGTTATATGAGTGAAAATAATAACTTTAGCTAAATAAAAGCTTTGTAATGCCCTCCCGGTGCCTTCCTCCTGATGGGTTAGAATGTCTTTGCCTAAAAAAATTATGTTCACAATACATGTCAACACAACGGTTGAGTAGGAATTTTACTTTATTCCATAAGTCTAGTTGTTTATGCTTGCATCTATGTTTAAAATATTCCTTAAGTGTAATTTATATGCTCTAGTTTATGTTCATGCCTTATTATGTCAAGTATATACTCTCCTAAAACATAAAATTGTGATCTTTATGTGAAATTATGTGATTATGTTCACCTAAACACACACCTTCACCTTATGTGATTAAGTAAAATTCCTACTCAACCGTTGTGTTGGCATATGTTGTGAACACATTTTTTTAGACAAAGACATTCTAACCCATCAGGAGGAAGGCACCGGGAGGGCATTACAAAACTTTTATTTAGCTAAAGTTATTATTTTCACTCATATAACAACTTTTGTACAACTACGATTTCACTATATTGTACTAAATTTCCATATTATTATATATTTGCAATAAAAATATTTACCTTTTCGCGTTTTGGTCCAACATATTTTAATAAAATAAAAGAGTATTTTTTCGGGTTGTGACATAGGCGTAGCCCGAGTGAATCAGGATAAATTTCAGTGTCATTTTATTGCTTTGCATATTTTATATCATTACTTGCTCTGGTACTATCGTTGGTACTTCTAGAACCAATAACTTACTTGCTTTGGTACTATCATTGGTGCTTCCAGATAGTAACTATCTTTTAAGCAAAGTATTGATATTTAAAACCTTAAAGTTTCTGTTGCATTTTACAAAAATCTTAAAAATGTTTTAGGGCTTAATTCAACCCCCCCATTCTTTGGCACATCCTATCTATCAATTGTTATTAGGATTTTGTGATAAGATTTCATTTTCATTAAGTTGTGACAATAGTTGTGTCACTAAATGTTAATTTTGTACTATGTTGTCACCTTTTTACACTACGTTGTCACCATTGATATTGTGCAAACTATATTTTGTGACAACATAAATTTGTTGCCACTAAATGTGTATAATTAATGACAACTTTTTCATTATCACTTGTTATATTGTCATAAATGTACTCATTTTCTTGTAGTGAATTAAGAAAATAATTTTATACATATGCTATAAATATGAATTATGAAATAGAAAATAAAATACTATTTTGCAATAGAGGAATATCCTATTGGCTTAATCTGTTAGTTGATCTAGATCTCAATGGTTTTTGTTATATGTTAATTAATGAATTTAATTTTGTGTATGAAAATTCGAATTTTTGTACTAGTCGCAGCATGATCAAGCAATTATATGAAAGTATATTATCTTAAAAGTCAATTGTTGTAAAGTTAAATAATAACTAAAACAAGGTCTTTTATGATTAACGCCCCATGATGGACCCAAGCTTACCTTTACAAAACTCAATAACTAGTTTCATACATATTCAAGGCTCCAATTTAGTCCATATTAAAAATGTTATCCTCAATCATAACTCAACTCACAGTATGTCGATAGAGATATGCCTATATATATATACATATATATATATATATATATGTGTGTGTGTGTGTCTTCAGCGCGCATGTGATGTTTATTGTGGTCATTACTTAATAAAAGGAATAGTATTAAAACTATTAAAACACAATTAAAATAAAATCATAAGTTTACTAGATGAAATTTTTAAAAAAATGATTATAAATAAAAGTTCTATCAAAAAACGACTTACAATATTTTTCACTACTGTGTACATAAATTTCTCCTAGGTTGAAATCGGTTCATGATTGTCTCATTTGAAATAGTATCAACTATAGGGATAAGATAAATTCATCATAAATTAATTAATGATATATACAAAAATACACAATCATCATATTAATGAACCAAAGCAGAAATTTATTTTCATGCATAAAACCTAATCATAAACATAATATTACACTAACAATTATTTAATACTTTTTAAAAATTTTCAAAGGTAATTTGTGCAAAAATTCTATTTTTTTTAGGGTTTATAATTTTATTGTTTTCTCCTTCTTCTTCTTCTTCTTCTTCTTCTTCTTCTTCTTCTTCTTCCTCCTTTTAGATTGTATATAGAGTTTGCACAAAATAAGTAGATGGAAAAAACTAAAAAAGAATGAAGTGGGCCTCTTTTATCACAAATTTAGCTGAGAAGACCCTTTCAATTTCCATTTAAAAGAATGTCCCTCAATTTATTTTTCTGTTTCTTTTTTAGGCAAAATTCCTAAGAAGCTTGTTTAAGGGCTTAATTAAATGTAAATACAAGTCAAGGGTTTGATTGTTGTTGAATTGCAAATAAAAATTCTTATTACATGCTGATTGTGAAAACAAATGCGGTCGTAATTGACGTGAAAAAATTGGTCGATTGATTAATATAATCGATCAGCCAATAGAGAGAGAGGGATACTGTGACGAACCCGGTAATTTAGGCTTTATTAATATTATTACTATTTACATACAATTTACATATCTATGCAGGTTTAGTACATCTTAAAAGCAAAATAAACAAATGTTACATCGTATCACTATACAACTGGCAAAAAGCAAAAACGGCGAGTACGCAGCGGAATCTAACATTTTTCTTTTTAATAGAATGCTTCGAACGGTTCTTCTTCTTCCTCCACCTCATATGTGCTAATTTCAGTATCATCTAAAACATAACACATAATTGACATCAACACATGTTGAGTAGAAACACGTACTTCAATCACATAAGGTGCTCAGGTGTTGGTCGAACATAAAGCACACAGTTTGCACTTTTCTACCTTTCGTCACCCAACAGTGACCCTTATGACTACCCAGGCTGAATATACAACCAACACATTTCTCCCGCCTGCCTTATCCTCTGGTGGTCATATCCAGGGCATACGCCAAATATTTTCCTACGACCCTCTCTCTTGAATAGAACACCCAGTCTACCCAAGGGGGATTTAGGAGATGGAGGGAGTGTCAACTCTTATAACCGGCTACTCAACAGTATGTCCCAGGTGGAACTCACCAAACCACTCCGACGTATTTTGGCCCATTTACATAATATATCACAACATCACAAAGTAGTGGAAGTTTACCTTCCATATTTATGATAAAATCGATATATGCATAAAGAATCTCATTTCTTTTAAAAAAAAAAACTCTTCTTTATAACAAGTATGTTTATAAGTTGGATATGTTTAACAATAAAATAGAAAATAGTATATTTATTTAACTACTACTAACATGTTTGCATAGATTTTCTAGCTATCACGTTTCATGAAAACATAATGTTTTACCACTTATATAATTATAAGGATTTAACCATATAATATCTAATAAACTTTCCTAGGCATCATGAACATAAAATACCTACTATAGAGAAAATATCAAGACAGGATACTAAGATGTTGTCTAATCACAACTAAGGAGCATAACAACAAAACAACCATTTCAACACGAATAATGCAACTTTTATACCAAGATCATGATAGAAAAAGATATAATCATGAAACTATGAAGGTAAAGCAATAAAAGAACAATAACCCTAAGCCCACAATTTGAGGGCATGTTTGGCAAAAATTGTCACTCAAGACCATTTAAGCTTGTTTATTTTTCATAGCTTTGGGCACAAGAGTATGGAAGCTTGCCTAGTAGGAAGATCCTACTCAAAAAGAAGGAAATGAAAACACTTATGTAATCAAAGTGGCTTCAACCTTAGTTTACTCTTGAAAGGGGCATAGGGAAGAGTGAAGGGGTGGTGTTTGTAAAAGAAACTAGAGAGTGTAGTGTGTATATGTGTGTGGCCGGTTTTCTTAGGGGGTGGGGGAAGTGTGTTTGTGAGGTCTTATTTATAGTGGAGAATGGGAGTAGAAAGGAAAGACTTGGGGACCAAGTCTTAATTAATGCAAATCTTCTAGAATTAATGCAAATCTCCCACATTGGCTTAAAATTAAATATCAATTTAAATACAATCTTCCACCTCCCTCCTCTATTTCTAGCCTTGGTGTAACCCTAACACATGAGTCATGAAGCTAGGCCACTGGAAGACCATACAAGTGCACAATTTCTAGAAGAAAATCATCTTGTATCAGTGTAGGATATTTTAATAAAATACTAAACAAAATCAAACAAAATATGATTTTGTTTTATTTTCATAATTGTATAAAATCTGAAATTATCTATTGATTTTAAAAACAATTAGAATTTGCATTTATTTTATTTTTAAAAACCAAAAATTAGGGTTTTAGGGCATAAAATTCGAAAATTCATAATTAATTTAGAAAAATCCCAAATGTATGACATTTAATCTTTGTAAATATGAAATTATATGTACATTTCCCAAAAATTAAAAATTTTTTAGTTATATTTTCGAAAATTGCAATTTAGGACATAAAATTTTGAAAATTGTGTTAGAATGTCAAATTCCTCTAAAATTTGAAAATTATGTAATTTATTCAAAATTGCATCTTCTCCGTGCATAAAAGTCTATAATACTTATTTATATTATTTTTGAAAACTCATAAGTATTTAATAGATGAATTTTACAAGAGTGGTAATCGAAATTCAAAAATTAGCGCTTTACCGTTTAAATTATAAATTAATCCAAAAAATCAGACTAAAATATGAAACAATCGGAACCCTAGAAAAAACCCAAACTTCGCTTACTGGATTATAAATGTGAAACAATTAGACAAAAATGTGAAACAATTAGACTAAAATGTGAAACAATCGGAACCCTAGACAAAAAATCAGACTAAATTATAAATTAGCGCTTTACTGTTCATCTTCCTTCTTCCACTTTCCAATAACGTACTACCCCAATGATTTCGGTTACCATCACCTATTTAATTACCAACAATCGGAACCCTAGAAAAAACCCAAACTTCGCAATTTTTTGTTACTAAAAAAACCCAAACTTGGTTTGTCACTGGAGGCGAGAACAAACTTTCTTTCCCACAAATGGAGCCAGTCTCACCTAGGAATGATCAAGAAAAAACACCCAACATCAATGAAAGTGATGAAAACTTGATGGTGGAAGCATTACAAATTTGTAATTGTTGGCATCATTGAAGATACCGATGCATAGAAGTAGAAGGTTTCGGAAATAGAAGAAAAGGCACCTGGCATTGTCGAAACTCAAAAAACACGCAAACCAAGTCCAAGTTGAAAATGATGAGGTGGAAGTAGAGGCTGAAACTAGAGATGATGATAATGAGGTATTTTGTTATTTTAATTTTCTTCTTTGCTGTTTGTTAATACTAGAAATTGGAATATGCGGGTGATGATGATAGCGAGGCCAAGAGTGACTCGGCATGCATAAATTTAAGTAGTTATAGATTGAAAATATTTTTGGACAACTTTAAACAAGTTCCCTATCCCGGAAGGTCGACTGTGTGATCTTCCATGAAAAGATTTTATAGAATGGTGAATACTACTCTGAAAGGCATAAAGGACGGTGAACAAAAATTCCGAGCTAGTTGCTTCAAATATTTCTTAAGCCTTCCAGATCACAAGAATAGTATATTTTCAGGGCAGCTCCTACATTATCTATTGCTCCATAATGTCTATACGGAAAAACATTCCAAGATGTGGTTTCTTGTGGACAACATGCCATTAAGGTTCAGTCTGCGGAGGTCTGAATTGATTACGAGACTTAATTATGGTAAAATGTCTTCGGATGAGGAGATAAAATTTAAGAATTCGTTCAAGAGCGCACAAATTTTTTGGAGAAAGTAGTTGATGGTGTAAGAATGACATTTAATACCATTGATTTATTGGAAAAGATGTCGCTTAGCAGATTTAATGCTTGAGAGAAATTTTAGATTTTCTTGTAAGGTTCATGCACGCTGTTGTTTGCTAATAATCTAAAATTCTTCAACTCATGCCAATAGGGAAGGATAGCAATCCAAAAGAAGGTGGATAATATAAACAGAAAAGATATGGTACGAATATATGAGAAATGGGCCAAAGATGGTGGTAAATCCCATGTCACTTATAGTGGTTTTGGCTTTCCATCCCTTTATTGGTAATAACTTGTGTGTATTATGAAGAAATTTTGTTCATATGTAGTTAGTGTATTATGTATATTCATGGGATTTGTTTGTTTCATGTGCATTTAGGTGTTTATATACGAGGCGGTCCCTATAATTGGAGAACAATGTGGAGATTCATATTATGAACAAGGAGAACATGTATTGCCGCTCCAAGAATGGTAAAATCACATACGAAGAAAGGAAGCTTGTGGGATTATGATGCCATAGACAAGACGAGAAAGATAAATGGTGCAAGTCTTTAAGATATACAAGTGTTATTAACATGTTGAGCTTTATATACATTGGGTTGCATTACATATATGAATTTAATATGTTTGGCTTCTAGTTTAGGTGGTTGTGCATCATTTTTTTTTATGCCCAACCGAAAGGGAGATGGAAGTGTCTTAGATCATGAAGTTATCCGAGATGGATGATATAGCCGATGGATACCTTGATTAGTTAACATGTGACTTGGACGGAGTCACAGAGATGAGTAACAAAGCTAGCCCGCATGATCCTTGAACAAAAATGTGTGGTCCGTGTTACATCTTTTCTAAGGTGTGATAGATTCACTACCTAAATCAAGATTTCATGACTGGAAATGGACTTATATGTATTGTGCGACTTATCCACATAACGCTAAAGGGTATGCATTTTAAAGTTGTTCTTATTATCCTTAGCTCCCATTTTTTATTTTTTGGTTATCCTAATGGGATTTGTGTTGATTCTGTTATAAATGCATTGAAGTTCATCGAATGTGTCCACACCAATACCCCAATCAAACAGTTGAATGACAAAAAATTGATGATCCTTGAACAAAAATGTGTGCTGAGCATTTTATTGGAAAGATGGACCTTAGGGTTACTGATGATTACATTATGTAGGATGATTTTGGAATGTGACTTGTGTATGTGAAACATGCTATTTTATTTGATTTTGGATAACATGTATATATGGAAATACTATTTTATTTTGGGATTTTTTATTGTATTAGGCCTTAGATGTGTATATGTACATATTGTATTTTGGCTATGATGTGTAATTTAGGACTGTTTTGTCTAGTATATAGGAGAAAATTAATGTGTGTATTCTTGGAGCATGCATTTTTGTTAAATTTGTTTGAAGATCAGTCAAACGATCTCATGTGATTAGTCAAATGATGAAGAAAAATAATGTAAGTTTGACTGACCGATGTATGAAGTTGGCCCCATGATCATCAACTACGGCCTACCTATCTCCTTGTCCATGACTGTATTTTTTCACTCATTTTTATGGAATCCAGGTATCATATTTTTTCATGCATCTTTATAGAATCCACATGTGAAGTTGAATAATGAGATGAACTGACTAATTACGCTGATTTGTTCCATGATTAGATGACATGATCTTCTTGCCTCCTTGGTCACAACCGTATTATTCCATGCATCACTAAAGAATCAACATATGAAGTTGAATAATGAGATTGACCGACCGAGTATGCTAATCGGTCACACAATCAGATGATACGGTCTTCTTATCTCATTGGTCACGATTGTATTATTGAGTGTGTTATCTAAAATCTATAATTTTGAGTGATTGACGAACCAATATTAGTTATTGGTTGACCGATGCTTTCTTTATAAATAATAATTGGACCAAATTATATTATATATTTATTCATTCTCTCTCCAGAAAAAAGATTTCTCCGCCCTCCCTCTCTCTATGTTGCACACATGACAACTATCGATCAATCGATAACTGTTATCGGTTTGTCCTCGGATTAGATCTACCCTTTCAAAAAAACTTTACTAGTATCAATCGACCAACATTAATTAGTTTAGATGCAATATGAAAGGTGATCAAGGAATGTCCTAAACCACGATTTCAAAATAGAAAAAGGAACAACTTGAATTCTCTCGAGAGTGCTTGATGAAATTCACAAACCAAGTAAGGTGTACGCAAGGCGCTTGATGAAAGTCTCAAACCACAAAGGTTCGCAAGATGTTCGACAAAAGTTTGAACTCAAAGATTTGTTTTTATATAGAGCAAAGCCAAATAGGGAATATCAAGTTGTATGACACAAGTTCGAAGAGGCAAAAGGAATAACCCAAGTCCTCTCATGCAAGTTATCAACTCTGAGTGTTGGAAAATGTCATAAACTATATTCCCGACAAACCTTGGATCCCGGCTTACTTGAAAATGGACAATGAGGTACAATGGAACCGTTACCTCACTTTTTTGAATCGAAAGTTTGAGGCCTCCAAATATTTGGACGAGGAATGCTTCCATATGCTTGGCTACTATGATGAAGTCATGCACTACATACGGGCCTCCATACATCATTAGAAACATTAGAAAAGTATACATTTAGATCTTCATTTGACTTGATTCCAGTTGGATATACCATCTATGATGGAGGGGAGCTTTTATTATTATGTACTTAATGGTAGCATCTGTAACGCCCCGAAACGTCTAGCTAATTATAAAAACAGCTATTTATAACCATCTCACAAAAACATGCTATATTATAATGTAATGAAACCAAACACGCTTACTAATATTCCAAAAGATGAGTTTACAAATGTCGTTTATTATATATACACAACATATACATAACTTAACTATCAAGTTTCTAGCACAACGCATACATAACTAACTAAAAGTCTCGAAGCGCCCTCCTAAGTCTTCCTCGTTCCTATCTTCCTGTGTTTCAATTCCGGCTAAAACATAATAGAAAGCAAAGTCAACATATACACATGTTGAGTAGAAATTCGCATAGACATGAGGTGTTCGTGTGAAATTGCATATTGTCATAAAAGCACATAAAACCACACATAAAACCATAGAAATTTCAGTTCCTTATCAAATCACATAAATTTCAGCTCTGATAGAGCATCACATTCCAACACATTTTTACCGTTTTTCCACCTCGACGGGCAGCTACCTTATCTTGCCGTGCCGTAATTCAATTTCAACTGATATCCAACCGAAATCACACCAAAATCCATCAATCCCAACCTAAACACACCGGTGGTCATATCTCGAGTATATGCCAAAAACCTACGACCCACAACCAATACATGGAACACTCCGTCTATGCAAGATGGGAATAGGCATGGATGACGAGAACTGGTTTAAGAACAGCAAGCCCATTGCCGCCTGGCCGAACTCTAGCCCCATCCATACCGAACACATATAGGGCCCTTTCACACATAATTCTAATACATAAAAATCACAATTTTATCACAATACACACTGATTCAGCTCAAATTCAGCACAAAGTAACCAAATTTCCAGTTTTTACGAAATCGACATTTACAACGTCGAACTGAAATTTTTAGCTTTCATCTACTGAAATTCCAACTTAAAACCTACTGGAAATCCACACACATATTCCCAAGGTTGTGAAATATACTTTTAGAGTATAAATTTTAGGGTTTTCAGTTCACGAAACCTGAAACTTTCAGACTGCGACGCGAAACGATTTAGCGCTCAACTTCTGAAATTTCCGGCTTTCGCA
Source organism: Petrea volubilis (assembly GCA_026212405.1). Classification (NCBI taxonomy): domain Eukaryota; kingdom Viridiplantae; phylum Streptophyta; class Magnoliopsida; order Lamiales; family Verbenaceae; genus Petrea; species Petrea volubilis. The sequence continues at coordinate 15,521,766 of CM047873.1, forward strand.
ATCTAAACCTCCAGCTTTTAAAAACCTGTTTCTACAGCTTATTCTACACTGAATTTAAAGTATATAAACTAGGTTTTTGGTTTGAAATTTTTGGGTTTTCCAGTAGTGCAAAAATCGAACTTTTCCCATTTGGAAACAAAGTTTTCTATATGAACAGTGATTTCCAGCATATGTGCAGCTCGAAATTTCATCCGAGAAAACTTAATATTTTAGCTTCTAGCACATATATAAGACTCTAACAAGGTATAAAACATGATAACATAGCATAATGGCAACAAGTTCAACATGGTTATTCAAAAATGTAACCAAACATGCTCATAGAAAGATCATAACCATCATATACACATATATGACAAATACATCTTGAAATTCCTTAGACCCAAGATGGAAACCAACTTGTGGTGAACTCCTAGGCCTTATAGGGGAGATAACATGCTAAGAAATTATGAAAAACCTAACCCTAGCTCATGCCATAGGCAAATTTCTACCTTAATATGTCTTTCTTGCCTTGTAGGGGTTTGAAGAAGGGAAAGTGTGTGGGTTTGGGAGATGGTTTGAAGAGGTGAAAGAGTGTGGGGAAAAGTGAAAGAAACAAGAAGAAATGGGGGGCTGTATGGCCGGATTTTAGGGTGTGTGCGTGTGGTGATTTTTGTGTCTTTTCCTAAGTAATAGACATAGAAGATTAGTATGAAGTCATTTTCCAATTAATATCCTAATTGGCCAAATATATAGTCTAATAAGCTGAAGTGGGACTCTACTTTAACCATGACCAAACATGTATTCATTCCTCTAGAAGGTGTATGCCAAGTGTATTTATACATTGTATTTGGCAAGCTTGATGGATAAGACTCAATACAAGCCTGATATTTAATATTTTCTAATTTCTCTCCCAAAAACCCCTAAAATTCATCAACCCCTCTTTTAAATCTGAAAATGTAGGTTATTTTCTTGTATTATATGTATAATTAGGGAAAGAAATAATATCTAGGGGTAGAAAATACAATTTACGCATTTCTTAGGGTTTTAGGGCATAAAATTCATAATTAATTTAGAAAAAGTCCAAAATTATGAAATTTAATCTTTATAAATGTGAAATTATATGTATATTTCCCAGAAATTAAAAATGTTTTAGTTATATTTTCAAAAAGTGCAATCTAGTACATAGAAAGTTCGAAAATTGTGTTCGAATGTCAAAGTCGTCTAAAGTTTGGAAAATCATGTAATTTATTCAAAATTGCATCTTCTCCATGCATAAAAGTCTAGAATACTTATTTATATTATTTTTGAAAACTAATGAGTATTTGATAGATGAATTTTCCAGGAATGATAATCAAAATTCGAAAATTACTACTTTACCGTTCAAATTATACATTAGTCTCAAAATCAAACTAAAATAACAAGTAAGAATAACATTTCCAAGAAGCATGAGATTTCATATCAATTATTTAAATAATAAGGAATACCGGGTCGTCACAGCATCAAACTGCAAGCAACTCAATCGACTCTTCATACTAATTTCTTGGGTCAAGTTATCAAATGTGATATCTTTTTTCACAACAATTGCAGTAGTGACTTTGAATATTCCACCCCCAACATGTCTCTGCTTTCGCCCCCTTACCAAATTCAACACCAATAATAATTTCTTCCTCCATTATGCAGTCAATGATTGTACCTATACTATATTTTCTACAAAAAGATTAGAAACATTATTGCATTATCCCCAGGAATGCAAGTTTTTTTTAATAAGATCATTAGATCGATACAACATTATCGGTTAATCAATCAATACTTAAAGAATGATCGACAAGCCGATCAAAAGAATCGATTAACCGATCGAAGAAATAAATGAACAAAACAAAGTAGCAGGGCAGTAGAAATACAGTGTGCAACAATAGTGTCAGATTTAGAGAAAACCGTCCACCCTACTATCGAATTAATGGATGTTAATGAAAACCCAATGCAAAAATATTGCATCAATGGTAAAATCTCAACAGTCCACTACCAAATTCTTTAATAAAATTTAATATCTAGTATGGAAAAAAAAAATGTTCTTACCAAGAATGTTTCTATTTGTGAAAAAAACCCTCTTCAAAACTCTTCCTATTCTGGATATACAACTTAGATAGATCGAAAAGTTCTTATGTTGTATCAACAAAAGTAGATCTTCATATGAGATTACAACATCGACTAGAAACACAAAGCAAAATTATGATAAGAGTAGGGATTTTGAGGTTTTCTCGTATGAGGATGAAATCACTCAATTTGTAATATGGATAATTTAGGGGGTTGAAATATACTTTCAGAGAGTTAGTCAAATAAACAGCTCAATGATACTTATAATTAATTACTCACTAAGTACGCCTAATCAAAAAAGGGTTTGTATAGCTGTTTGTATAAAAATTGACAGAGCCACATATTAGTCTAAGGATTGACATTTCGACTAATCTTATTAAAACATTAGAAGTCCTTGTGGGCTTGCCAAAATTATATGTTTACTCATGATTCAAAATCAATGAATTTGATGAGAACACAACAACTTCGAAGGGAGTTTAGTTGAGTGTGGGCGTGCCTGTGTGCAATGTACACACACTGTGAAGTCTTTTTGAAGTGATTTTTTTATAAATTTGCGCCTATGACTTCTATTCGAAAAATGATTGTGCTGGAGTAGGCAAACACTCCCCCTAAAGTTCTACGTGCCTACAATTGAATATAGGACTTAAAATTTAATGCTCAATAGATCGAAAAGGGTCTAAAAATAGAATGTGACAAGTTGCATATATTGAAAGATGATGGCCATTCGCCATGGATATTACAGACTTATACTACAAACACGTGCATTGATGACATGTGTCATATCTACGACTCAAATGCATTGAAACGCTATGAGGGAAATTGATTACAAATAAGGCACATTAATAACTTCGTATGATGGCTACATGTGAGTGCATTGAAAGAATTGTGCTATCTTAAGAGCATTGATAACTTTGGCTACCACTTGTCATGCACACGCTCGGCATGAATATGGGAAACCACTCAGTCGCGTTGATATCTTAACCTGAATCAAGCCCAAAATGGGCGAATGATGGCTATAACCTCGTGATGTTATGGAGTGAATACATTGATAACCTCATCTTGAGCTAAACGAGCATGGCTACTATGGCGACCCCAGTAGCCCCATATTATTATTATTACTATTATTATTGGTTACATACATGCATGCATAATTATTACAAAACATACTAGGCTACATAATTGTGATGGTACATCCCAAAAGTAGTTTACCGAGATAACAGCTTCTAATGTGCAAACTACATATCAAATGCAAAATCTCTAAATACAAGTACGTAGCGGAATTCTATATTTTTCTTTTTAATTGAAAGCTTTGAAAGTTTCATCCTCTTCCACATTATTATTTCTAGCTTCGGTAGCATCTAATTCATCATGCAATACGGAATCAACATATGTTGAGTAGAAACATTTCTTAACACACTCAAGCTGCTTGGGTGTCAATTGCACATTAGTTACACACATAACACATATTTTTACACTTTCTACCTTTGTCGTCATATGACAGTGACCCTTATGACTACCCAAGCCGATATATATATAACCATTACATTTCTCCCGCCTACCTTATCCTCCGGTGGTCGTACCCCGGGCATACGCCTAATATTTTCCTACGATCCACTCCCTTGAGTAGATCACTATGTCTGCCTAAGGGGAATTAGAAGATGGAAGAAGTGTGGACTCTTATAACCGGCTACTCAATAGTATGTCCCGGCGGAACACACTTTTGACCACTGCGAAACATTTGGGCCCATTGATATACTATTCATGCAATTACATAATCATGGAAGTTTACTCCCATATTTATAAGTCTTTATTAAGTATTAAAGTTGTAACGACCGCGATATTCCTTTATATTTTATTAAACATAAATAGTAATTTTTTTACATAAAACATATATAAAATACAAGAGTTACAATTTTCACAAAATACAAAAGCAACTTTATTAGGTAAAATGCTTCAAAACACCCATGGTTTCCATTGCGTTCCTCAAATGCCTTCGCTCATTTCTGTCTAAAAAGTATTGGAAAAGAGGAGTCAACGCGACGGTTGAGTAGAAATTTCACTTAATCACATAAGGTGAGCGTGTGTGATATGTGCACATAGTCACATAATCTTTAGCATAATAACATGATAGCAAAAATGTAAAACTAGAACTAGAACTAACTTTTGCAATTAAGGAAACTCCTACCTTTTTCCAAAAGTGATTTACAAAAGTAAGGAGAATATATAAAAGGCTACTAATGTGTGTATATATATTTGTAAGGGGAGAGATAGGTATGTATATATGTAGTTTTCAAAGATGTAAGAAGAAAGTGGGGTTTTGAAAGGATTTGTAAATGTAAGAGGGTATATATATATGTAGAAAGGTTAATATGTCTATATATATATTTAGAAAGAGGGTTAATTATATATATAGGTATATGGGAAGGTCTACCAATGATAAAGTGTGATACATATTTGGGAAATGCAAGATTTTGTGGGTGTGGAGGTTGTAGGCGGGATTTAATGTGTGTTTTCGTGTGATGAAAACTACCTAGTATATATATATATGTGCATGTGGACATATGTGTGTATATGTAGATATATATATCACCAAGTGTATATATGTGGACATGTGTGTGTATAGGTAGATATACATATCACCAAGTATATATATGTGGACATGTGTGTGTATAGGTAGATATAGATATTACCAAGTATATATATGTGGACATGTGTGTGTAAAGGTAGAAGTAGAAATCACCACTAGTCTATATATGTGGATGTGTGTGTGGAGAGGTAGATATAGAAATCACCACTAGGTGATATATGGATGTGTGTGTGTATAAGTAGATATATAATTCACCACTAGTTTGTATATGAATATGTGTGTGTACATGTAAATATATAAATCACCACTAATAAATGTATGGATGTGTGTGTGGATATGTAGATATAGAATTTACCACTAATATATGTATTAGAGGAGATATTCTTGCAAAACAATTATAAAATATACTAAAAATCTAGACTTTATATTTTTCATTTAATTAAAATCCGAAAATTAGGTTTATAAATAATTAAAATTCGTAAATTATACATTTAAAATCATAAAATATATTGTTGTAATTATAAGATTCGAAAATTGTATAATTTATTTATAAAATTCGAAAATAAAATAAATACAAGCCTAAAATATATATATTTAAATAAATTTTCCAAAAATAATAATCACCATTCAAAATTAAAACTATAAGGTCTAAGTTATAAAGTAATGTTAAAATAATAATTTTACTCTTAATAAAATTCGAAAATCATAATAAAATTTTCAGGAATTAATATTTTGCATTTTTCAAGTGCTAAGAAAACAAATGATGGAATAATCACATTTTAAAAAATGCAGGTAGTATAACGCACGTTTATTCACAAATCACATATATTCACACAATAATTATCACATAATGGAAATAAATCCTAAGTAAAATATTAATAATAACAATAGGAGTTACCGGGTCGTCGCAAAAGTTGTTACAATTAAGATAAAGTTCTCGTATATATATATATATATTTAAGAAAATTTTACCAAGCTCTTTTCAGAAAAAACAATAGTTTCCAACTTTTAAGTAAAGTAAGCTCCACTATTATTAATGGAAGATTTTATATCTCTTATAACATAAAAAAAATTGTTAAAATATGTATATATATATATTGTAGTAAAAGTATACTTAGAAAATGATCCTTAACACATTTTAGTAGTAAACTTAGTAAATTTATAAATTAGGATACTTCAAAGATTATCAACTCTTCTTCATCAAAGTACCATTTTTGTAAGAAAAGTAATCTTACATACTTAGATAGTAGGATTTATGAACTTTATAGTGATTTTAAACATTTCTTAACTAAGCAAAAATATAAGCATGCAGTTATTCAAGTAAGTCTCTAAAATATACTTCCATAACTAGTTCAAACTTAAAAAAAAATCACATTCAAAGTCATGAGTTTAGAAAATACTTTATGTATATAAACTAAGTATATTTTATGAAATTTCCTTCTTTAAAGTTAGAGTTTAAATTACTAAAATAAGCATAAATCTATAGTAAAATTTTTACTTATCAAAATAGTAGATAGTTGTGTGGAGCTTTATTTACTAAATCTTTCCAAAAAAAAACAACATATTCATGTGGATTGCAAGTTATCAAGTAAGATGAAATTACTATTTCCCATTCTACATCAAGTTGTAGGAATTTAAACACTATAATCAACTATCAAGTCTCCCTAGGCATAGAATAGTCACATATTACTTCAAATAATGCATATATCACCACTTAACCATAAAACTCCATAGGAACATGATCAAACATATTAACACGTTTTACTACTTCTCAATTTCCTCCCAAACATAATGAAAATATTAAGCTATAATTATCATGAAATGTTAAATCTAAGCAATCTAATATCTATTCCAACATAACTAGCACTACTTTTCCCTAAGAATCATAACATGCCAGATTAACCATGAAACTTGAAAATAGCATGATAGTAGCAGCAATAACTAAAAATCCTCAATTTGGAGGCATGTTTGGCAAAAGCTACCACTCAAGGCCATTCAAGCTTGATTTATTTACATAGCTTGGCCACAAGAGTATGGAAGCTTGCCTAGTAGGAATACCCTACTCAAGAATGAAGAAAGAAACCTATGACATCCCAATTTTTGCACATCAAATAGTTCTACCAATGATATAAAAATCGGGACTTATGATGTCCGTGCATAATGAATTATACTTCATGTTTTATATGCACATTTTTTTCTTTGAGAATTATGTGATATGATAATTATGTTTAACATAAACAAGTGAGTTTATGATATATATATATATATATAAATCGAGATATATATATATATATATGTACATACATGTGCTTTCAAGAATTACATCTTATTAATTTATTTAAAGTCATATGCATAAATATATTTATATTTTGAAAATATAGCTATATATACATGAAAATTTTGAATTTATATGTATATATTATATAATAGCTCATGTTTTATCATATATATATATATACATACTTAACCAAAAATGTCATTTTCTCCTAAGAAATGTTCTTAAATGCTAAGATCTTGATAAAATTCTTGATAAACATAACAAATTGGATAACTACAAAAATATCTTATCTTATATTATCTTATCTTATCCTATCTTATCTTCTATGCATTTATTATAAATTGAACTTATAATATAAAAATCCTATTTCTTGCCCTAAACTCTATAGAAAGGGGCCATTACCTTCATTTTCCCACACACATACAAAAATCCAGCCTAAAAACACACACTCACACTCACTCCACTCTCAACACACAAAACACTCTCTATTTATAGCATATCTTCCACACACACACACACACACACACATAATATATACATATATATATATATCAATAAACCCTTCTTTTTTCATACATATATACATATTAGCCTTTTATATACACCCTTATTTCCCTCAAACACTCTTGAAAAGGTAGAATTATTGCATTAATCTCATAAGTAGTATAGGAACTTAGGTATTTAAGAACTAGTTGTTATTCTCAAGGTAGATTAATTATCATTCTTTTCAAGTTGAGGACAATAACTTTATGCTTAACAAATAATGATAAGCATGGAGTTGTTATGCCTAAACTCATATTATGCATTACTATGTTGGTACAAGTTGTTAGAAAGCATGTTTTTAGTTGCATTTAAACTCTATTAGGAAGAAAGCATGCTTAGTCATTGTTTCAAAAATATGGTTTTAGTGTACTTTTATGTTTTAAAGTGCATATGTTCTTTATGTTCTATATGTGAAATTATGTGAGAATATGTGCAATATTTTCCTTAAAGTGGATACTAGGTATAAGTTAGTTCATCATGTTATAGAATTATAACTATGTAACTATTGTGTTACTTAGAGAATCTAAATAATTAATTTATATCTTTACATACATATGTATATGTGCACAAGGCTATCTTATGGTAATACTTGTATACATGTTTTGCATGTACATGTAGAACCAATTTATGTGCTTACACATAGTAACTTGAGGATTATTCATAAACCTATGTATATACTTATATAACTAAAAGACTAAGATTGTTCTTCATAAACTATATACATATATGAAGTTAACATTATTTTGAAAGCTATGAATATGTACGCATGTGTAGATATTGTTACTTGTGTATCTATACATAGTATTCTTCTTAAAGTAGTTAAGTTATCCCCTAAACAACGATTACTAGTTATGGCATAGTACCCTAACTTTAGCTATTGATGCAAATCTAGGAGATTATCAAGATGACATAGTCAACCTAATTCATAACATGGTGAGACAATAAGCTCTTAAGGTGAGTGCCTTTTATTTTTCTTGCTGGTGCATTGAATTATATGTAGTAAATATCTTCGTAAGGCCTACCCTATCTGATTTATGTTATCCAAATCTTTTGAAATTATATCTTACTATCTATATTTCGAAAAAAGTATTTTTCTGAATTATAAGTCAAGTTATATCTTAAAATTTTGCCTTTTCTGATATTGTCAGTTGTATCTATCCCAAAATGATTTTTGACACCTTGGGATATCATATGTTAATTATATTTTTGTGTATCCCGAGTGTAAAATAAGTTATTGCTTTATCAATATTTTGTGAGCCATATCTGTTCCGTTATATTTTCGTCTACCCCTGGGGACACCCTTGGGAAGTTTGGGCCTAGGTACTTATAAGAAGAATTCTATCGAGCGGAACAGATCGTCGATGAAACATTTTATATAATACCATTCCGTGAAACCAATTTCTACGTACAGCCGGAGGATGATTGTAGTAGAGATTGGAGCGATGTATTGCACGGATGCGTGATACATCTCCGTTCAGTTTAATATCGAGGTCGCTTCTTGACAAGGGAGGCATAAGCATTTTTGTTGTGTTTATCTATTTGGATAGTCATAAGGTTAGAGATTCCATTCATGACTCACTATCCGTCTTGTTCAAGTTTGTGCGCTTCATACTACAATGCACTTTTTCGTGATTCATTACTTTATTGGTTTTATGAATATTATTTTTTTGCATATATATCTATATATATATTTCCGGCCTCACTAAGTCATTTGGACTTACCACCCCAAATTCTTTCTGTTCATTGCCTCAGTTCCAGGAAAAGAGGTTGAGGGAACTTGGTTAAGGCAATTGGTGCGTTACAAGTCATTAGTATATAGTCCTTTATTCTGTATAAAAGATTCGCTAGTTTAATGGGAAACAGAAGCTCACTATTTAAAGTGTTGTGCTTCGATAGATTATTACTATATAATTCTATGTATATCAATTGCGTGTTTATTTTATCACAATTTTGTTATTGGGCAAAATAAGTATGCAAGTATCGGGTACCACTTGAAAAAAAAATAAGTACTTAGCAAGACCGTTGAGTGCGCCCTACTCGCATCGGAAGATCCTAGCGAGGGGGGTGTCACAGAACCTCTACTTATGTCACAGAACTCTACTTAAGTGTACAAAGAAAGCTCCTACCTTGAGTTCTTGCAAAATAGTATAGGGAAAAGGTAAGAACGTGTACTATTTTTGGGGAGAAAAGTGAGTGTGTGTGCCTATGTGTAGAGGGCCAGTTTTGGGGGTACGAAGGGTGAGGGTGTGCGTGGTCTTATGTATTTGTAATAAGAGGGTGTGAGAGAGGTGGTCAATTTTTGGCCATTAATGTATTTTTCCCACCTAAACTCATACATTAAATGGGATCTTCCACCTCTCCATCCTAATTCAAGCCTTGGTGTGAGTCTAACCATGAGTCATTGAGCTACATAAATGAAGATCACACAAGTGCACAAGGTCTAGAGGATTCAAGTTGTGTATTAGTAATGATATTTTAATAAAATATAGAATAAAATCAAATAAAAATCTTATAAAATCTGAAAATACTTGCTTATTTATTATTTTTATTTTTATTCTAAAGCAAACCGAAAATTTGAGGGTTGGAGAAGTGAAAAGACTAAAATACCCCTTGTTTTGCCCATTTTTCAAAAATTGCCCAAAAATAGAAATAACATTCAAAAAAATTAGAAAATTAATTTTTATGAATCAAATAAAGTCTAATATATATATATATATTATTATTGGTTTTTGATAATAATTAATCATTTTAAAAATTAGATTTCAAATTAATAACTTAAATACAATTGTTTTTCAAAAATTATTAAAATTCTCGAAAAAATAGGTAAAAGTTGAAAATAATTTATTAAATAAATCCTGGGAATTTAGAAAGAGTAATTGTATAAAATGTTAAGAATATTTGAAATTTATAATATTTTATAAAAATTTATGTAGTGAAATGCTCATTTGTTCACAAATACAATTCATAATTTTTAAGAATGAAATAATTCACAAAATAATTCTCTAAACAATTATTCACCAAAATAATGGTCACCCAATGTATAACATAAAATATTTAAATAAATAATTTTACCGGGACGTCACTGCTACGAACACTCACATAACAATTTTCTACCTAATGAACTAAGTTAATCTCGGTCCATTTTGAGCTAAAGATTCAAAGAAGTTTACACTTCTTGATTGAAGTGTTGTTGTAGACTTGTTTTGTGTTGATGACTCGGGCTCCCTTTTATAGACTTCAAGCTGCAAATACTTTTCCTCTATTCTTGGATTATGCTTTATTCAGGCTTAACCATTTGAAATGGACGATGCTCCTTATTTTTGGATATAGCAGTTATACCATATATTTAAAATTTGAACTCTTCACACCCACATGACCATTATTTTGGCATCTTTAGATATAACAGTGCCTATTTTTAGCCACTTGTTATTTACTAGCCTAACAACCCCTAAAAATAAGGGCTAATTTTGACTAGGTTTATTTGTATTTTTATTTATTTTTATTTTTTGTTTTTTGTCTTTGGCTGACTGGGGCATGGGCTTTTGTATTTCGGTCTTGGCCTTTGATATAGGCTAGCCTTATATCACCTCGAAGTGTCTTGGGCCCTTTTCTTTTCTTTTCAGTATGTCCAAAACTAAGCCATTTTGAATTTATGCAAAATCAATTTTTGGGCCCAAACAATAGCTTAAAAAAACATGTAGTCCAAAACTAAACCTCTTTTATTCTCTTGTGTTGACGTCATTATAAATCCATTGCTAATAATAATTGGAATGAAGTGGATCTTTTTGTGATGGAGCTCTTTTATTCTTAATAAATATAAACACACACACATGTACAAACACACACACACACACACTTAAATACTATATATAATATGGGTTTGATATCTGGACCCCTGTACATGAGAATTTTAAATTTTCTTGACTGGGATCCAATAAGAAAATCTTAAAATTTAGAGTTCCTTGTTATGTTGAATATATGATAAAAATATTTTTTGATTTTTCAATGGGGTCATTGGACCCCACTACGATGAGTGTGCCTCCATCACTAGGGGTTGGGAGGGGAGTTAGGTGTGGAGGGGTTGGAAGAGACAAAAATCAATGAAAAACTAAAGAAATTTAAGGCCCAAACCTGGAGTCTAAAGAAAGAAAAGAAAAAATAAACAAAATATAGAGCCCAAAGTGAAGCCCGAATGAAACCTCGCCGTAGAAAAATCATGTGTGCCAAGGTTTAAGTGTTGTTAATTTTGGTTGGAAACAAGCATCAGATGCAATATGCGACTAGATATGGATTTTAAGGGATAAAGCACTTTTACTTTTGGATGTTTGACAAAAGAGTTACAATTTAAGCATCATTTTTATTGCTGCAATACGTAGTTTTATGACTATAAAATGCTATTGTGCTATATATATGTGAAGCTACTCATATATTCGTAATACCGGTTGAAATAAATTGGAATAAGTCCCAATTATTTGAGTGGCATCCATGTTTGTTATGATTGATGCTATCAATATGAATTGACACTACTTATGTTGTTAGAATAGTTGCCGACCAACCAATGAGATTGGTGATACTTTCATACTTTTCATAACAATAGTCCTTTTCAATTAATGATAGACAAAAAAGATTATATTTTTTGGTCAATTTCATCATAATGTATAAGTTATACTTAAGTATAATCTATATACATATAGTTAAACTTTGAGATCACATAATGCTATAAAACTTACACAGAGAGAGGATGTCAAAAAAGAAGTCTTTAAGGTCTGATCTAATTCACTCCAAGTTGAAGAGTGTAACCAACACTATGGGCATTAACCAAGTTCGGATTAAAACTTGTACTTGTGACAAATAGCGAATGGGAGGATGTCTTATTTCATGGATATCGAATGGGAAACATTCATCTACATAAGTAGGTGCACATTAAGTGTGAATTCACTGAGGATCCCACCGAGGAAGACCTAAACAGGAGCACTACTTGCACATTGAATAAGGATTTTCTCATTTTATAGTGTAAATTTAGATTTAAGGGTCCATAATAATATTATACATTGGCATTTAGAATTTGATTATAGGTAACTGACCACAAGATGGGTCTATGGTGTCTATGCTAGTATAGATCTCATGTGTACGAATATTTGTGAGAGTGGATACAGATCAATTTACTTGACTTGTAGAGTGAGTGAATTTCTTATTATTCTTTTCTAACTAGTATGTGGAAATCCATGACCACAACAGAAGACAATGATTGGAAAATGAGTTTCCCGAATCAATTGTCAATAGACTAAGGTTAAAGGAATTTTGATAACTCTCATATTCTAACCTCAATAAGGAGATTAGAGAATGGAGGGAGTGTATTTGCACAGTAAATTATAAGCAGACAGGTTCACGCTTTACACTTCACCTATTGCTTAGGCATCGTGAGCTGTTGACGGATATCAACCATGATATATGGATACTACTTGATTAGAAATGGTTCTAATTCATAAGTGTTTAATTAAATGAGTCCGATTAATCTATTGATGAATATTTCATCTAAAATATTGTAGCGGGTAGGTAGTCCATTTCTAATCGATTAGTGATTACACACAAATAAATGAATAAACCCCCTAATGTATACGAAACGATTAATTGAGGTTAATCAATTTTATTGATCAGATCAAATAATTAAATTAGAGAGATAATTGAATTGGATAAAATCAATGTACTTGTTTAACTAATTACATATAATATATTGAATTGATTAAGTTAATTAATTAATTGATGAATTTAATTGAATCAAGTATTGATTAAATTAAATTAAATTAAATTAAATGATTAATTTAATTGGGCTTGAGGGCCCAATTTATTTATTTATTAATTAACTAGCAACATCGCAAACTTTACGTTGTGTGCAAAATATAAAAAAGTATATATTTCAATTTAGTAGTTAATTTTTTTAGGATGAAAATATAAATATATTATTAAATTTCTTTTATAAGAAGACTTTTTTAAGAATTATTTGAAATAATTTATTTAAATTCTAATATTTTAAAATAAATAATATATGAAATAAAATTACATGATAAGAATAAACACAAAAAGAAAAAAAATCAAGTAATCGTAATTAGAAAAGTAGTTTGTGGGTTGAGAACATGGGGGGTTTTTAAATTGGAGGTAATATTACATATTAACCTTTTTTTATTTGCTTATTTATTGTATCTATTACTAAATAAAGGGTATAATTGGCACACCAAAATGTAGTATCCGAATTGAATCAATTTCATGTGAATTTTCAATTTTAGTCACAATTTTACATATATCTATTTATTCCACAAAAAATTGAAGAAAAAAATTTTGTAAAATCACATAAATAACTGTCATTTGTGAGATAAAAATAACTTTCTTTTTATAATAGTATAGTTAATTAGTCAATAAAATATATTAAATTAGTTGATGGCTTGAATTAGTTAATTAACTATTCAATTTAATTGGGTCTCAATGCCTAAGCCCCATCAATAATTTGATAGATAAATAAATTTAGTGAAATTGATGGGAAACCAATTAATATAGAATTAATTAATTAAATCAATTAAATAGAGATTTGGTTGATGTGGCCTTTAGGATTGAGATAAGAATTAGGATTATATCTTAATCAAAATTGAATTAAGAGAGGGAGTCCTATCTCTACAGAGTTAGATATAGAGTTGGAAAAAAAAGTTACTTTGGATGATTTTTAAATAAGTGGCCGGCCACTAGAGAAATATAGAGAAGAGGAATCGTCTTGGTGCACCTATATATGTGGTGAGTGTGTAGAAGACCATAGAAAGATTGATCTGCACAAAAATGTAATCTTGCAGATATACGTAATCATATCTGTATAGGAACGAAAGGTAATTGCATAGATGCAAATCATATCTATTAGGTTCTTTAATTTAGTTTATATAAACTTGTCTTATTGGACCTTGTATATCCCGTGGTATATATACACCCTCCAGTAGCAATGATGTTAAATTGAGAATTGGTTCTCCTTTCATGGTATCACAACCCTCTCTGGTTTCAAAAACTCACGATTTTTTTTTTTTTAATTTTTTCTTTTTCTCTAAATTCTACCTATCCCTCATGGAAAACACTACACCCAACACCACAAGAGCCACTGTTAACACTATGTGTCGATTGCTTTAGCGCCAATAGTCCCCTTTTTTTCTGCCCAATATTGCTCAACAACTACCAAAATAAACATACCTCACTGATTTTCTTTCTATTGAAAATGGAATTGCTACCCATGTTGTAGGGTTGTGGCCTCGACATTCATCTAGACTAGGATGTATCTATCCCAAACAAATCCCTGGATATTGGTCAACCAAATCTGACATATCTTGTAGGGGAATGATCGGATCAAATGATTCTCAATTGAATTGTTGCTTCAGTTTCTTAAAGGGTTTTACCACATATAGTGGGCTCTGACACTGCTAATGCAATGTGGTCCCCAACTTGTCGTAGCCTATGCTTTTGCCTCCAATACATATTCGTGAGCTAAATCTCAACCGCATAATTTATGGCAAGGCAATTGATAATATTGAAATTTATACCCTATAGGCTAAAAGTATCTTTCACAAACTAGCTGCATTGTAACCATCGGTCTCTAATAGCGATCTTATAGTTCCTTACTTTAGCTCTCATGATTAGGTTGCCAATGTCTTACCAAGCCGCTCTTGAAGTCTTGCTTTTCAGTGGTTGCGTTGTGTAACGATTCATATTTCGTTGATCTATATCTCGAATGTTACACATAAAAGTTATTTTATTTAATCATACTAATAGAGTATTGAAAACATAACAATGATCATTTTCTTTCGAGTACAAAACACGAGTAACTAATTCTTCACTTCATATTCCCTATAGTATTGTCTTTATATCCCTTGCAAACTTCTTCCCTAAAATAACGTACATTAAAGCGGATCAACATCACAGTTAAGTAGAAATTTTAACCAAATCATATAAGGTGATAGTGTGTGCATCAAAGGCATATAAGCACATTATGTCACATATTTTCACATTTCTTTTACCTTTGGATCACAATTAGTGATTTCAACTTCCTTATTACTCCCACCACATTTCTCCTTCCTACCTTATTCTCCAACAATATCAATTCCTACCTTATTAGTCTGGTGGTCCGTATCTCTAGATTAAGCCAAATTCCTACGACCCACTTCAGTACCACGCGAACACTTCGTCCGAGTAAGGTGGGATTAGGACCAGTGATGGCGAGAAGATATATTAAGACCCGGCACGCCGTTGCTGCCTGGCCGAACTCTACCCCATCCCCACCGTAACACATCGGGCCCGGCATGTACCTTTAATTTTCTCTCCTCATAAACATAGGAACATGCGTTTGCACATAGAAACTTAATTTCAATTAAACAGGATTGTTAACATAATAAGAATATAAAACATATTAAATATAATTATATCTACTATATGCAAGCATAATGGCATATGATATGAATATGAAATAGATGATTATAAATAAGCATGAAAAATAATAATTGTAAATTAAAATTTTCATGTAATTTGGAAAAAACCTCTACCTTAGAAAAGTTAGAAAACTAGTCTCCCTAGGGTAAAGATATATGTATATATGTGATGTATTTGTATATGTGAAGAGGGTTTCAGAAGGTAATATATTATATATATATGTATACCCGTGTGTGTGTGTGTAAGTGTGTTTGTTTGTGGTGCTGAAAAAGGGCGATGAGACCTCTATTTATAGTGTTTTCAACTAGATACAAGATTATTATATGAAAATTCATCTTGCATTAATGGACCCTTTACACTAGGCTTATACATTAAATGTGCTCATACACATGTGAGTCTATTATGTCCACATGTTAACCCTAATTGTGTTTATGTGTTAGTCTAATTGTGGTAAGGTGTTAGTCTAGTTTTACATGATTTTTACAAGTATTCCCCCTTAAACCCTAGCCATAGATATGTATTGTTAGGTGTAAAGTATCATCAATTTGAGGGAAAATGACATGAAATGACATGAAGATGACATTGTATACCTCCATATACATTTATGCACGAAGATTAATATATATTTTTATAACATATAAACTCATATTTATGTATGTATATATATACTCAAATATATACATATATAGTTATACTAGTATTGTTATACACACATATGTATATATATATCATAAAAATAAAAATACTGCCCAATATACTTCAAAAATAATAATCTAAATACAATGTATATAAATCGGCCACATATGTATATCTTTATATCTATATTTTGGCTTATATATGTGTTAGCATATTCCTAACATATCACATAATTACATATAAAATAAGGTCATATAAACGATCATATAATTATGAATAATAATATAATTAATGTTTTAAAATAACAAGAAGTACCAGGTCATCACACGTTGACTGTGTGTTCCCCCCACTCAACTTGAGGGAGAATGTTAAGTAAATGTAATTGTGTAGATACACATCTTAAGAAAATGTAATCATGTAGATACACGTAATCATGTACAGGAAAGAAATATAATTGTATAGATACAAATCATATTGTATTGGAAGGAACAGGTAATTGTATAGATATCTATTAGGATTCTTAAATTATGGAATAAATAATCTTGCCTTATTAGACCTTGTATATCCATGTATATATACTGTAACGACCCGGGTAAATCCCTTTATTTAACTATTTTATTATATACAAGTTTTATATGATTATTTTGTGAGTCATTGTTTTCTAGAGATTAATCTTTCAAAATATGATTTTTACTTTGCGAACAAATGAGCATATTACTACATAAATATTGATAAAATATTATAAATTCCAAATATTCTTAGAACTTCATGCATTTAATCTTTCTAAACTCCCAGAATATTTAATATATTATTTTCACATTTTACCTATTTCCCAAGAATGTTTATAATTTTCGAAAAACCATTGTCTTTCATTCTTAATTTGAAATATATTTTTAAAATCTAATTATTATCCAAAAATTAATGAATAATACAAATAAATATTATAGGTTTATTCGACTTATTAAAAATTAATTTTGTCGAATTTTTAGAATTTTATTTCTATTTTTGGGCGATTTTCGAAAAAATTGGCAAAACAAGGGGTATTTTGGTCTTTCACCTCTCCAACCCCAAATTTCGTTTTTTCCTGAGAAATAAGCAATAAAATACTTAATAAATAAGAGTTTCAGATTATATAGGTTTTTTTTTTATTTTAGTTGATTTTTTTTATATTTATCAAAATATCTTCACAATACATACTCTTGAACCTCATATAATAAATAACTATATATTAGTGGTGATGTACATGGCTACATATACACACACACACATACCCACATACATATACACGGTACGTAAGTAAAAATAGGTGTAGGCATATATACCATGTATAATGTATGGAAGAGGTATTTAGTGATTTAATAATTGGATATTGTGTCTAATACTTAGAAAATAATTATACAAGACCATATACAACACAATCCCTCATTTTTACAGCCATTTCCAGCCCAAAACCGTGCACTCTCTCTTGCTCTTACACTCTCTTTTCATTTTTTTTCCTCAACACTTCACTCTCCCAAATCAATACACCACTTTGAAGGACTAAGGTAGGAACTCTTCTTTATACCTTAAAGTAGAGGGTTTTTTCTTCTTCTTCTTAAGGAGATTAGGCAAGCTTCCATACTCTTGGCCCAAGCAATGTAAAAGAACAAGCTTGAATGGCCTAGAGTGAGAGCTTTTGCCAAACATGCCTCCAAGTTGAGGGTTTTAGTTATGTTGCTATTTCATGTTACTTTTATGTTAATTTTATCAGTTTAACTCTTGTTGGGAGGAAGTTGAAGGATGGATAGAATTAGAGCATGACTTGAAGATCTTATGTGACTAGTATGCTCATTTGGAAGTTCTATGTGCTTACTATGCTTTCTTGGAAACTATGTGATTATTGTGCCTTTTTACAATAATATGGCTTTCTTATATTGTATTTGGATATTATGTGGTTCTATGCTTTATATGAGGTAGTATGAGACCATGATCTTTAATGAGCTAGTAGGGGAATACCTATGTTGCCTTGAAAGTAATTGTGAAGAAAGCCCATATAATCTATGTATTATACCTTTATTGTATAGTTTTATGCCTACTTTGATAATTATTAGATATATATATATATATATATCTATGTACGTATATATATATATATATATATATAATAAATACTTAAAGTATTGTTATCTATTCATTTAGTAATTCATATTATATTAGGTATATATTATTGGATATAGTTATGTACGTATATATATATGTCTACTTATTATAGACTAATTATATACTTAGTAAGACTACTTTAATCTATATATATATATATATATATATGGTACGTGATAAGTATATATATATATTTATATTCATTTTATTAGTTTATATATATGTAGATAATTTCAACCATCTTATATTTGTATCACACTTTATATAGTTTATATATTTTCTATCATCTTTATATATATACTTATCTATATCACATTTTATATATAATTTTATATATTTATATTAGTTATCTTTAATCTTAGATTTATATATTTACTATGTTACATATTATATATTTATATTCATATTTTATTATTTACATATTTTGCTACTAGCTATATATATAATATATATTACCATTTCTATGTAAGTATGCTTAATAAGCAAACATAAAGCTTTCATTTATACGTGTGGAGCTTACTTTGCTAAACTATGATGATGTGCATATGTGAACAAATTGCAATTGTGTGAATGGGCCCATATGTGCTGGAATGGTCGGGAGGTGTTCCACCGGGACATACTATTGAGTAGCCGGGAGAGTTCACCACCCTTCCATCTCCTAATCCCCCCTTGGGTAGACGGAGAGATCTACTCAAGAGAGAGGGTCGTAGAACAATACTAAGGCGTATGCCGGGATACGACCATTGGAGGATAAGGCTGGCGGGAGAAATGTGCTGGTTGTTATTCGGCCCGGGTAGTTATAAGGGTCACTGTCATGTGACGAAAGGAGAAAGTGTGAAATTATATATGTGCTATGTGTAACTAATGTGCACTTGACACCCGAGCACCTTATGTGTATAAAGAAGTGTTTTACTCAACGTATGTTGATTCATGTTATATTAATTTTTAGATGCTTCCGAAGATAGCTTTTATGATGGTGAGGAGGAGGAACCTTTTGAAGCATTTTACTAGGAAGAAGGATGTAGGATTTCCGCTGCGTTACCTGTTTGGGTTTTGCTTTTGCTATGTATCAATAGTAAACTAGCAAGTCGAGACTCCCTTTTGTTGATGTACCTTATGTAATGTACCTTATACGTTGTAATTACAATGTACTGCATGTATGTAGCCACTAATGATAGTATTAATCTAGTAATAGGTCATAAGACTAATAAAATAATATAATAATAATAAAATAAAAAAAGGAATTTCGGGGTCGTCATGGTGGTATCAGAGCGTAGTTCTTGGGAGAACCTATGTGGTGGTTTATTGGGACTAATATGGTATGTTGGATGTAGATGGATCCCCGTCGAGTAGCAGTGGACGCATGCCTCATAGGAGGGTTGCCTCTAGTTCTAATACTTTTAGGTTTTACGGAGATAGACCCGATGAGTTATTGATAGAGATAGCCAACTTACGTGACGAGAACCTCCAACTTCGAGAGGAGGTGAGTTATTTGCAGTCGAGTCTCGAGAGCACACGTGCCAGACTCTACGACCTTCAGGCTCGCTTTCAGCGTGCAGTCGAGATCATCCACGGGAAGACGAGAGAGAGTGATGGGATTTGCTAACACTTCTAGGCTCCGTCCTATAGGCGAGGCCGTTGTCTGGAGATCCCAAGCGGGACCCAGTTCGATCCGATCACCCTTGAGTAGGGGGTGTGAGGCATTCTTGTACATATACGTGCATATATGCTTGTATAGTAAGTAGGTAGTGGTGTAGTAAGTAGTAGTATGGATGCTATAGCTGCTACTTAGTAGGATGCCTAGCTAATATCATGCCAAAGTATTTTGCATGTACATGGATGGCATGATAACTGTGTATATCTAATGTGCCAAACTTTTGGTGTATTTATAGTTGGCCTATATAAGATAGTACTTGAATTCATTATTCTTTAAGTTCTCACTCTAAGTTTATATCTTTGGATATAGATGCCGAAGAGAACTCGAAATGAGATTGAGCCCCAGGACGAACGATTTACGGTTGTATTTGAACGGATAGCTACAATTCTTGAGAACCAAAATAACAACAATAACAACAATCATAATCAGGGGGAAACCTACTGCCGACGCCTTGACTAACTTCCTAAGATTAGGACCCCCGATCTTTTGAGGTGAACCTGATGACACCAAAGCCACGAACTGGCTGGAGGAAATGGAGAAAATTTTCGAAGTGCTAACTTGTGGACCGGAGCGGAAGGTCACTTTAGCTACTTTTCGATTAGAGGATGACGCGCGCCATTGGTGGAAACGCCATAAGCACCAAATGGAGTATCCCTTCACATTCTCCTGTTTGGGAAAACTTTGTTAAAGAATTTAACTCCCAGTACGTTCCCCGAGTTATCAAGAGAAAGGGGAACGAGAATTTCTTAGCTTGGCACAACGTGAGTTAAGTGTGGCAAAGTATGAAGCCTTGTTTACCAAGCTAGCCGTTCGCACCGTACTTGTTAGAGAACGAGGAGAGGAAGATCTGGAAGTTTCGGCGGACTGCGACTTGAAATCCAAGATCGGTTGGCAGCGGTTCTAGTTACCTACCTATACGGCAGCTGTTGAAACGGCGCTTAAGGTAGAGAGCACTATGGAACAATTGAAGTTCAAAAGAGGACAGCTGGCACGAGCGCCTGGTACTGAGGACAAGGTGGGAGAGCCATAGGAGGAACCTAACAAGATGTTTAGGCCAAACGCCACAGGGGAGTCAGGGAAATTTTTCTGGTCCCTCGTTCTCAGAATCAGAAAAAAATATAGCTGTCATATGTGGGGAAGTCAAGTCATACGGAAGACCGATGCTGGAATAAATCTAGGAATTGCCCAATATGTGGGAATCGTGGGCATTTCGTATGAATTGCCCTCATCCAAACCAGTGCCAACCCGAATACTGGAAAGAATACAAAGGGCAATGGGAGCAAGTGGAGAAGCCACGAATCCAAGGGAAGGTCTTTGCTATGAACCAGGCCGAGGTCTGAGAGAATCGGCGGTCGTGGAAGGTACGTTCTATTGACCGTTATTTGCTAAAGTGTTAATGGATCCTGGTTCTGCGCATTCATATATATCGACTAGTTCTTTACTAGTTGACAAGTCAACCTGAGGCCTGACCTTACGAATTAGAAATCACAACACCCTTGGAAACTAAATGGAAGACGGACTTAGTT
>CM047873.1:15544158-15826166 GCA_026212405.1 Petrea volubilis
ACGATATTTGATATGAAAACGTTGACAAATATTTTGCAAATCCCACTACATTTATGGTTCACTTCTTCCACTTGTCGATTCTATGTTTATTAATGTTGTTTTCAGCTTTGACGATATATTTTAAATCTAATTTTGTATCCATCTGGATTATTACATCCCTTACTAATACTTTAAGTGTATTTATTGGATCTCGTGTTTGAGTAAGTTATGTTTTGGGATCTAAACCTTATAGTGTGAGCATATCTTTGGGACTAGAATGATTACTATGACTTAGTGTTGAAAAGGGATGCTAAGATTTTGGAAGGTAGAAGCTCATGCTTCACTTTTTACGAATAAGAGTAGTGTATAACCTAGCATTACCCCTTCCACGTATACGCTTCATCAGTACGTAAGAAGTAGCACCACCCGGATTCCTCATGTGTATTGGGTTGTGGAGCCTTCGAGGATGATATGGATTTGACTTACGATGTGAAACCAATCAAGATCCTAGAATCCAAGGAACGAATTTTGAGAAACAAGAATATTTTGCAAGTAAGAATTTTATGGGAGTATCTTGGCTTTGACGAAACTACATGAAAGGCAAGGTATGAATTTTGAGGACGAAATTCTTTTGAGGGGCGAAGAGTTGTAACATCCCGATTTTATACATTGAAATTATATATATAGATCTATAGTGCCTCGGTATTTCCTAGTATTTTCAGGAATTACAACTTATTAATTTATTTAAAAGCCATATGTTTAAGTATATATATTTTGAAAATATAGCTATGTGTATATATATATATATATATATATATATAGAATTTCATATTTATATAATAGGATCATTTTTGTATAATATAGGATATTCAAGATAGGAAAAATGTCATTTTCATTAAAAGCTTGTTCTAGATAAAATCTTAAATAAGATTGGATAAGATTATGATAAGATTGGATAAGATTAGATAAGATTATGATAAGATTGAATAAGATTAGATAAGATTATGAAAAGATTTTATAGGATTATGATAAGATTGGATAAGATTGGATAATATTAGATAAGATTGCATAAGATTAGATAAGATTATGATAAGATTGGATATGATTAGATAAGATAATAATAATTAGAAAATAACTTAAAGTATATAATAATCCTATTTCCTGCAACAATTGCAATAAATAGGGGAGCTTGGTACCCCATTTTCCTCCCCCTAAATTGTGCCTAAGACCCACCCACCCACACCCACCTTGCTCTCAACATACAAAACACTCAATATTTATAGAATATCTCCTACCCATATATATATACACACACATAAACCCATCCTTTTACATACATATATACATATTAGCCCCATATGGATCCCCTTAATTCCATAAAACACTCTTGAAAAGGAGATTACCAAGTTGAAATAGTCCACCTAATTTATAAACTTGGTGAGACAATAAGCTCTTAAGGTGAGTGTCTTTTACATTCCTTGTTGGGGCATTGAACTATATGTTATAAATATTATTCGTATGGCCTACCTTGTCTGATTTCTGCTATCTGAATCTTTTGGAATTATATCTTACTTTGTACGATTCAACAAAGTATCTTTTTTTGAATTATAAGTGAAGTTATAACCGAAAAGTGTTGCATTTCTGATATTGTTAGTTATATCTATTGCAAAAATGATTTATTAACACCCTTGGGATACCATGGTTTAATTATGTTTTTATGTATCCCTGGTGTTGGAAAAAAGCTATTATTTTATTGAAAGTTTGTGAGTCATTTTGTCTTAATAAGATCTATTGATACCCTTGGGCATGCCCTTGAGAAGTTTGGGCCTAGGTACATGTGAATAGGGTATATCAGGCGGAACAAATTGTCGATAGAACCTTCTTACGTAATACCATTCTGTTGGACTTTATTCCTACATATAGTTGGAGTGTTAATTGTAGTAAGGATTAACTCGGTGTATTGCATAGGCACGTAGTACACCTACTGTTTGCCGTTGTCAAGGTCGCTTCTTGACACAAAAGGGAGGCATAAGGATTTTATGATATGTTTATCTCTTTTGGGTAGTCATAAGGTTGGAGATTCCATTCATGGCTCACCATCCGTCTTGATCAAGTTTGCGTATACACATCCTTTTATGATTCATTATTTTGTTTGTTTATAACTCTTATTTTCAGTTTATATATCTGTATGTATATTTCCCACCTTACTAAGTCATTTGGACTTACCACCCCAAGTTCTTTCTGTTCATTGCCTTAGTTTTAGGAAAATAGGTTGAGGGGACTCGGTTAAGGTAATTGGAGCGTTACCAATCATTAGCACATAGTTGTTTGTCCTGTTTAGCAAACCGGCTTATTTAATAGAAAATGAAAAATCACTAGTTAAAGTGTTGTACTTGGATAGTCGTACCTTACAGTTCTATATAAGTTAATTGTTTTTGTTTTACCTCAATTTTATTATTGGAGCAGTACTGAATAAGTTGCAAGTATTGCGTACAAATTGAAAAAAATTGGTACTCAGCAAGATTGTTAAGTGAGCCCCACTCGTATAGGATTGTCCTATGTGGGGGGGTGTGTGTGTCACATATCCCCCTCCTAATACACTTGGGGGTATGATGCTAGTGGTGGATCGTCAAGGTATGTATGGAATGGAAGTAAAAGTGATCAAAGTTCACCTCAAAGGGTGATAGGAAAACAAAGGAAAAGAGGAGGATGCCCTTTAACCCACCTCAAAGGTGTGAGGTAGTTCAAGAGTGGTGATTCCAAGTTCGCTAGGCCACCACCTATCGCAAAATGAGCCGTACACAGTATTAGGGGTACTTGAGATAATGTAAGGAAGCTAAATAGTACAAGAAAGAAAATACCAAGAAAGAAACTACCAAGCCTGCTAAGGGAAAGCCTATGATGTTAACCAGTTCCAAAGAAAAAGAAGTCATTTCAATAGGGATCCAACTAAAGAAAAGGGCAATCATTCTAATTGTCTCAATAAGCGATAAATCTAAGAACAATGATGTAATTGATTTGAAGGATGACAAAAAAGAGAGCCCTTTGGAGGAATGGGTCAAAAAGATGGAGGAGCTAAATCTGAAGGATAAAAAGTTGCTAATGGATGCGTAAGCAAGCCTTCGGATATGAACTCAGTTGGTGATGACACCATCCGTATGGATTGCAACATGGTATGAACATGTCCTTCAGATTTTATAGCTAATGATAATTGCAATGATGAATAGGTTCTAATAAGAAAGTATGGTATGGCAGTGATCCCGTAGCTTTCTTTGTTGGAGGTGATTCTAAAAAGGTAATCTCAAAGAGTAATAGAATAGAAGAGATCAAGGCTTTGTTCTACAAACCACCGGCAAGCATGGCAAAACTTGTGAAGCCTCTTTTCATAGATAGCTCTCTTGATAGTAAGCCTAAGGGTAGAATGTTGGTTGATAGGGGGTGTCAATTCGGGTGGGTCGGATGAGTTTGGGTCGGGTTGAGGTATGGATATAACAGAAAAAATTCCAACCCAAACCTAACCAAACCCAATGTTCAACCCGAAAGGTCCAACCTGAACCTAACTTGATTGGGTTTGGGTTGACCTAATTCACTTTCAGGTCACCCATCAACCCAACCTAACCAGACCAAACCCGACCCATTTCCTTTTTTTTCCCCTTATTTTTAAGAAAAATTGATTATGACAAAAAATGAAAAACTACAAAAAGGGATATATAAAAAAGAGATCAATTTAATATCTTAAAATAAAGACCACATTAGCATAAATGCCATCATTAAATTCTAAATCATTTTATATAACTATGAAATTAGTTAAAAATTTGTGATTGATGGAGTAGAAATTTCTTAAATAAGCCACAATGAAACTTAAGTAACTAATGAGAAAAAAAATACTACTGTATATATACCACTAAAATATTGATCTTAACATTTTAAGAAAATGGTTCAAGAATACTACAAATTGTCTTCAATTGTGTTCAAAATTTCAAATTGTGAGGGCAAATATTAAACTAGAGGGTATGAAACTATAAAGGAAAAAAAATGATAAATCAAATATATTTCAATTTTTTACACCTTTTTTAAGTATAACAAGATTATAACCACATTGTTAAGCTGTTCTTGATAAAGAGAATATTTGAACTCTTACTTAATTATATTTTTTTCAAGTTTAATCTCATTATTTAATTTTTTATAAAAAATAAATTATATTATATTTATTTTTAAATAAATAATAAATATTTTTTTTAAAAATAGATAGTACTAAAGGAAAAAACAAAATAAGTGGATGAATAAAAAATAATATCAAAGGTTAAAGTTTTAGAGAGTGAAAATTAAAAAAATTAGAGGAATATATATATATATATATATATATATTTTAAAAAAAACTCGAGTTGGGTTCGGGTTGAATCGCATTTTGGGTGACCTGAGATTCAATTTCGGATTACTCGAGTTGACCCGAATCCAACCCAACTTGATTTTATTTTTCGGGTCAATTTTCGGGTCCGACCTAATTTGACCCAAGCTCGAAAACCCCAAACACAAGCCTGATTTTTTTCAGGTGGGTCGCGTTCGGGTTATCAGGTTGGGTTGGTTTTTGACACCCCTATTGGTTGACAATAGAGCTACTATGAATATTATATCTCTCCAAACTATAAAACACATCGAAAAGACGTGTGTTGATCTTTTGAAAATAGACGTGGCAATTAACAACTTCTTAGCCAAAGAGGCTGACAATATGGGAATTCTGCTCGTTAAAGCATCTATCGAAAGTAAAACTGTCACATCGGTGTTCTTCATGATAAACACAAAGATTTCTTACAATGCTTCGCTAGAAGGGAACTGGATTCATTCTGTCCCATGTGTCCCATCGACTTTGCATCAGTTCTTGATCTTTCTAGGAGATGACGAGAATGAACTAAAGGTAGTGAAGGCAGAATAAAGGCCGCTCATGGCCAATGTCAAATATTGTAGAGGCTATGTATTATTCCAAAAATATCAGACCTTATAGATTCATCGAACAGGACAAATATGGTTGTCCACTTGCATCACCTCATTTGTGGCACTAGTTTGTTAGTTTATAAATAGCTATGATGTCCAAAGAAGTTAGTAGGCTTTGTAATATCAATGAGAGGTCTCTTTCTGTTTCTCAAGAAGTTTATGATGAATAATTACGACATTGATGAAGTTGTGATCTATCCGAATACTATCAAATTAAAGATAATAAAAGAAACTATGGCCTTATTGGCCAGTGATCTTTCTGATTATTACAACGGTAATGCTGATATCATTTATGAGTATGAAGAGGATCTCAGCCTAATGGATGAGATAACATTAGAGGAATTAAGTGCCACTCTAGCCAAACTTGACGATGTCAAAACCCAAGTCTAGGATTTTGTCTTCGAAGTGGAGCTTGGGGCCCAAAACAATCATACACCAACACACATCAGTGCTTTGCCAAGCCCTAAAAACAAAGTGGCAATGATCAATTTGTTAAAAAAAAAAAAAAGACTATTTTGTGTGGAACTAGGATGAGATGCTTAGTCTCATCAGATACTTAGTTGAACATTGTGTGCCTGTCTTGCTAGATATGAAGCCATAAAATAGTCTTTTCGAAGAATGTTCAAAGAAATCTGCATTCTAATTATGGAAGAAATTCAGAAGTTAATAAGGGAACTTTATTGAAGATCCAATAGGTGGCTAATGTTGTGCCAATAATCATAAAGAATGGAAAACTAAGGATCTGAATAAATTTTAGAGATATAATTTTGGTGTCACCCAAAGATGAATGCACAATGCCAATAGCTGATATGATGATTGATGTTGTAGTGGGATATGTATTCTTAAATCTTGTTAATACCAATGCTGGTTATAATCAACTCTTCATGGTCGAAAAAGATATCCCAAAACTGGCATAAAAATTCCGAGGGCATTGGTACTCTCCAATGGAAGGTTATGCAGTTTGGTCTTAAGAACGATGGGGCCACATATCAATGTGACATCCCAATTTTTACACATCAAATAGGTTTAACAACTATATAAAAATCAGTTCTTATGATACACGTGCATGATCAATTATGTTTCATGTTTTATATAATCTTTATTTTGTTTGAGAATTATGTGATATGATAATTATTTTTAACATAAACAATTGAATTTATGATACATATATAAATTGAGAGATATACATACATACATACATACATGTGTTTTCACTTGAACGGTGACGTACTAATTTTCGATGTTCGATTACCAGTCTTGGAAAATTCATCTATTAAATACTTATGAGTTTTCAAAAATAATATAAATAAGTATTCTAGACTTTTATGCATAGAGAAGATGCAATTTTGAATAAATTACATAATTTTCCAAATTTTAGATGAATTTGACATTCTAACACAATTTTTGAAATCTTATGTCCTAAATTGCAATTTTCGAAAATACAACTAAAAAATTTTTAATTTCTGGAAAATATACATATAATTTCAGATTTATAAAGATCAAATTTCATCATTTTGGAATTTTTCTAAATTAATTATGAATTTTCAAATTTTAGGCCTTAAAACCCTAATTTTATGCCCTAAAAACCTAATTTTTGATTTTTACAAACATAAATACATACAAATTTGAATTTTTAATTAAATAAAAAGATGATTTCAGATTTTATAATATTAGGCCAATGAATATCAGATTTTATTTGATTTTGTGTTCATATTTTATTAAAATATATTATCTTATCTTATCCTATCTTATCCTATCTTATTTTATCTTTATCTTATCTTATCTTATCTTATCTTATCCTATCCTATTCTATTTTAGCTTATCTTATCTTATCCTATCCTATCTTATCTTATCTTATCTTATCCTACCTTATCTTATCTTATCTTGTATGCATTTATTATAAATTGATCTTATATTATAAAAGTCCAATTTCTTGCCCTAAACTCTATAAAAAGTGGCCATTGTCTGCATTCTCCCATACACACACACCAAAATCCCGCTTAAAAATACACACCCACACTCACTCCACTCCCCACACACTAAACACTCTCTATTTATAGCATATCTTCCCCACATATATATACATCAATAAAAGCTTCATTTCTTTATACATATATGCCTATTAGCCTTCCATATACTCCCTTATTTCCCTCAAACACTCATGAAGGTAGAAACCTTGCTTAAACCCATAAATAAGAGTGTTATTTATGTTTACCATGAGTAAAAGTTCTTGCTAAAAATAAGCTTCAATGCTCATGAGTAAAAGTTCTTGTCAAGCATGCTTCAATGCTCTTGGTTTAGTAGATTGTCTATTTTTGAAGTGATTTTCATAAGTTGATATTTCATGATTAACTTAGACATAAGTCTTATGTTACATGCTATTTTCTTGAATGCTATTCTTTTGAATACTTGCTAAAAACCATGTTTTTTTTAGTCGTAATTATGCTCTATGTTCATAAAATTAGGAATAAAGCATGCCTAGTTATCATTCCAAAATATGTTTTTAATATGCTTTTATGATTTAAAGTATGAGAATATGTTCTTTATGTTTTTATGTGAGATTATGTGAAAATGTGCAATATTGTCTTAAAGTGGACACTAGGTATAAGTTAGTGTCTTAATTTCTAAATTATGATTATATGAAGTATTGTGTTAGTTCAAGAATATTAGTAGTTAGGTTATTCTTTGAAACAAAGATTACTAAGTAGTATCCTAACTATAGCTATTAATGTAAATTTTAGGAGGAAGTCAAGTTGATCTAGTCAAAACAAATCTATAAACTTGATAAACTCTTAAGGTGAGTGCCTTTTATTTTCTTGCTGGGGCATTGAACTATATGTAGTAAATATTATTATTCGTATAGCCTACCCTGTTATATTTATTTTATCTGGTCTTGCTGAAATTATATCTTGCTCGTCAGATTTCAATAAAAAAAATTTCTCCAAATCATATGTCAAGTTTTACATAAAAAAAATTGCCTTTCTGATATCGCTAGTTATATCTGTCTCGAAATGATTTTTGACACCTTTGGATATCATATTTTAATCATATTTCTATGTATCCCGGGTGTAAAAATAAGTTATTGCTTTGTTGACAAGTTGTGAGCCATATCTGTTCAGTTATATTTCTGTCTACCCTTGGAGACGCCCTTGGGAAGTTTGGGCCCAAGTACTTATAAGAGGAATTCTATCAGGCGGAATGGACCGTTGATGGAACCTTTTATATGATACCATTCCGTGAAACCAATTTCTACGTACAGCCGGAGGATGACTGTAGTAGGGATTCGAGCGATCTATTGTACGGACACGTGATATATCTCCATCTCATTCAGTGTCGAGGTGGCTTCTCGACAAGGGAGGCATAAGGATTTCTATTATGTTTATCCGTTTTGGGTAGTTATAAGGTTGGAGATTCCGTTCATGGCTTACTATCCATCTTATTCAGTTTGTATGTACGCTCTTCATACTACAATGTACTTTTTCGTGATTCATTACTTTATTGGTTTTGTGGATCTTATTTTTGCATATATACTTATCTATATTTGGCCTCACAAAGTCATTTGGACTTAAACCCTCGTTTCTTTCTGTTCATTGCCTCAGTTTCAGGAAATTAGATTGAGGGAACTCGGTTAAGGCGATCGGTATGTTACAAGTTATTAGTATATAGGCATTTATTCTGTATAAAAGATTCGCTAGTTAAATGGGAAACATAAGCTCGCTATTTAAAGTGTTGTATTTTGATAGATTATTACCATTTAATTCTATGTATGTCAATTGCGTATTTATTTTATCACAATTTCATTATTGGGTAAAATAAGTATGTAAGTATCGGGTACCACTCGAAAAAAATAAGGACTCAGCAAGATCGTTGAGTGAGCCCTACTCGTATAGGAATATCCTAGCGAGGGGGAGGGGGTGTCACAATCAAAGTGTCATGAATTATATCTTTTATAACTACATGAATGCTTTTGTCAAGATCTACATAGATGATCTCATCATAAAGTCTAGAAATTTTGCTCAACACTTGGAGCATTTGACCAAGGCATTTGAAAGAATGAGGAAGTTCCAACTGAAATTGAACCCCCTAAAATGTGTGTTCACAATGGCCATTGGCCACATTCTCTGTGGCACCCCCTCTAGGACCATCCTACACGGTTGGAGCACATTGACAATTGCACTGAGCACCAATATTTAAATTTGCACCCAGTACAAACGCCTAACTCAGTATTACACAGCAGAGGATAATGTACATTACTGCGTTTAGCATATAGTTGTTAGATCTATTTTATGTATAAAAATTGGGATGTCACATTCTAGGCTCTTCGATTCTTTAGCGAGGATTTGTGGGCATGTCTATTTAGCCTAAGATGAGATTTTCAATATGTTCTCTTTGAGCACCGCAAGGTCATAGCCATCACTCGCTCCAATAGGATGAGATATCAATGTAGGTTAGTGGTATCTTGCATTTATATCAAGCATATGAATTTTACCTAAAGTCATTGATGTTTAAAGGGCAGTGCAAGTCATTTAATGAACTTGTGTTTAGCCATCGTAGAAAGTCATCAATGCGATTCACTTGTAATAAAAGCCCTTAGTAGTCTTTCAATGTACCGTTCGTAGATATGGCTCCTATCATCAATTCACATGTTTGTAGCCAAATTATGTAGTTCTTATTTTAAATAGCTGTCGTCTTTCAGTACAATTCCTCATTTTATGTTTTTTGACCCTTTTTGAAATCCTTTGAGCATTGAATTTTTAAATCCTACATTCAGTTGTAGGTGCATAGAACCTCAGGGCAGTGTTTGCCTACTTGGATGCTTTAGGAAATAAATAATACATTGGGTCATAGGCATCTATGGGAACATCATTGCCCGCCAGTTTCATAGTCGAATGAGAATTTGACTATGAGAATAGGACAGAAATTCTTTGATCACTCTATCTTTACGCCTTCGCTCCTATGGCAAGTCTTCTTGAAGGCATTCTCCCATAGGAATATAGCCCTCCTAGAGAAGCCTATATGAAGTTACCTGAGCTTGGCAAACCAAGACTGGTTGTCAGAGACATACCAACTTTGATAGTTTGGGATACTAATATATAGTGGTTGGCATCATGCTTGGTGCTCTTCTTGGTATAGAGTTTCTTACTCCCCTTGAGTTAGAGCCAAAAGGTCTTTTTCTCTAGTTCAGTCACAATACAAAAGGATAGTTTATATCAATATCTATTTAGATGTTTGCTAAGATAATTTGCAAAAACATTTTAATTTATCAGAATTAATATGATCAACTTCGAAAGAAAGTTGAGAGATAATTTGACCATCTCACTCCTCTAGGGTTATACTCAACTTTTTTCTTTTTTAGAAAATCTTGTACAACTTTATTATCAGTTTTAATTAGGAATTTGACTGGTGATAGCTATATTTGAAATCAATGCCATTTTTTATAGCTAAAACTTCTTTCTCAAATATAATATAATTCAATTCACTAAGTTTAAATTTAACAAAATTGTATCCACAAATTAACTTATTCGAACATTTTTGTGCTTTGAGTATTTGTAGTAAATCATCTTCTTTTTGAATATCCTTTTTGGAGACATTGACAGCTTTAAGCTCTAGTCGCTAAAACATATGTGAAGCATCTGTTTATAAAATCAGTAAATCTAGTTCTTTCGGAAAATAGACTTTTGAATTTGGTTTGATTGAACTCCTTATTTTTTGGTAATATTTTTGTATCTTCCTTGGACCAATCAAATTTAGTATTAATATTTTTCTAATTTTTCTAAGCATTTTTTTAGTTTTTCTAAAAGTGGCTTTTCCTTTTTAGAAAGATTTTTATTAAACTATTTGCCATTGTTAAACAAACGTACAAGACTTTGTAACTCTTAATGTTTCCAGTTTTTCGGGGAACTCTTTGATTTTAGTAGTAATATGAGGTTAAAGAACAAATTTGGTAGAGCCTAGGATTATTCCTAAGTAATCTATTTAACTTTTTTTCTAATTCTATCCTACTTTTTTTATTTTTTTTAAAAACTGGCTTGTGTTCGCCGTGGCGTTTTCGAAGGGACCCCCTCCTTTTATTAATCAATAATCATAAGAATTGTACAAAGAATTGGAATATGAAATGCGCTTATCAATCTCAACACTATACAACCAAATGTAAAAATAAACCTAGAAATCTCAAATACATTTGG
The DNA here is from genome assembly GCA_026212405.1 of Petrea volubilis. Lineage (NCBI taxonomy): Eukaryota > Viridiplantae > Streptophyta > Magnoliopsida > Lamiales > Verbenaceae > Petrea > Petrea volubilis. Next base: position 15,555,315 of record CM047873.1, read on the forward strand.
TCCTATGTCTAAAGCTAGGCAGCTCTAATTGATCCGTGTGTATAAATCCATGTAGACGTTGTGGGAATGAATGTATGTGGAAAGAGAATCTCTAAAGAAGCCGTCTCGCATGCCAAATTATCCACGATAAATATGTGTGACATGGACAGTCATATTATCCATGCGATTTCATATCCGATTGAGAAGGGGGAGCAGTCGCCATGGCACAACATGCGCCTTTAGTAACATGAACGTGACGTCCTTGGCATCGAGCTCAACCCATATGTGTATACCCCCTCTGCATCGCTATATTCAGCCCTTCGAGAACAGCCTGCAATTCGGTATGCACCACACTCTCAGCCCCAAGATGTTGGTAAAAAGTAAAAATGGCCTCTCCTTCATGATCTCGAGCGAGGCCCCCAACACCTGTAGCACCACCAACCTTGAACGTCCCGTCAATGTTTAGTTTGATCCATCCCAGGGCGGGCTTTATAACGATCCCAGTAACCAAGTTTATAATAATTTTACATTCAAAAGCAAGAAATAGAAAACATGCTTAAATATATAACAAAATGTCAAGATAATACAACCAGTTCAAAACGTCGAACACAAAGGTACGGTCACAATATACATAAAGTCAACAATTACAAAATAATAAGTACGCAGTGGAATTTCGTCGCTCTCGTTCTAATAAAAGGGTTCAAAGGGTTCTTCCTCCTCGCCTTTATTTAAGCTAGTATCGGGCTCATCTAAAAAATATATCATATGAACATGATCAACATATAGTTGAGTAGAAACATTACTTAAGCACATAAGGTGCTCGTGTGTGTGATTTGCACATAGGTACATATGGTTACTTTACACATAAAAATGTAGGTTTTCATTTCAAACCTTTCTCGTCACCTAAAAGTGACCCTTATGACTCCCCCGGCCGAAATAACAACCAGCACATTACTCCCGCCTGCCTTATCCTCCAATGGTCGTACCCCGGGTGTTACGCCAAATTTTTCCTACGACCCACTCTCTTATATAGATCACTCCGTCTACATAAGGGGGGATTAGGAGATGGAGGGAGTGAGAACTCTTACAGCCGGCTACCCCATTGGTATGTCCCGGCGGAACTCACCCAAACCACTCCGATATATTTTGGGCCCGTTTCACATTCACAATTTATGCAAATAGCATAATCTTGGAAGTCTTGCTTCCATATTTCAACATATTATTCCAACATCCTAAAAGAATATCATTAATATAAATTGAAATTAATAGAAGAGAATATTTTAAACCAAAAATCTATTCAAAACATAATAATATGTAAATACATATATATACACGGATATGTGAATATATTTTTATATATATATTTAGACTAAACATATCATTAAAATAGAGACTTAGATTAAAAATAATAGCAATTTAGATTAAACACCTAATTAAGCCATAAATCTAGATTAACCATATAATTACCCATAACTATATTTATATATATATACGTACATCATATATATATATACTTATATAATATCAACCACTCAACATGATTATATGTATATGTACGAATTATATATATATATATATATATTTACAATATACCACTATATATATATATATCTACGTATGATATATATATATACGTGTGGTATATATAAACAATATAAAACCAATATAATTGGGTATCTATTACTATATACGTATGATATATATACACAATATAAAAACAATATAGCTTGGTAACTTTAAGTAATATATTTTTGTGAAAATAGCATATCTTTTCCAAAAACTCATACTTTTCCTAAAAACATATTAAAATTTTCAAATAAGATGAACATAATGTCAAATATACTATATTACTCTAAACTTGTAATATAGTAAATTTTCATGAACATCTAAGCACATAATGATCATATAATATTTCATAAAATGAAATAATATTTGCAAGACCATATTCTAGCACATAATTCTAACTAAGAATGCTCAAAGTAGAGTTACTAATTTCATGACTTCATGGAACCTCCTTCAAGAAAAACCTCTACTTATATAATTAAGTAAGGTTTCTACCTTTGTTCTTTTCTTTTGTTTTGAGGGTATAGTATAGTGTAGTTTTGGAAAGATAGGAAATTAGTGGATTTTGGAAGAAAACAAAGAAAATGTGAGGGTGTGTGGAGTGGCCGGTTGCAATGAGGGAAAAAAATGGAGCTTTTGGTCTTGTTTATAGGATGAAGAAGAAGAAAGCAATTATTTTATTATTAGGTCATTTTCTTCATAATTACAATTTTTCCACCTAGATTAGTACATCAAATGAATTCTTCCATGTGGAAGACTAATTAGGCTTGGGTGTATATGCGATGATATGATTCATAGGTTTATTTATGGTATATTAGAGAAGATTTATTTATGGTAAAACAAAGTAAATGTGAGCCATGTATCAATATTTATTTATGGTATATTAGAGAAGATTTTTCTTGTAAAATATCATGAAATATGTTAATATCTAGCATTTGCAATTTTCCTTTAATTAAAATCCGAAAATCAGGTTTTTAATTTATTAAAATTCGAAATTTACACTTATAATTTTAGGAAATATATTATGGTAATTAAAAATTCGAAATTTATATATTTATTTGGAAGTTTATAATTTTATTGGCAATTTATGCTTTAATTTGAGCAAAATTCAAAAATTAAGGAAATTAAATTCTAATTTTTAAAAATATATTTTTCCAAGTCATAATAGTCTAAGATAAGTAATTATTAATTATTAAGGAATAAAATACAATTTTGAAAAAATATTATGTGTAGAGAAAGTAAATTTATAAATTCTTATAAGTAAGAAAACAATTTTAAAAGGTTAATGATTTTAGGAAATTATTTTTCCTAAATATATATATATATATATATATATATAATAGCAGGAGAGATAGCTAATATACAAATATATATGAATGGTAAAGATTAATACACATTTTGTTAGGTAAAATACTAAGAGTGAAATTGTACAAGTAGTCTTTCTTTTTACTACATCTTACATGAAAGTGATATAAATAGGTAATTAAACTTATAGAAAACATATTTAACTAATTATATGTATTATTTTTAGGGTATTTTCGGATTTTATATAGATATTTATATATTTTGATAACATTATTTCAAAAATGCTAAAATTGTGAAGTAATAATTAATTCTAGTAAATGTATAGTTTTTAAAATAATTTTTAGTATGAATTTAAAAATTAGGGAGGAAAAGGAAACTTAAATTTCATGATATAGACACAATTGTACCAATAAGAAAATTAAAACCGACAGTTTAGGTTTATGGGTAGTTTTCGAAAAATTGAGGAGAAATTCGCAGGTTTCAATTTCACTAAGAACAAGTCACATTAATAAATACATGTAATGTAATGCACATTTGTTCTAAATAAAAGAATTTACTCATAAAATAGTAAAATATTTCATAATTCCAAATTTAAAATAATATGGTTTACTGGGTCGTCACAGGCTTTATCCAACGAATCATATGAACCTCATGTAAATGCTGGGGCCGCAGCTCAGCACCAAACATGTGAGCAACGGGCTCGTCCCCTTTCTAGTGCTTAGCCATGAGCTGTTTGGCACCAACTAAAAAGTAAACGTGCCTCCGAACTCGGTATGCAATGGAATTGGCAACAACTCGTCTGCCCTCAAAATGATTCACATTGCGTGCCTCCCAAAGATACCAAAGAACCAACATTGCCATAAAAAACCGTACATGAGTTATCTTGTTGGTGGGGGCAGAATTTCTCCAGAACAGCAGGGCAACAGAAACATAATCCGTGTCAGGGGGCTCCATACGGAAGAGTTTTGCAAAAACTCCCAAACCTTGACCGCTTTGGAACTGTTGAGAAAAACGTGTGGTAACGTCTCTTCCGAATTGCAACAGCAGCACCGAGAGCCCATGGGGAAGCCCTTTCATTTCATTTGACTATCCAACAGAAGCCAATAATGCAGCAGTCGCCAAAGGAAGACAGAAATGTTTAGCAGAATCAGTGGAGACCATATGTGCCCATAAAGGACCTGAATAGGGCGTTTGTCTCTCATCAAACTCCAGACAGACTTTGTAGAAAATTGGCCAGCATGGTCAAGCTTCCAGCTCATCAAATCCTTGGCCCCCAACCTAATAGGTACATCGACAATGTCATCAACTACCAAACTCGGGAGCACAAGATTTAGCTTAGCAAGACTCCATGTATTAGACTCCCAGAAATCACAAACTAATTTGGAATCCATAACTAAGTCAGGGAAAGCAGCAGACAGCGTATCCGTGTGCCACCACTGATCATGCTAGAAAGAAATCCGACAGTCCCCATGCTGCCAAAATAGGTGTGGCTCCATAATATCTTTGATCTGGATTAAACGCCTCCAGACGTGAGAGGTTCCTTTACCTCCACGACCATGCTTAGCATGAGTACGAGAGAGATACTTCCCTTGAAGAAAATGAGCCCAGATGGAGTCCTGCGAGCGAAATTTCCACCAAAGCTTGCAAGAGAGTGCCTGAACCGTATCCTCCACGCTTTGAACTCCGAGTCCCCTTCTTCCATCGGAGTGCACACAGCAAGCCAAGCACACCAATGAATTCTGTGCTGCCCCCCAAACGAACCCAAAAAAAACCTATTGAACAACCGCGACATACGCGTCACCGCCAACTTCATGGGCTCTAAAGCTTGAAAGATGTGTGAAGGGACAGACCTTAATACACTCTTAATAAGCTGTAGACACCCACCAAAGCTCAGCATTTTAGTCTCCCAAGACATCAGCCTCAATCGCAATTTCTGCAAGAGGGACTCATATAAAGCATCACACTTACGCCTCATATAAATCGGAGCTCCCAAAATACACAATTGGAAGGTCAACCTGGATAAAACCCGTATATCTCTTAATTTCCCTGATAGTCTTCCTATTGCATTATTTTGAAGGTACGAAAGAACTCTTGTGCACGTTAACACGCTGTCTAGAAATGCCCTCGTAGTTTTGAAAGAATTGCATAAGCCGTTTAATGCTTCCCTTCCCAGTTGTTGTAAAAATTATCATGTCATCAGCATATGCAAGATGCGAGATCGAGGCCATTGGATTATACTCACACAACATTGAAGGATACTTGGCAAAAAGATTATCCAGTCCCCGTGATAGCCATTCTGCCGGAAGCACAAATAACGCCGGCGAGATAGGATCACCTTGACGAAGGCCACCGGATGAGTAAAACAAGCCCGCACTCGTCTCGTTAACCAAAGCAAAAAATTAACATTGTTCAATGTAGTTGCAATAAGCAAAATCTAGTGTTCACTAAAGTCCAATCCACGGAGCATCCGTATAAGAAATGGCCAATGCAAGTGATTATACGCTTTAGCCATGTCCAACTTAATAATCAACCTACCACCTCGACTTTTCTTGTTGAGGGAATGCATGAGTTCTCACGCAAACAGAATATTGTCTGATATCGTGCGCCCCGCAATGAATCCGATTGTGAGCGCATGATAATAATAGGCAAAACTCCTGCAAGATGCAAATACATCAGCTTGGTCATGATTTTATAAGTCATATTGTATAAGCTGATTGGTCTAAAATCAGTCCATGCAATCGCAACCTCCGTCTCTGGAATCAATACAATCGTGGTGCTAGTGAACGCCCGGGGCATCGGAACACCCTGAAAGAATTCCACTGCAGCTGAATAGATGTCATCTTGCACAATATCCCCACACTCCTGATAAAAGTGAGAGGAGAATCCATTTGATCCTACAGCCGAGTTAGGATCAATATCAAATACAACCTTGCGGACGTCTTGCTGAGACGGAAGGGAACACAGCACTTGCGAGGTACTCGAGGGCACTACCCGCGGGATATGGCTAAAATCCTCCTCGTCCAAATGGATGTCCTCAGCGGTTAGTAGGTGCTGGAAGAAACCCGTGGCTGATGTTTGTATGTCTATTGATTTAGTGAGTTGTACCCCTTGATATTCGATACAGTGGATACGACTTCACAGCCTCTTGCTCTTTAACAAGTTATGAAAATACGCAGTATTATGATCCCCCTCCTTCAACCACTTGACCGCTGATTTTTGGTGCCAAAAATCCTCTTCCATTTTAAGTGACCGATTGAGAACAGTAGTGGTTCTGTTCAAAGCCATCAAATTTTGGCAAGTCGGTTATCGGTCAAGAGCATGTTCCGCCTCTTTGACCTCCTTCTCGGCGTCCTCCACCTTCTAGACTACATTTCAAAAAATGGTGCTATTCCATTCTTTGAGGCAACCTTTAAGGTGAATTAATTTCTCTTGGAGACCTCTTATTCCCTTGTTACGCATTGGCTGAGTCCAATTCGCACGGATAGTCTCGTGAAATTAGTGATTCCTTGCCCCCATTTTTTGATAATTGAAGGCGGATGGCCCCTTCTTAGTGGGCACCAATGGCTGGATGAGAATTGAAGCATGATTAGATTGATGACGCGTGAGATGCATGGGCTTGAAATCCTGGAAGACCTCCAACCATCCACTTGACACCAATACCCGATCCAAACATTTCCAGACCCTCCTATTCATCCATGTAAAGTTACTCCCAATAAATCCCGGATCGATGAGGCCATAGCCCTTGATGCACTCCTCAAAGTCCTCAAGTTCAGAAGGTTTGGATCTCCTTCCTCCATGCATCTCATCAGAACTCCATGTAACATTAAAATCCCCACCCACAAGCCAAGGGTCCGGGTAGCAGTCTCTTGTAGGGCATCCCAAAGCTGTCTACGATGTGTGCGAGTATGGCGAGCATAAACCAATCTACATTGGACTGGTTGGGGTAGCATTGCTAAAGTGAGCCGAAGGTGAAGTAATTGATCCTCATTTAGCAACACCTGCATCTGCATCTGCATCTCCTTACAAACAAAACACCATATGTGATTAGTAACATTTGAAACCATATCATCAAAACCCATGTGTTAGGCCATATAACATCGATCCAAATAGATTTTAGGTTCAATTATGATGATCATATCAAGTTTGTATCGCTTCTTCCAACAATGAACCAGGCGTTGTTTAGCGGGGTCGCCAAATTCCCAGCAATTCCATATCAAGAGCTTAATCATCGATAGTTCTGAGGGGGTTGGTCGGAATGGAGCTTACTGCATGTTACACGTGGGGGTGCCTCCACAATGGTCTTTTTGTGGCCACCGGCTTCTTTCCAATAGCTTGAACCTGCAGTTGATCTGAGGCATGATCATCCTCATGAGCATCTAACGTACGATCCTGAACACTCAACTGGAAAAACGAGTCATCTTGGGAAGATGACTGCCCTGCAGACTGGCCAGTGGATTCCAACTCCTCTGACTCATCCCCATCCTCATGCAACTCAGTCCCCTTTTCCCCCAAACTTCCTGTATTTCGGTTTGCCTCTACATGTCCTGGCTGATCATATGTCTCAATATTCAGCTGAAGATCCTTAACCTCATCGTGAGCCAACATGAGGCCCCGAGTCATATCATCTGCCCGTTCCCAATCATTGCCTGACACTGCTAGGGCCATCGGAAGTTCACCATCATCTGTTATGATACGATCCTCTTGTCTCAAAGCTTCCAACTTGTCCACCATGGCCTGCAGTCTACTATTACTTGCTTGTTGCTCATGCTGCTCCTGATTCCGATCTTTGGCCAAGTCATCTTCTTGGAGAATTGAGAAGGTGTTACTAACATAGGTTTCATAGACCACATCCTTCCGGGTAGGACTGAGTGCACTCGTCAGGAGACGGCCAGTAGGGTTAGAACTCTTGCCCACCACTGTCCAATCATCATTCACTGTTACCTTCCCAGCAGGTGATTGCAGCGCACCGCCCTCAGACCTCTTCCCAACTAAATCTTTCAAATGTGCCGGCAAGTCCGACCCGCTTTCGTTCTTCCATCAGGTGACATCATGCCGATGGGGCATCCCTGTTACTAGCTGCTTTCCCAGTTTTCGATCGGTTGCTCATAGTGCCGGTCACCATCGACCACCGGCACGGTCTTGGGAATCGTTTGAGTGACGTCTAACTCCACACAAACCCTAGTGTTAGTGTCACACCCCGAACCCTGGACGCGGCACGGTGATGCCCCTTAGCCTGAAAGGACGTAGAGACACCAAGCCATGGAAATCAGAACATACTAAAACCATAAAATATTCATTAAAAAACCTTAGTCAAACATTGCAGCGGAAAAGATAATATGTCTAGCTATTAAAATTCAGCTCAAAACATAAATGGAAAAGTAAGCTATAATAGTCTCTATAACACAAAGTCTTAATATAAAATGATGTGACTAATAGTACTACTATGTTCTCTAGCCAACGATGACTTCAATACGATCACCAACCCCAAAATTGACCCTCGTCACCTTCATCGGTTCTATCCTCTGCAAAATAGTCATTAGTGGTGTGAGCGACACTCGCCCAGTAAGGGATCCCTTGACCCTCTATCGGATTCGAGCAAGTTACATACATATATAATATGAAAATCATAATGGTAAAACACACAAGTTTCAAAATCAAGGCTTTACACTTCAAATAGCAGGACAGATAACATAGCAAAATCAAGTTTCAAAATCAAGGCTTTACACTTCAAATAGCAGGACAGATAATATAGCAAAATCAAACACATTCATTTTCATATCCATTCTCGTGAATACTTGGAATTTCTATTGGCCAACTTGATCAAACCCTAACTATAACCCCGTTAGGTAGGTTCGGACATTACTATTATTACCCATAGGAGGGCCTTAACTACAACCCCGTTAAGTAGGTTCAGATACTACTATAATTACCTATAGGAGAGTCTTAACTACAACCCCGTCAAGTGGGTTCTGAAACTACTATTATTACCCGTAGGAGGGCCTTAACTACAACCCCGTTAAGTGGGTTTGGAAATTGCTACTGTACCCCATGGCTCGATCGGAAATTTCAAAACTTATTCCCACCAATATCATTCCATGTGCTCAAAGTATGATCATATATACACATATAACATGTCACAAAATAATTTTAGTTTTTCATATAGAAAATTTGTAAAATAGCATGCTCATATCAACTTTTTTATATACGAAAATAGCATTTTCAACGAAGACATAACTTTAAGGAGAACATATTTTTATAAAATAAATAAAGGGAAGAAACCACTTACACCAATCTATTCAATTCCCTATGATACTCGAGGCTTTATGATCCAAGTCCTAGTCGTGATTGATCGAATCTAATAAAAATAACGATATGAGCTAACAAATTGATTTTATAAAAGTCTAATCATAAAAATAAATAAATAAATAAAAACCCTCTAATCCCAATCCTATAATGGCTAATTAATATATAAAGTCCTAGTACATTAACTCTATAATACATTGAGGCTTAAGGTTGGAAACAACATTCTCATAATCCCAAAAATCCCGTTTGATAAGCTTGATCACTTAAGATTTGCTTAAAAATAATGGAGATTACTATACTTAATTCCTGCTCTCTGTACACGTGCTTGTAGCCAACAACACAAAAATCTTGAACAAATTAGATCATGCATATACCCCACATTTTTTTTCTTTTGACATGAAACATCATAATTACTATCACCCTATACATATATTACCCTATGCATATATGTGTACATAATCAATAGTCTACAACACTTTAAGTCTGGCAAATAAAATAAGGAGTCTACCCATTGAAACAAAAATTCACAAACCTAAATGGATTTGTGCGATGCGGTAAGTCTAAATTGATACAGCAAGTCCAATTTTTTCTTTTTTTTCTTATGTTTCTTTTATTTTCAATTTTGATCATTGAGCAGTGGTGTATATATATATAATTTGAAATCCAAAACCTAATAGGATTAACTTAATAGCTCCAAGTTTAATAGCATGAGCCCAATAATCCTAAATCTAATGTGATAAGTCCAATAATCCCAGGCCTAAATAGGATAGCCCAATAACCATAAACACAATAGGATTCCCAAATAATAATAATAATAATAATAATAATAATAATCTTAATAATAATAATAATAATAATAATAATAATAATAAAGATGGTAAAATTGCGATCGTAAGATTTGGGTATTACATTACTCCCACCTTACAAAAAGTTTTGTCCTCGAAACTTGCCGCACCTTAGGTCTCAAAAAGGTGAGGGTAGCGGTTGTGCAAATTCTCCTCCAACTCCCATGTTGCTTCATGTTCTGTGTGATTTGACCATTGAACTTTGACATACGGTATGGTCCGACGCCGTAAGACTTGTTCCTTGCAATCCACCATACTCAGTGGGAACTCCTCACAACTCAAATCTTCTTTGACTAGTAGGGGCTTGGGCTCTAGTACATGACTTGGGTCTGTAACATATTTTCTTAGTTGAGACACGTGAAACACATTGTGAATTCTAGCTAGCTCCAGAGGTAGTGCAAGCCGGTATGCTACTTTTCCGACTCTATTTAGTACTTCGTATGGCCCCATATACCGTGGACTTAACTTGCCACTCTTCCCAAACCGCATAATCCCACGTGTCGGTGACACCTTTAGATACACTGTCTCTCCCTTTTGAAATTCTAAGGGTCTTCTTTTGTTGTCAGCCCAAATCTTTTGCCGATCTTGAGCTATTTTAAGTTTTTCACGAATTATAGTAATTTTCTTTATTGTTAGCTAGACTAACTCAGGCCCCGTGATTCTCTTCTCTCCCACTTCATCCCAACAAAGTGATGACCTACACTTTCTCCCATATAAAGCTTCATAAAGGGCCATGCCAATGCTACTGTGGTAACTATTGTTATATGAGAACTCTATGAGGGTTAAGTCATCACTCCAATCGCCTTTAAATTCCAGAAGACAAGCTCTAAGCATATCTTCCAATGTTTGGATTGTTCTCTCAGATTGTCCATCAGTTTGCAGGTGGTATGCCGTACTAAGCTCCACTTTTGTAATGACCCCGATATTCCTTTATATTTTATTAAGCATAAATAGTAATTTTTACATACAAACTAAGAGAGTTACAATTTTCAAAAAGAATACAAAAGCGACTTTATGGTATAAAAGGCCTCCAAACGCTTCCGCTGCGCCACTATGATCTGCTATCTCATTTTTGTCTAAACATATTCATGTAAAGAAGAATCAACACGACGGTTGAGTAGAAATTTCACTTAATCACATAAGGTGCTCGTGTGTATAACATGTGCACATAGTCATAATATCTCACATAATATTTCACATAATATTACCTTTCGAGTCACTTATTAGTGACTCCCTTATGTCTCCCACAGTACAAGATTCCAACCGTTTACATCATTAATCCCCATATTCCATCCGTTTACATCATTAATCCCCATATTCCATCCGTCAACATCGATTCCATCCGTTCACATCGGTGGCCATATCTCGAGATTATGACAATTCCCTACAACAAATACCAACACATGGAACACTCCGTCCATGCAAGATGGGATGGATAGCGAGCACTGTTTTAAGACCGGCAAGCCCATTGCCGCCTAGCCAAACTCAGCCCCATCCACACCGATAACACATTTGGGCCCGGCATGCACAAATAAAGATTGTCACATAAACATGTTATCACATAATTTCACATAAGGAACATATTTTCATACTTATAACTTTAAATATAAAAGCATACAAATAGCATATTTTGGAATAATAAACATACGTGAACATAAAATATGAATATAACTAGAAACATAATTTCTAATAACTTGTAGTAGTATAATGAATCACAATATCATGATAGTAAAATAATAAACTAGCACTAGAAAGTAACTTATGTAATTAAGGAAATTCCTACCTTAACTAGCCTTCTTGATATATTTATATATATGTGTGTGTGTGTGCTTGTGTGTGTATTAGAGAAAACTCTCTCTCTCTCTCTATATATATATATATATGGTGTTGTGTGTGTGCCGTGGATGTGTGTGTGTGTGTTGGGAATGTGGGTGTGTGTGTATTGTGAATGTGTGTGTGTTGTAAAGTGTACTATATATATATATGTGTGTGTACCGTGTGTGTGTGTGTAGGAAATAGTGTGGAGTGTGTGTGTTGTGTGTGTTTGTAGGAGTGTGTGTGTGTGTGTATATGATGGAAAATAGAACTCAAGCTTCTATTTATAGAGGTTGGTTAAGATACATTATTAAAAATTAATTATGTCAATTTTTTTCATAATTAGATTCATCTTACTCACCATTATCTAATATATGCATACATGCTTAGTAATAGGCCTAAATGTTATTAGGTGTGCCCTAATATTGATGAATGGAAGTCTAGGTTAATGTAAATAATACAAGTGTATAACAAGTGTATAAACTTCTAGAAGAGTTATAACAAGTGTAAAATTCATTTAATGCTAGAATTATCAAGAATAAATATTATCAAAAATGAATAGATATATCATTATATATATGTGTATGTTTTCGGATATAGCTATATATACCTATGTATTATATAGTTTTCTATGCATATAATTATATATATTCGTACAATTAAATATTGTTAATCTATAACATGTTTATGATTAGTATGTGTTAATTTAAGTTATTAGTGTGTGTGTATATATATATATACGGACTTTATGTATATATAGATATATAGATCTATTTGTGTAAGTATATATATATGTATGAATTTATATATATATATATATATGAATATATTAATCTTAAATAAGTAGAATATTTGTTTGTGTAATTAAAAAAAATGGCTATATATATATTCCTTATATTTTATAAATTGTAAGTATAGAGATTAATATTTAAGAAATTATACTTATCATTATAATTTTGAAAGATGCATGTATAGAATTACAGATATATACATATATATACATATTGATTTATATGCACATATGTGGAATCAAATGGTTAGTGTGAAAACATAGCAGTTATTGCACATTTCTCTTATAAAATAATAAAACACTAAACAATTTAATCACCTAGTTCACATATAAAATAATAATCGCATAAAATACTAGATAATTTAATCATATAATTAATTTTTAAAATACCTAGAAATACCGGGTCATTACAACTTTAGTCCCCATAGCCTATTGAAAGCTTTTCCAAAATCATGATGTAAATCGGGGATCACGATCTGACACAATATTCATTGGAATGCCGTATAGTTTAGCTGTGTTCTCCAAATACAATGATGCTAGCTTATCTAAGGTATAAGTGGAGCGAATTTGGAGAAAATGTGCAGACTTGGTAAGCCGATCAACAATCACCCAAATAGTATTACAACCTTGTCGAGTTCGTGGCAATCCTACAACAAATTCCATTGTAATATGCCCCCATTTCCACTCTGGAATCTGTAAAGGTTGTAGCAATCCTCCTGGTCTTTGGTGCTTGGCTTTAACCTTTTGACACACAAGGTATCTCGCCACGTATTCTGCCACTTCTCTTTTTATGCCACTCCGCCATAAAGTCTTCTTTATGTCTCGATACATTTTTGTGCTCCCAGGGTGTATGGAGAATTTGGAATTATGGGCTTCCGATAGAATCTCCTTCTTGAGTTCGTCATCCTTAGAGACACATAACCTTTCCCTCATATATAGGGTCTCGTTCGGCCTGACTTGAAAGTCAGGTAGTATCCCAACCTTAGCCTTTTTCTTAATTTCTTTTAGCTTAGGGTCAGTCTCTTGGGCATGCTTAACCCTCTCAATGATAGGTGGTCTAATATTTAGGGCTGCCAGAACTTGATCAATGGATTCCACTATTTCTAATTCCAATGTCTCAAATTGCCTTGTGCGCATGGTGGCTAATGCCCCGCTTGCCCTTTTACTTAGAGCATCGGCTACTCGGTTTGCTCTCCCGGGGTGATAATGGATATTCAAATCGTAATCCTTGATTAACTCTAGCCATCTCCTTTGCCTCATGTTCAGCTCTTTCTACGTAAAGAGATACTTAAAGCTTTTGTTGTCGGTGTATACCTCACACTTCTCTCCATAAAGATAATGCCTCTAGATTTTCAAAGCAAAGACGACGGCTGCTAATTCCAAATCGTGAGTAGGGTAATTCTGCTCTACATCTCGAGTTGTCTTGACACATATGTAATTACTTTGTCATTTTGCATCAAGACACACCCTAGCCCACTTTTTGATGCATCACTATCTATCATGAATTGGCCAACTTCTGAGGGTAGAGCTAAAATAGGGGCTGATGCAAGTCTTTATTTAAGCTCGTTGACGCTCTCCTTACAGGTCGTGTCCCACTTGAATTTTGATCTCTTTTGTGTAAGCTTGGTCATAGGCATGGCTATGTTAGAAAATCTTTCCACAAATTTTTGATAATAGCCTGCCAATCCTAGAAAGCTTCTTACTTTTGTCATATTAGTCGGTTGGAGCCAGTCCATTATAGCTTCCACTTTCTTGGGATCCATCGCCATGCCTTCATTGGATATTACATGTCCTAGAAATGCTACATGTTTTAGCCAAAATTCACACTTGCTGAACTTTGCATAGAGCTTTTTGTCCCTTAAAGTCTGTAAAACAATCCTCAAATGCTCCACATGTTCTTCTTCACTAGATGAGTAAACCAGTATGTTATCTATGAACACGACTACCAACTTATCTAGGTATGGCTTGAATACCCTATTCATCAGGTCCATAAAAGCTGTGGGAGCATTTGTTAACCCAAAAGGCATTACCAAAAACTCATAGCGTCCATATCTTGTCCTAAAAACAGTCTTAGATATGTCCTCTGCTTTTATCTTGAGTTGGTGATAACCAGATTTCAAAACTATCTTTGAAAATACCTTAGCCCCTTTTAACTGGTCAAACAGATCATCAATTCTAGGTAATGAGTACTTATTCTTGATAATGATCTTGTTCAGCTCCCTATAATCGATGCATAACCTCAAGCTTCCATCTTTTTTCTTCACAAATAATACCAAAGCACCCCATGGTGACATGCTTGGCCTGATATGCCCCTTGTCTATCAGCTCTTGTAACTGTGTTTTTAGTTCTATCAACTCAGTCGGGGCCATCCGGTATGGTGCTTTTGAAATTGGTGCTAATCCTGGTATTAAATTAATCTCAAATTCGATCTCCCGATCTAGGGGTGGTCCTGGTAGTTCATCAAGGAAGACGTCGAAGAATTCATTCACTACTAGAATATCTTTAACGTCCATGACCTTCTCCCTTGCATCAGTAATAAAAGCAATGTACTATTTCAATAGAAGTATAATAAAATATGCTATGCATATTTTTGGGGGAATATTTATGTTTATGGAAATATTATAAGTCATTATTTGAGGGGTTGGGTATTGGTTAGTTTAAGTTGAAACCCTAGGATAATAAATTGAATTGGAGTTTTCAGTATCATTAGATTTCTTATTTCGTACAAGGTTTCATTAAATTGAGGAGCATTATCTTCACCTTATTTATTTCTTATTATTATAGGTTTGATTGATTGGGAGTAGGACATAACCACAAACTCTTTAGAGTTTTAAGAACACTTATAGATCAGGATAAGTGATTTTCTTCCCTCTATTTATTTTATAAAAATATGCTATTTCTTAAATTTATGCATTCATTGAAAAAGTTATTTTCTTATATAAAAAAGGAATTTGAGCATGCTATATAATGAATTTTCTAGCTATATGAAAAGCTAAAATTATTTCGTGACGTGCTATATGTGTATATATCAACATACTCTGACCACTTGGAAATATATAGATAAGAACGAGTTCCAAAATTTCCGAACGTGCTAGGGGATACAATAGCAATTTCCGAACCCACTTAACGGGGTTGAAATTAAGGCCCTCCTACGGGTAATAATAGTAGTATCTGAACCCACTTAACGGGGTTGTAGTTAAGACCCTCCTACGGGTAATTATAGTAGTATCTAAACCTACTTAACGAGGTTATAGTTAAGGCCCTCCTATGGGTAATGATAGTGGTATCCGAACCCACCTAAGGGGGTTATAGTTAGGCCTTGATCAAGTTGGCCAATAGAAATTCCAAGTATTCATGAGTATGGATATGTAAATGAATGTGCTTAATTCTGTTCTATTTTTTGTTCTGCAACTTGAAAGTGTAAAAACTTAAGTTCGAAACTTGTCCATTTTACATGTATGGTTTTTACATTATCTATATATATCTATGTAACTTGCTTGAATCCGATAGAAGGTCAATAGATCGTTTACTGGGCAAGTGTCGCTCACATCATTAATAACCATTTTGCAGAGGATGAGGACCAATTTTGGGGTTGGTGATCATATTTAAGGGGTCCCTATTTAGAGAATTAGTTAATGTTATTTAGTTTTGTTATTTCCTTTTATGACTCTATTTAGTAAGGCTATTATAGCTTATTCTTTTATTTATGTTTTTGAATTGGAGTTGTAATAGTATCTACGGTTATTATATTTTCTGCTGCAATGTTCGACTAAGGTTTTTCAATGAATATTTTATGGTTTTAGTGCGTTCTAATTTCTGTGGCTTGGTGTCTCTAAATCCGTTTGGGCTAAGGGGCATCGCCATGCCGCGTCCCGAATTCGAGGAGTGAAATTGTCACGATCCGAAAAAAATACCCTTTTATATTATTGAAATAAAATTGGACCGAAACGCGCAACGGTAATATTTTCATAGTTGTATAAATAATAATTTTCACATAAAATTTGTACAAAATACAAAAGTTACAATTTTCAAAAGGAATACAAAATAACTTTATTACTTAAATGGCTTCGAAACGCTTCCGCTGCGCCACTCTGATCCGCTATCTCATTTCTTTCTATAAAAAATATTGGAAAAGAGGAGTCAACGCGACGGTTGAGTAGAAATATTATTCAACCCCATAAGGTGCGTGTGTGTTTTAATAGGTGCACGTAGACACATAATTTCACATAATACTATAATGAAAATAAAAGCATTAAATATCTAAGACTTACAAGATACTTAAATTCCTATCTTACTCATGAAGTTAAATAATACTCCTACCTTGAAATGTTTTTAGGGAAAAAGAAAGGATATAGAAGGCTTTTTAGGTATATATGTAGGTAAAAAGAAAGGTTTATATATATACATATATGGGTGGAAGATATTTTATAAATATGAAGTGTTTTGGGTGTTGAGAGTAAGGTGAGTGTGGGTGGGGGTGTGTTAGGCGGGATTTGTATTGTGTGTATGATGGAAATGAAGATCACCCCCCCCCCCTCCTATTTATAGTTGTTGCCCAAGAAACAAGATTATTTTATTAGGGTTTATCCTGTTAATTAATGTGATCTTCCAACTAGGCCTAACATTAATTATGTTCACACCTAATTGTGGTTGTAATTTATACAAATGTTACCCTAAATAATATGAGTTGTGCCCTAAATTATATTATGTGTTGGCCTAATATGATGATTCAAGTCCTAAACTCATTAGAATGCTCCAAGTATAACATTTGCTAGATTCACCAAATAAATGTAGAAAGATATTTTAATAAAATATTAACATAAAATCAAATAAAATCTGATTTTTATTTTCCTAATCTTATAAAATCTAAAATCATATCTTTATTTCATCAAAATTCGAATTTTTATTTATTTATTTTTGTAAAAATCGAAAATTACGGTTTTAGGGCATAAAATCCGAAAATTCATAATTAATTCAGAAAAATTCCAAAATTATGAAATTTAATCTTTATAAATTTTAAATTATATGTATATTTCCCAGAAATTATAAATTTAACATATAACTTTTCAAAAATTGCAATTTAAGACAACTAATTTCTAAAATTGTGTTAGAATGTCAAATTCCTCTAAAATTTGGAAAATCATGTAATTTATTCAAAATTGCATTTTCTCCATGCATAAAAGTCTAGAAACTTATTTATATTGTATTTTGAAAACTCATCAATATTTAATAGACGAATTTTTTCAAGAATGGTAATCAAATTCGAAAATTCGTACTTTACCGTTCAAATTGTAAATTACTCTCAGAATCAAACTAAAATTTGAAAACAACAAGTAATGAGGACATTTTTAAGAAACATAAGGTTTTATATCAATTATTTAAATAATAAGGATTATCGGGTCATCACAGAAATGTAGTGGTATCAGGGCCAGGTTATGATCTCTGGATTGTTTGTGATGAGACTTTATGGAAAGTTAGGGATTTATGAGGTTGCAAAGGTAATGAATTATGGATTATATCAACTAGTTGAGGTGTACCTAGATTCTCATGGTTTAAACTAGAAATCTCACCAAGACATATGTGATAAGCTATAACTTATTGTGATGCCATCCGTGGGTTCTTTCTTGGGTTTGAGTAGAAGTGTTTCTATATGTTTCTCATTCCTTTCAAACTTTTGGATTAGTACATAATAAACATGTATAAAAATATATTTATCAATAGTCGATTAGGGAGTCCCTTATTTCCAAAAAACTTGCGCTAACGAACGACAGTTCCTTCTATAGAAAATGGCTAGTAGACCTAGGCATCATAACCAAAACCCTCGTTATGCCACTAACCTAAAGAAACATAACGAGCAACCATAGGATAGTCAACACAATCAACCCCCCAGCACCACAAATGGGAATTCTCCAAGAGGATTTGGTAGCCATTGCTACAGCAATAGCACAAGCAATGCAAGCCCAGAATCAGCAACAAGTTCTGACCGCGAACTAGCCACCTACTGTGATGGGGACAAAATATCATTATGAGGTATTGACAAGAGCCCATGTGCCGACCTTTGATGGTTCTCATGATCCAGAGGTAGCCCAAAAGTGGCTTAAGGAGATAGAGGATAACTTCAAGCTAATGGAGGTTCCTTTGGAAATAAGGCCCAGAGTCATGATACCCTTTCTAGTAGGCGAAACAACAAGATGGTGGGAAGGCATGTCACCTCCAATACTAGCAGAGGGACCTATTATATGGGTGCAATTTTGAGATGTTTATCTTAAACATTTCTTCCCCAGTGTCGTTCGACTTCAAAAGATGGCAGAGTTTGATAACTTAGTGTAGCTACCAAATATGACGATGGCAGTGTGGCACCCCTCCCGCTAGGATCTCCCTATACATTTGAAGCCCACTGACGATCGCATTGAACACCAATTTATTTAAAATTTAAATCCAGTATGAACGCGTAACTTAACAATACACGGTGGAGGCAGAGTAAAAGATGCAACATGGATAATATACATAACTATATTCAGTATAACCAAGTAGTTCAATTGAGTACAACATCAAAATATCCAAGTAGTGGCATTAAGTAGCAAACTATGGATTATACAACAAAACAAAGTGAAATGAAGAAACTTAATATAAACAACTGGAGGAGCGGCAACCACCCTACATATGCCCATGATTCTTGTCACGACCCGGAAAATCCCCTTTAGATTTTATTAAATATAAATAATAATTTACATGAATATTTTTACAAAATGCAAAAGTTACAATTTAAAATAATACAAAAGTCACTATAAAAACGTCGTAGTGCCCGGTGGTCTTCCGCTGCGCACAAAAGTTATAATATCTTTGCCTAAAAGAATGTTCATAAAGGGTGTCAACACGACGGTTGAGTAGAAACATCACTTAATCACATAAGGTGCTCGCGTGTGTGATTGCACATAAAGCATATATAAAGCACATAGTTTGCACTTTTCTACCTTTTGTCACCTAACAGTGACCCTTATGACTACCCATGCCGAATATACAACCAGCACATTTCTCCCGCCTGCCTTATCCTCCGGTGGTCGTATCCCGGGCATACGCCGAATATTGTCCTACGACCCTCTCTCTTGAGTAGAACACTCCGTCTACCCAAGGGGGGATTAGGAGATGGAGGGAGTGTGAACTCTTAAAACCGGCTACTCAATAGTATGTCCCGGCGGAACACACCCAAACCACTCCAGCACATTTGGGCCCATTCACATAATATCACATAATCACATAGTCGATCCTTGGAAGCCTTGCTTCCATATTTCAACATATTGTAAAATACTATTAAATGTAAAATAATTGAAGTTCTTAAATATAATCATATATTCCTATAACTTATGTTAACGTATATACATATGTATAAAATATCGAATCAAAATATAAGTATATATACTTATGTACGTATAACATATACATAAATACAAATATATAAAAAGATCCAAGTAGATTAAAATATATAAAACTATTTCAGTATAGCATATGTATAAAAGCATATGTAGATCTATTTTAGTAAAAGAGGGATTTTGCTTTGTTTAAAACTAAATTTATTTTGTTAGAATAACTAAATCTGGATAAAACTTTAATAAATACATTTAATTCTAAAACTTGAATCTATAAAGTAAATATTCGTAAGAAAATAATATACCTTTCCATAAAACCGCTTTATTCCATAAAATTAATATAGTTTCATATTTTCATAAAACAAATAAAAGTTCATGAAGCTAATATATTTTCCAAAATGACATATAGTTTTGGATAAAGATTTCACTTACAAAATAAACATATATTTCTATAAACTTTTCTTTACAAAACTCATTATAGTTTCATGAAACCACTTTAATTTATTAGATCTCATGAAATCCTACACACATGACTCCATGATACTTAACCTATGAAAATAAGGCACATATCAAGCATATAATCACATAGTCACATAATAAGTTCACAAGGTTGCATCTTGATCACATAATAAGAGTAATATTCACATATTAAGCATAAACTAGATTAAGTAACTAAACCAAGAGCATTGAAGCATGCTTGACAAGAACTTTTACTCATGAGCATTGAAGCATGCTTTTAGCAAGGACTTTTACTCAAGAGCATTGAAGCATGTCTAAGCAAGAACTTTTACTCAAGGTAAACATATATAATTAAAACCTCTACTTATGAGATTAAGCAAGGTTTCTACCTTTCGAAAGGGCACCCTCTCCTCTATAGGTATAAAATGTAGGATACAAATATAGATATATAGAAAGGTTAATATGTATATATATGTGTGTAGAAGAAGGGTAATGATATATATATATGTATATAGAAAGGTATACCAATGATATAGGGTGATATATATATTGACAGTGCAAGATTTTGTGGGTGTGAGGGTTATAGGCGGGATTTGTATGTGTGTGGGTGTGAAATATGAGCAACTCCTCCCCCCTATTTATAGCGGAGGATGAGGGTAGAAGCCAAGACTTGGGGACCAAGTTTCAATTAATGCATATCTTCCTAATTAATGCAAATCTCCCACCTAGGCTAAAATTAAATGCCAAATTAAATGAAATCTTCCACCTCCCTCCTCTATTTCTAGCCTTGGTGTAACCCTAATGCATGAGTCATGAAGCTAGATGAATGGAAGACCACACAAGTGCACAATTTCTAGAAGAATGTCATCTTGTATTAGTGTAAGATATTTTAATAAAATATTAACACAAAATCAAATAAAATCAAATAAAATCTGATATTTATTGTCCTAATATTATAAAATCTGAAATCATATCTTTATTTAATTAAAAATTCGAATTTGTATTCATTTATGTTTGTAAAAACCAAAAATTAGGGTTTAAGGGCATAAAATTAGGGTTTTAAGGCCTAAAATCCGAAAATTCATAATTAATTTAGAAAAATTCCATATTGATTCAATTTAATCTTTAAAAATCTGAAATTATATGTATATTTCCCAGAAATTAAAAATGTTTTAGTTATATTTTTGAAAATTGCAATTTAGGGCATAGAAAGTTCGAAAATTGTGTTAGAATGTCAAATTCGTCTAAAATTTGGAAAATCATGTAATTTATTCAAAATTGCATCTTCTCCATGCATAAAAGTCTAAAATAATTATTTATATTGTTTTGAAAACTCATAGGTATTTAATAAATGAATTTTCGAAGACTGGTAATCGAAATTCGAAAAATTAACACTTTACCGCTCAAATTACAAATTAATCTGAAAAGTAGACTAAAATTTGAAAACAAAAAGTAATAATGACATTTTCAAGAAGAATAAGGTTTCAAATCAATTATTTAAGTATTAAGGATTTTCGGGTCGTCACATCCTCCCCTCCTTAGGAAATTTCGTCCTCGAAATTTATATTTTGTTTAGTGAGAGAGTTATTTTATTTATTTATTTTTTTTTTCTCAAAAACTAACCTCACCATTCCAATAGAAAATTTCCTTTTTTCAGTAGAAATCTCACAAATTTCTACATAACAAAATCCATTTGGAAATACTAGTTTTACTGGTTTCAAAAATACACAACAAATTTTGAAAATCACGCATACCAGTACCGACTGCCAGGCGTTGGGACTCTAGAGGTGGCTCTTGTGATTCCTTAGGTGTCTCCCGTGTACGTAGCACTTTGCCCTGCAGGCTTAACATTTGGCCTAATGGGCTCTATACATAACAATTTGCCTTAATAGGCTCAATATATAACAATTTGGCCACGTGGGCTCAATACTTATCAATATGCCTCGCAGGCTCAAGCGGTGGCTCCCGTACACGTAGCACTTCGCCCCACAGAGCACTTAGATCTCGATTTTCCGGCTGGCAACCTGCTCTGATACCATTTGTCACGACCCGGAAAATCCCCTTTAGATTTTATTAAATATAAATAATAATTTACATGAATATTTTTACAAAATGCAAAAGTTACAATTTAAAATAATACAAAAGTCACTATAAAAACGTCGTAGTGCCCGGTGGTCTTCCGCTGCGCACTCTGATATAATATCTTTGCCTAAAAGAATGTTCATAAAGGGTGTCAACACGACGGTTGAGTAGAAACATCACTTAATCACATAAGGTGCTCGCGTGTGTGATTTGCACATAAAGCATATATAAAGCACATAGTTTGCACTTTTCTACCTTTTGTCACCTAACAGTGACCCTTATGACTACTCATGCCGAATATACAACCAGTACATTTCTCCCGCCTGCCTTATCCTCCGGTGGTCGTATCCCGGGCATACGCCGAATATTGTCCTACGACCCTCTCTCTTGAGTAGAACACTCCGTCTACCCAAGGGGGGATTAGGAGATGGAGGGAGTGTGAACTCTTAAAACCGGCTACTCAATAGTATGTCCCGGCGGAACACACCCAAACCACTCCAGCACATTTGGGCCCATTCACATAATATCACATAATCACATAGTCGATCCTTGGAAGCCTTGCTTCCATATTTCAACATATTGTAAAATACTATTAAATGTAAAATAATTGAAGTTCTTAAATATAATCATATATTCCTATAACTTATGTTAACGTATATACATATGTATAGAATATCGAATCAAAATATAAGTATATATACTTATGTACGTATAACATATACATAAATACAAATATATAAAAAGATCCAAGTAGATTAAAATATATAAAACTATTTCAGTATAGCATATGTATAAAAGCATATGTAGATCTATTTTAGTAAAAGAGGGATTTTGCTTTGTTTAAAACTAAATTTATTTTGTTAGAATAACTAAATCTTGATAAAACTTTAATAAATACATTTAATTCTAAAACTTGAATCTATAAAGTAAATATTCGTAAGAAAATAATATACCTTTCCATAAAACCGCTTTATTCCATAAAATTAATATAGTTTCATATTTTCATAAAACAAATAAAAGTTCATGAAGCTAATATATTTTCCAAAATGACATATAGTTTTGGATAAAGATTTCACTTACAAAATAAACATATATTTCTATAAACTTTTCTTTACAAAACTCATTATAGTTTCATGAAACCACTTTAATTTATTAGATCTCATGAAATCCTACACACATGACTCCATGATACTTAACCTATGAAAATAAGGCACATATCAAGCATATAATCACATAGTCACATAATAAGCTCACAAGGTTGCATCTTGATCACATAATAAGAGTAATATTCACATATTAAGCATAAACTAGATTAAGTAACTAAACCAAGAGCATTGAAGCATGCTTGACAAGAACTTTTACTCATGAGCATTGAAGCATGCTTTTAGCAAGGACTTTGACTCAAGAGCATTGAAGCATGTCTAAGCAAGAACTTTTACTCAAGGTAAACATATATAATTAAAACCTATACTTATGAGATTAAGCAAGGTTTCTACCTTTCGAAAGGGCACCTTCTCCTCTATAGGTATAAAATGTAGGATACAAATATAGATTTATAGAAAGGTTAATATGTATATATATGTTTGTAGAAGAAGGGTAATGATATATATATGTATATAGAAAGGTATACCAATGATATAGGGTGATATATATATTGAAAGTGCAAGATTTTGTGGGTGTGAGGGTTATAGGCGGGATTTGTGTGTGTGTGGGTGTGAAATATGAGCAACTCCTCCCCCCTATTTATAGTGGAGGATGAGGGTAGAAGCCAAGACTTGGGGACCAAGTTTCAATTAATGCATATCTTCCTAATTAATGCAAATCTCCCACCTAGGCTAAAATTAAATGCCAAATTAAATGAAATCTTCCACCTCCCTCCTCTATTTCTAGCCTTGGTGTAACCCTAATGCATGAGTCATGAAGCTAGATGAATGGAAGACCACACAAGTGCACAATTTCTAGAAGAATGTCATCTTGTATTAGTGTAAGATATTTTAATAAAATATTAACACAAAATCAAATAAAATCAAATAAAATCTGATATTTATTGTCCTAATATTATAAAATCTGAAATCATATCTTTATTTAATTAAAAATTCGAATTTGTATTCATTTATGTTTGTAAAAACCAAAAATTAGGGTTTAAGGGCATAAAATTAGGGTTTTAAGGCCTAAAATCCGAAAATTCATAATTAATTTAGAAAAATTCCATAATGATTAAATTTAATCTTTAAAAATCTGAAATTATATGTATATTTCCCAGAAATTAAAAATGTTTTAGTTATATTTTTGAAAATTGCAATTTAGGGCATAGAAAGTTCGAAAATTGTGTTAGAATGTCAAATTCGTCTAAAATTTGGAAAATCATGTAATTTATTCAAAATTGCATCTTCTCCATGCATAAAAGTCTAAAATAATTATTTATATTGTTTTGAAAACTCATAGGTATTTAATAAATGAATTTTCGAAGACTGGTAATCGAAATTCGAAAAATTAACACTTTACCGCTCAAATTACAAATTAATCTCAAAAGTAGACTAAAATTTGAAAACAAAAAGTAATAATGACATTTTCAAGAAGAATAAGGTTTCAAATCAATTATTTAAGTATTAAGGATTTTCGGGTCGTCACAATTCTGATTCTAAGGCAATGAATAGAAAGAAATGTGGGGTTAAGTCCAAATGACTTAGTGAGGCCGCATATAGATAAATATATATATATTTGATTGGAAACAAGACTCAAAACTGTTAAATCATAATAAAGTGCACACAGTGTAAAGTGTAACTTGATAATAATAACTGGACTGAGTAATACTGATAGTGAGCTTGAGACGGAGTCTCCAACCTTATGACTAGCCAAAATAGATAAATCATAACAGAAACAATTATACCTCCATTGTTGAGAAGCCACCTCAATACTAAACAAGACAGAGATGTATCACGAGTCCGTGCAATACATCATTCCAATCGCTACTACAGTCATCCTCTGGCTGTACGTAGAAATTGGTTTCACAAAATTGTATCATATAAAAAGTTCCATCGATGGTTCGTTCCATTTGATAAAATTCCTCTTATAAGTACTTGAGCCAAACTTCCCAAGGGCATCCCCAAGGGTAAATGGATATAATAGGATAGATATGGCTCACAACTTGTCAACAAAGCAATAACCATTTCTACCCGGGATACATAGAAATATAATTAAAATATGATATCCCAAAAGGTGTTAAAAAATTCATTTCAAGACAAACATAACTAACAATATCAGGAAGTGCGCTATTTTCGAAAATACTTGTCTTATAGGTATGGAAAACATTTTCCAAAAGATTGGATAGCATAAATTCAATAAGGTAGACTATACGAATAATATTTATCATATATTTCAAAGCCCCAGAAAGGAATTGACAAAGCACTCACCTTAGGATTTTATCAAGTTTATAGATTTGGTTTGACTAGATCAACTTGATTTCCTCCTAAAATTTAAATTAATAGCGATAGTTAGGATACTACTTAGTAATCTTTGTTTAAAGAATAACCTAACTACTTATAATCTTGAACTAACACAATACTCATATAATCATAATTTAGAAACTAAGACACTAACTTATACCTAGTATACACTTTAAGAAAAATATTACATGTAATCTTACATAAAAATATAAAGAACATATTCTCATACTTTAAATCATAAAAGCATACTAAATCTATATTTTGAAACAATAACTAAGCATGCTTTATTCCTAATTTCATGAACCTCCGAGTATAATTACAACTAAAAACATGCTTTCTAGAAACTTGTGGTAATATAATCGAGCATAATTTTTAACGTAAAACTTACTAAAACATATATGAAACTAGTAACTATACATGATTTCCTACTCATTTTATGAAATTAAAGCATAGTTACACATAAAAATATACTTTCTTCTAAAGCATAACTACACATAAAACATACTTTCTCATCATTTTGTGGCACCAACATGCATTTAGTATCATAAATGCATCAACATATACAAACAACTAGATCAATAAATTCATTAATATATCTATACAACTAGAACCTAGATGGTGACTAACTTTTAGTTACATCTTGGGATCTAGGAGGGAAGAATCAAGAGCTAACATAAATGACTAACTTATGGACTAGGCAAGATTTCTACCTTTTCAATAGTGTTTGAGGGAAATAAAGAGGATATATAGAAGGCTAATAAGCATATATGTATGGAAAAAAAGAGATTTATTTATGTGTGTGTGTGTGTGTGTGTGTGTGTGTGTGTGTGGAAGATATGCTATAAGTAGAGAGTGTTTGTGTGTTGAGAATGGGGTGAGTGTGGGTGTGTGTTTTAGACGGAATTTTGTGTGTGGGAAACTGCAGATAATGACCCCTTTTTATAGAGTTTAGGGCAAGAAATATGATTTTTATATTATAATGTAAATTTATAATAAATGCAGATATACAGCTAGGTCGTATAATAAATGAAATCCTTCCAACTCATAAGCTTAAGTGTCACTCTAATTAGGCTTAAGTGTGAGTCTAAATGCACAACTCATAATATAGTTTAATATACACCTTACATGTATATACATATCTAGAAGAAAAAATACATGTGTGAATATTCAAGTTTTACTATGAATAATACCTAAAGAAACAAAATAAATTTATATATTTATATATATAAATTTCAAAAATATCTACATATATATTACAATATATATATATATATCATGATATTGTGTGTTCATCCAATTTGTTAGGTTTATTAAGAATCTTATCAAGATCTTATCATTTAAGAAGATTTATTAGGAGAAAATGACAATTTTGGATAAGTGTATATATATATGATAAAATATGACATATTATATAATATATACATATAAATTCGAAAATTACAAGTATATATAGATATATTTTTGAAATATAAGTATATGTATGCATATGACTTTATTACAAATAAATTAATAAGTTGTAATTCTTGAAAACACATGTATGTACATATATATATATATATATATATTTCTCAATTTATATATGTATTATAAATTCAATTGTTTATGATAAACATAATTATCGTATCACTTAACTCACATATAAGATAAAGATAATATAAAATATGAAACATAATTAAGCACGCGCGCATATCATAAGAATCGATTTTTATATAGTTGTTAGACCAAAAATCATGATGTCATAGGTAGAGTATTTGGCAAAGTTCCACTCTCTAGGAAAGTACTCACCTACCATAATGGCAGATACACAACTCAAAATTGATAAGTTTACTAAGTGGTTGAAGAGTCAAATCAAGTCAAATCAATTAACACTCGCAGTATATGAGCCAAGGAGCTTTGACGTACTTCATGGGGCAGCTATTATAGCAGAGGTCGACATCAAGAGAAGAGATGAGGGGAATTAGCTAAAGCGGCCTAGAACTGAGATGAATCCGAACCAAGGGCTTTCTAAACGACCACTATTTACTCAGTTTAACAAGAAACTAGTCCCTCCCAAGCAGCCACCACCCGAATGAGAGATATGCCAATACGACTATAAGAAGCATGTCGTGGAGTGCAGATAGAAGAATAGAGCACGTTTTTGTTGAGGCCAGTAGGGCTATAAAATATCTAAAGTCCACAATTGGACCCCCGGGCAGTTGGAACCCTTAATGCCAAACCGCCAGGTACTACTCGAAAACCAAAGGGGAATGCAAGAGTGTTTGCTTTAACCGAAGAGGAAGCCAACAATGCTGAAGATGTAGTGACAGGTATGATCGAAGTTAATAATATTTGTGCTTATGCATTGTTTGATTGTGGCACTACCCATTCTTTTGTGGCTAAAAAGTTTGCTAGACTTTTAAGTGATAAACCTATGATACTTGATGAACTTTATAGAGTAGCCACCCCTGCGACTAAGACTCTAGTCTTCAAGCTAGTATACAAGGATATCACCATAGTGCTTGGCAATTTCAAACTTAAGGTTGATCTAGTGCAAATCAACATGACTGAATTTGTAATGACCCGGTATTCCTTATTATTTAAATAATTGATATGAAATCTTATGCTTCTTGGAAATGTTCTTATTACTTGTTATTGTCACATTTTAGTTTGATTTTGAGATTAATGTACAATTTGAATGGAAAAGTACTAATTTTCGAATTTTGAATACCATTCTTGAAATATTCATCTATTAAATACTCATTAGTTTTGAAAAATAATATAAATAAGTATTCTAGACTTTTATGCATGGAGAAGATGCAATTTTGAATAAATTACATGATTTTCCAAACTTTAGACGACTTTGACATTCGAACACAATTTTCGAACTTTCTATGTCCTAGGTTGCAATTTTTGAAAATATAACTAAAACATTTTTTATTTCTGGGAAATATACATATAATTTCAGATTTATAAAGATTAGATTTCATAATTTTGGAATTTTTCTAAATTAATTATGAATTTTCGGATTTTATGCCCTAAAACCCCTAAGAAATGAGTAAATTGTATTTTCTACCCCTAGATATTATTTCTTTCCCTAATTATATATATATATAATACAAGAAAATAACCTACATTTTCGGATTTAAAAGAGGGGTGGACGAATTTTGAAGGGGTTTTGGGAGAGAAAATAGAAAATATTAAATACTAGGCTTGTATTGAGTCTTATCCACCAAACTTGCCAAATACAATGTATAAATGCACTTGGCATACACCTTCTAGAAGCATGAATACATGTTTGGCTATGGTTAAAGTAGATCAACACTTAAGCTACTTACCTCTTCATTCGTCTTGTTTTCATTCAACTTTCCTAATATCCTTCAAGTCTTGAAACCCTCTCACCCCTTCAAACACCCTCCCTACTCCACCCTACCAAGAAAGAAAGAAAGACATATTAAGGTAGAAATTTGCCTATGGCATGAGCTAGGGCTAGGTTTTTCTTAATCTATTAGCATGTTATCTTCCCTATAAGACCTAGAAGGTCACCACAAGTTGGTTTCCATCTTGGGTTTAAGGGATTTCCAGATGTGTTGGTTATATATGTGAATATGATGATTATGATATTGCTTTGAGCATACTTGGTTAAATTCTAGAATAAGCATGCTGAAATTGTTGTAATTATGCTATGTTATTATGTTTTATACCTTTTTAAAGTCTTATATATGTGCTAGAAGCTAGAATTTTAAGTTTTCCAAGCTGAAATTTCGAGTTGTACATAAATTGGAAATTACTATTCATGCAGAAAACTTGTTTTCGGAGCTGAAAACTTCAAGTTTTATAAGGCTGGAAAATCCAAAAATTCCCAACTGAAAACCTAGATTTTAAACTGTAAATTCAGTGTAGAATAAGCTGTATTTACAGGTTTTTCAAAGCTGGAAGTTTGGGATATGAAAGCTGGAAATTTCAAAAGTTGCGCGCTAAAACCTTTCGCGTCGCAGTCTGAAAATTTCAGGTTTTGTGAACTGAAAATCCGAAAATTTATCAATTAAAATTCCATTTTACAACCTTGGGAATATATGTGTGGATTTCCAGTAGGTTTTGAGTTGGAATTTTGGTAGTTTGCAGGCTAGAAATTTCAGTTCGAAGTTGTAAATGACGATTTCGCAAAACTGGAAATTTTGATACTTTGTGTTGATTTTGAGCTGAAACAGTTAGTTTGTGATGAAATTGTGATTTGTATGTATTGGAATTATGTGTGAAAGGGCCCTATATGTGTTCGGTGTGGATGGGGCCAGAGTTCGGCCGGGCGATAATGGGCTTGCCGGTCTTAACGTGGTCGTAGGATTTCGGCATATGCCCGGGATATGACCACCGGTGTGTTTTGGTTGGACACCAAGATTGGTTGGAATTGGTGTAATTATTGTGAATATTGTGATTGAAAACACCAAGATTGGTTGGAATTGGTGTAATTATTGTGAATATTGTGATTGGAAACACTAAAATTGGTTGGAATGTGTAATTATTGGGAATATTGTGTGGGAGTTATAAGGAAATTATGATCACAATAGCATGATCCAAAGGTAAAGTATTATATGTGAAATTATGTGATTTTATCAAAGCTGAAATCTATATGGTTTAGGTGCTTTTATGACAATATTCAATTTCACACGAACACCTCATGTTCTATGCGAATTTCTACTCAACATATGTATATGTTAACATTGTTGTCTATTATGTTTTTAGCTGGATTGGAGACACTAGAAGATAGGAATGAGGAAGATGTAGGAGGAAGCTTTGAGGCGTTTAGTTTGTTATTCGGGATGTACTAGGAACTTTTGTGTATATGTTACGTTTATGTAATAAACGAATTATGTAAACCTCTCTTTTGGAATATTAGTACGTATATTGGTTTCATTACGTCTTATGCTAGCACGTTTTGAATAAATGGTTATATGATAGATGTTGCATGATTAGCTAGAGGTTTCGGGGCGTTACAGAATTCGCCATGATTTTGGGATTGGATTGGTTAGCAAACAACTATGGCACATGTAGACTATAAGGGTAAACTAATAAACTTTTGACCACCAGAAGGAGACAACTATATATTTTATGGCGATAGAAAGCATCCACATAGGAGTGCAAGTTTCTTACTCTCAGATACACAAGCTAGAAGAGCCATTAGAAAGGGATGTGATGCCTATATTACTTTTATTACTGACGCAAGAGAGAAGGTCATGGATTTTAAAGATATTCTAGTAGTGAATGAATTCTTTGATGCACGAGATCGAATTTGAGATTAATCTATTGCCTGGATCACCACCAATTTCAAAAGCATCATACTGGATAGCCCCGATCGACTGAGTTGAGAGAATTCAAAATACTATTACAAGAGCTAATAGACCACAGACCAGGCCAAGCATATCACCATAGGAAGCTCCAGTACTATTTGTGAAGAAAAAAGATGGAAGCTTGAGGTTATGCATTGATTATAAGGAGCCGAACAAGATCGCTATCAAGAATAAGTACCCGTTACCTATAATTGATGATTTGTTTGACCAGTTAAAGGGGGCTAAGGTATTTTCGAAGATAGATTTGAAATTTGGTTATCACCAACTTAAGATAAAAGTAGAGGACATATCTAAGATTGCTTTTAGAACAAGATACGGACAATATGAGTTTTTGGTAATGCCTTTTGGGTTAACGAATGCTCCCGTAGATTTTATGGATATGATGAATAGGGTATTCAAGCCATACCTAGATAAGTTTGTAGTCGTGTTCATAGACGACATACTAGTTTACTCCTCCAGTGAAGAAGAATATGAGGAGCATTTGAGAATTGTTTTAAAGACATTAAGGGACAAGAAGCTTTATGCGAAGTTCAGCAAGTGTGAATTTTAGCTAAAAAGTGTAGCATTTCTAGGGCACGTAATATCTGAGGAAGACATAGTAGTGGATCCCAAGAAGGTGGGAGCTATAAAGGACTGGCCCCGATAGACTAATGTGATATAAGTAAGGAGCTTTCTAGGATTGACGGGTTATTATCGAAAATTTGTGGAAGGATTTTCTAACATAGCAATGCCT
Source organism: Petrea volubilis (assembly GCA_026212405.1). NCBI lineage: Eukaryota > Viridiplantae > Streptophyta > Magnoliopsida > Lamiales > Verbenaceae > Petrea > Petrea volubilis. The sequence continues at coordinate 15,587,326 of CM047873.1, forward strand.
ATGACCAAGCTTACACAAAAGAGATCAAAATTCATATAGGACATGACCTTGGAGGAAAGTTTCAACGAGCTTAAACAAAGACCTGCATCAACCCCTGTTTTAGCACAACCCTCAGAAGCAGGGGGATTCACGATATATAGTGATGCATCAAATAGTGGGTTAGGGTGTGTCTTGATGCAAAATGACAGAGTAATTGCATAGGCGTCAAGGCAACTAAAGATGTATAAACATAATTACCCTACTCACAATTTGGATTTAGCAGCCGTTGTCTTTGCTTTGAAAATCTAGAGGCATTGTCTCTAGAGAAGTGTGAAGTATGCACCGACCACAAAAGCCTTAAGTATCTCTTTATGCAGAAAGAGTAGAACATGAGGCAAAGGAGATGGCTAGAGTTAATCAAAGATTATGATTTGAGTATCCATTATCATCCCGAGAAAGCACACCGAGTAGCTAATGCTCTAAGTAGAAAGGCAAGCGGGACATCTCGCAAAGCAATTTGAGAAATTAGAACTAGAAATAGTGCAATCCACTGATGAAGTTCTGGCAGCTCTAAGTATTAGACCATCTATTATTGAGAGGGTTGAGCATGCCCAAGAGGTTGGTCTTGAGCTAAAAGAAATCAGGTAAAAGGCCAAGACTGGGATACCACCTGACTTCCAAGTCGGGGCGAACGAAGACTCTATATGTGAGGGGGAGTTTTTGTGTCCCTAAGGATGATGAACTCAAGAAAGAGATTCTATCAGAAGCCTATAATTCCAAATTCTCCGAACACCCTAAGAGCACAAAAATGTATTGAGATCTAAAGAGTTTCTGGTGGAGTGGCTTGAAGAGAGAAGTGGTCGAATACGTGGTGAGAAGTCTCATATGCCAAAAGGTTAAAGCCGAGCACCAAAGACGAGTAGGATTGCTACAACCTTTAGAGATTCCAAAGTGGAAATAGGAGCACATTACAATGGACTTTGTGGTGGGATTGCCACAAACTCGATAGGGTTGTAATGCTATTTAGGTGATTCTTGATCAACTTACCAACTCGATAGGGTTGCCACTTATATCTTAGATAAGCTAGCATCACTGTATTTGGAGAACATAGTAAAACTACATGGCGTTCTAGCGAGTATTGTGTTAGATCGTGATCCCCGATTTACATCATGATTTTTGAAAAGCTTTTAGCAAGCTATGGGCACTAAAGCGGAGCTTGGTACGGTGTACCATCTGCAAACTACTGGTCAATCCGAGAGAACAATCCAAACATTGAAGGATATGCTTAGGGCATGTGTTTTGGAGTTTAAATGCAATTGAGGTGATTACTTAACCCTCATAGAGTTATCATATAACAATAGCAACGACAGTAGCATTTACATGGCCCTTATGAAGCTTTATAGGGGAGGAAGTGTAGGTCACCACTTTGTTAGGATGAAGTGGGAGAGAAAAGAATTATAGGGCTTGAGTTAGTCATGCTAATAGTAGAAAAAGTTGCTATAATCCATGAGAAACTTAAGATAGCTCAAGAGCAGCAAAAGAGTTGGGCTGATGACAAAAGAAAGACCCTTAGAATTTCAAAACGAAGAGAAATCATATTGAAAGGTGTTATTGATGCTTGGGGTTATGCGCTTTGGTAAGAGTAGCAAGTTAAGTCTACGATATATAAGGCCATATGAAGTATTGGATAAAATTGGAGAAGTAGCATATCGGCTTGCACTACCTCTGGAGCTATCTAGAGTTCACAATGTGTTTTGTGTGTTTTAACTAAGAAAATATGTTACAGACCGAAGTCCTGTACCAAAGCCTGAGTCCTCACTGGTCAAAGAAGATTTGAGCTATGAGGAGTTCCTACTGAGAATAGTGGATCACAAGGAACAAGTCCTGCAACGTAGGAGCATACCCTATGTCAAAGTTCAATGGTCAAATCACACAGAACATAAAGTAACATGGGAGTTGGAGGATAATATGTGGGTCAAAGTTCAAAGTTCAATGGTCAAATCTAGGAATCTTAATTGTTATTACTGTTTCTCCATGCCTAATATGTGGGTATATATATATATATATATATATGTATATGGGTACACTTTCATATATACTTTAAGTTATGATGCAAGTGGGATGTAGGAATTCTAGTGCAATTTCAAAGTCTAATTACAGATACATATTCGGTAATTAGGATCAACTTAGTGTAATAATAGTTAGAGATTTTATGAGTACTATGCTCAATTTGGATTTCAGTCCTATTTTAATAGAAGTATAATAAAATATGCTCTGCATATTTTTGGGGGAATATTTATGTTCATGGAAATATTATAAGTCATTATTTGAGGGGTTGGGTATTGGTTAGTTTAAATATGAAACCCTAGGATAATAAATTGAATCGGAGTTTTCGGTATCATTAGATTTCTTATTTCGTACAAGGTGTCATTAAATTGAGGAGCATTATCTTCACCTTATTTATTTCTTATTATTATAGGTTTGATTGATTGGGAGTAGGACATAACCACAAACTTGTTAGAGTTTTAAGAGCACTTATAGATCAGAGTAAGTGATTTTCTTTCCTTTATTTATTTTATAAAAATATGTTATTTCTTAAATTTATGCATTCGTTGAGAAAGTTATTTTCTTACATAAAAAGGGGATTTGAGCATGCTATTTTACGAATTTTCTATATGAAAAGCTAAAATTATTTTGTGATGTGCTATATGTGCATATATGAACATACTCTGAGCACTTGGAATAATATTGGTAAGAATGAGTTTTGAAATTTTCAACCGTGCTACTGGGTATAGTAGCATTTTTTGAACCCACTTAACAGGGTTGTAGTTAAGGCCCTCCTATGGGTAATAATAGTAGTGTCCGAACCCACTTAATGGGGTTGTAGTTAAGGTCCTCCTTTCAGTAATTATAGTAGTGTTTGAACCCACTTAACAAGATTATAGTTAAGGCCCTCCCACGGGTAGTAATAGTAGTGTCCGAACCTGCCTAGTAGGGTTATAGTTAGGGCTTGATCAAGTTAGCCAATTGAAATTCCAAGTATTAACGAGCATGGATATGTAAATGAATGTGCTTAATTCTATTCTGTTATCTGTTATGCTACTTGAAAGTGTAAATCCTTGAGTTTGAAACTTGTCTATTTTAGAAGTATGAATTTTACATTATATATATATGTATGTAACTTGCTCGAATTCGATAGACGGTCAAGAGATGTCTTATTTGGCAAGTGTTGCTCAAACTATTAACAACCATTTTGTAGAGGATAGTATCGAGAAAGATGACGAGGACCAATTTTAATATTGGTGATCATATTTAAGGAGTCCTTGTTTAGAAAATTAGTTAATGTTATTTAGTTTTGCTATTTTCTTTTATGACTCTATTTAGTAAGGTTATTATAGCCTAGTCTTTTTTTTTATGTCTTTGAATTGGAGTTGTAATAGTATCTAGGGTTATTATCTTTTCTGTTGCAATGTTTGACTAAAGTTTTTTAATGAATATTTTAAGGTTTTAGTGTGTTCTGATTTATGTGGCTTGGTGTCTCTAAGTCCTTCCGGGCTAAGGGGCATCACCATGCCGCGTCCCAAATTTGGAGCGTGACAGATACTATAGTATCATCTAAAGTCTGATCAGGTAGTGGGGCTGTTTTACAAGCCTAAGGCAAAGTGACTTTTGCTGTGGAGACCAAAGGTGGCAAGAAATACATCAATGGTGTCCTATTTGTTCCTGACATAGAAGAAATCTCTTAAGTGTCGGTCAATTAGTTGAATATGTTTATCTTCTTCTTTTTAGTAATAATGCTTGAAAAATTTATGATCGAAAGGATAAAAATCTTTTGATTGTTCATGTTAAAATGCAGAGGCAAAGAAGTTTTCCAATTCAGTTCCATTATGGAACACATGTTTTGCAAGCTAAAGTTTTGTAGGATTCTTGGTTGTGGCATTAATGCATTACCACTTGAATTTTCATGGTTTGAAGCTTCTCAAAGAGAAAACCATGGTGTGTGGATTGCCCTAAATTGAGTTAAGTGATATCCCATGTGAAGTATGCATATGGGGAAACAAGCCAGACAACCATTTTCGAAAGGAAGATCATGAAGAGCTAAGCACTAGTGTAGCTCATACACATAGATAAATGTAGGTTGATGCATACACCATCATTTAATCATCATAGATACTTCTTGACATTTATTGATGATTTTTCTCGTATGACTTGGGTGTATGCATACACTATCATTTAATCATCATAGATACTTCTTGACATTTATTGATGATTTTTCTCGTATGACTTAGGTGTATTTTTTGACAGAAAAATTGGAGACTTTTAAATATTTCAAGCAATTCAAAGCTCTTGTGGAAAAGAAAACATGCAAGCTTCAAAATTAAAACAATTCAAAGTGATAGGAGAGTTTGACAAGTTTTACAAAGGTGAAGGAATATGGAAACAATTAAGTACAGGATGTACTCTCCAACAAAACAGAGTGGCTGAAAGGAAAAACCATACTATAGTGGACTGAGGGAGAACGGCTTGCCTAAAAATTTTTAGGCCGAAGCTATCAATACAATTGTATACATTCTTAACCGATGCCCAACAAAGGCTGCTAAGAACAAGACTCTGATTGAAGCATGTAGCGGTGAAAAACTAATGGTAATTCATCATTTCAGAATTTTTGGTTATATTTTTTATGCTCATGTTCCGAAAAAAGAAGTAAGTTTTTTGATAAAACTGTAAAATGCATTTTTGTTAGGTATAGTGGTGAAACAAAGGGGTTATAGATTGTACAATGCCTAAACTAAAGTGGAATTGGAATGAAGACGATACTTGGAACTAGAATGAAAATAAAGTGTAGGACTCTGGAGGTTAAAACTTCAATGCAGTCCACTGATACAACAGTGTCAACACCACCACCACCACCACCAAGTTCAAGCTTTACTGTAGATGACACTACAAATTCTACTCCAAGGAAAATCAGAAGTGTGAGTGATGTTTATGAGACCTGCAACTTTTCAATTGTTGAACCTACCAACTTTGAAGAGGCAACAACACAAGAAGTCTGGATGGATGCAATTAGTGAAAAATTTGGGAACTTTTTGAAAGTCCCAAGGAAAGAGAAGTTGTTGGAGTTAAATGGATTTATAAGATCAAATTGAATGAAGAAGGAACCATTCAGCGCCACAAAGCAAAACTCATGGACAAAAGGTTCACAAAAAAGCCAGGTATTGACTTCTTTGACACTTTCTCCCCTGTAGCACGTATGGAAACAATTTGAATGTTGTTTGCACTTGCAACACAAAAGAAATGTCAGATTTTTCAACTTGATATCAAATCTACTTTCCTAAATAGAAAGCTTGAAGAAGAAATTTTTGTAGAGCAGCCACAGGGATTTGGCATATAGAGGAAAGAGAATAAAGTATATAAGCTGAAAAAGGCACTTTCTGGGCTAAAACTAGCACCTCAAGCTTGGTACAGTGAAATTAACGGATACTTGATCAGAAAAGGTTTTCAAAGAAGTAAAAGTGAACCCACACTTTATGTTTTACGTAAAGAAAATTCCATATTGATTGTTGCTATATGTAGATGGTCTGATTTTCATAGGCAATAATTTAAAGATGAGACAACACTTCAAGTAAGAGATGATGCAAGCCTATGAAATGACTCATTTAGGCTTATTGCAGTAATTTTTAGGAATCCAAATATCTCAACCAGAAGATGGAGTATTCATATCTTAGAAGAAGTATTTTAGCAACATGTTGAAAAAGTTCAAAATGGAGGGATGCAGGTCAATTGACACACCGTTGGCAACAAATGAGAAGTTGAAGGAAAATGATGGTTCAAAAAGAGTTGATGCTTCAACTTATAGAGTCTTATTGGGAGTTTGTTATATCTCACTGCAACTAGACCGGATGTTATATTTGTTGTGAGTTTACCCTCTAGCTTTATGCAGGAGCCTACTCAAATTCATCTTGGAGTTGCAAAAAGGATCTTGTGATATTCACAGGGCACTCTTGACTACGGAATTGTTTACAAGTGTGTTGAAGAACCAAAGCTAATTGGATACTCAGAGAGTGATTTGGCCAAAAGTCTTGATAACATGAAGAGCACATCCAACTACATTTTCTCAATTGGTTCGGGCGTGTGCTTCTAGATGAGTAAGAAGCAAAATATTGTAGCACAATCTTTAGCTGAGGTGGAATATGTTGCTGTAGCAAAAGTAACTTCACAAGCAATAGGGTTGCTAAGAATCCTTGAAGACATTGGAGAAGCTCAATGTGAAGGAACCGTGCTACATTGTGAAAACAAATTAGTCATAGCAATGGAGAAGAATCCTATCAGTCATGACAGGACAAAACACATTGCTATTAAGTACCACTTCATTGGAGAAGTAGTTGAGAAAGGTGAAATCCAACTTAAGTACTGCAAAAGCAAAGAGCAATTGGCAGATATCTTGACAAAAGGACTACCCAAAGATTGATTCTTTTATTTACAAGAAGCACTTGGATTCGTAAAGAAAGTGCATTAAGGGAGAATGTTGGAATTCATGCACTCTCTTGAGAATATTAAATGCTAGTCTAAGTTCAAAGTTTGAAGAATCTAGCATAGTTCTAATAAATCTAGTTCAAAGTATTTTCTAATGAATTTAATTAAAAGTATTGTTCAATGTATCATTCTATCTTTTTCACATTTCTATGTTGTCCCAAACTACTCCATAGAGTAGTATAAATAGAAGCACTCTCATTTTGTAATTAATCAACCAAGAAATACAATTTAGTTTCCTCCAAACATATTACTCTACAAACTCTCTACAAACTCTTTATATTTGAACTCTGCAACAACAACTTGAATTAAGCATTAGAAAATCCATCAGAATAATAGGTGTACATTCAGGGGTAATATTTATGATTTTGATAGCATTAAATTAGTTAAATAAGGTGATGCCCTGCTTTGACTGGATGAATGTCTTTGGAAAAATTATTGTGTTTTCATCTGCATCAATCACTGCAATTGATTTTCATGTCATTGGAATTCGTAAGTGTATCGCCTCAATGAATTATGGAACCGATTGTTGTGTACAACTTGTTATCAATTTTGGAGATGCTAAGAAATTCAAACAAAGCTTACCTTTCTGAAAATTAAAGGTCATTAAGGGTTCTACTTGTGTTTATTGTTTGCATCTGCACTTAGACTTGAGCGTCGCAGCTCTTATTATTCTTCCTACAATATATACATGTTATATGTTTAACGTATAGTTAATACTTATGATTACTGCTCTCATTTTGAACTACAGACCATCTATTTCTGGCTGCATTTTGGCATGGAGTTGTTGTACACATGAGAACATATCCAATAGTATATGCACTTCCCATCATTTTACTTCTTGATCCTATGCATTTTCAACCTGGTAAAAGGCCTACCCCTTGTGGACTGGAGTTCTGGAACATCAAAATCATACCAGGCTCCAGCACTCAAAAGTCTGTAATTCATGGTATAGTTGGAACTCCATCACGAGCATGTTCACTTGAAGGAGAGTTGTGTTTGCCATTATTATTTCTGCATCTACTTTCTTCATTTTGACCGGATTGTGTTTCTATTTATATGGATTGGATTTCTTGCACGAGGCATTGCTGCGCCATCTCACCCCCGTACAGACCCTCGTCAAAATTTTTCCATATATTTCTGTCACATATATCTCTATTATGAACGAGAGTTCTCGGTCCTAGAAAAGCTCATCGCCTTTCTGCCTCAGTTTATCGTCCAGCTAGTTCTGATTTTTCACTTCGCCTTTGACTTGCCGTTTTGTCTCTTTCTGCAGACTCTGGCATTTGTAGCATTTAACAAGGCTAGTGCAAACTTGTTATATATTATTGTTTTCTTAGAGCACAATTTTCCAGACAACGTATATAGTTAGTTGGGGAGCCATATCGAAGTCAAGGGGAGTATATATATATATATATCTAAATATATATAGTATTAAATTTTGCGCGACCCATGTGGTTGTTCTCTTGCTCATCCTTTGACATAGCGTATACAAGAATTATATAGGAGTGTAAGTTAGAGCGATAGAGTGGATGCTTGCTTCACCGTTGCCAGACAACACATTATTTGGTGTGGTTCTTTTGTCTGCTGCCTCTAATACTGCCATGGAGCAATATGAAGCTTAAATGGCAAGGCCTGGCTTGCATCACTTTTTGGATCGGAGCTCAAACCCATTGGTTGCTGGGGTTTGCTCGAATTCCGAGCCAAGAATGTCTTCCTTCAACTCTGGGTTGTAGGTTTGTTACTCTTGGCTGCGAATACTTTCTGTCGGAATTTGAGATTTTATTTTTAATAAAATAATGATAGAATAGATATATGACTTGAAGTTAAAAAAAACAAATATTAATTCACGATCAACTTGTATGATTGGGAGTGATGAGACATTATTTGTCCCACATCGATTGGAGACGAGTCACTTGGTCACCATAAGAACCCAATCACACTTTCCACCTTACGAGGGCCCCTACTCCTAGGGACAAAGCCTACTGAGCTCGCTATACCGCCTGAGCTTTGACGGGCCAGCCGCTGGCTAGACGACCAGTGCGGACAATACCTCTTGGGGTCTCACTCCCCAACGAGGGCCCTTTTCAGTTCAAAACCCCCCGGCTCAGCCCGGCAAGCGGGACAATACCTCGCTCGCATCGCCACCGGGTGGCTGATCAGATGTATGCTCATCATTTGGCGCCCACCGTGGGGCCGCTAGGCTCCACCCAAGTCCCTCGTCTGGGGGGCTTCTGATGAGGCATTATTCGTCCCACATCGGTTGGAGACGAGTCACTTGGTCACCATAAGAACCCAATCACACTTTTCACCTTACGAGGGCCCCTACTCCTAGGGACAAAACCCACTGAGCTCGCTATACCGCCTGAGCTTTGACGGGCCAGCCGCTGGCTAGACGACCAGTGCGGATAATACCTCTTGGGGTCTCACTCCCCAACGACAAAACCCCCCGGCTCAGCCCGGCAAGCGGGACAATACCTCGCTCGCATCACCACCGGGTGGCTGATCGGATGTGTGCTCATCATTGATGTGGTCGGATTTGGTTCGCAGGACACGTTACTCCGATCAGACGTATGGTCTGAGTATGAATGCCCAAGTCTGATCCAATTTCTGATTAGGAGAGCAGGAAAGCTGGTCGGGCCCTATTCTGTAAAGATGGAACACACGTGAGGCTAGCCGGAAGTGTGTCCAGCGAAGACCCTCCAACACTCAAGTCAGTATTCGAGTAGACAGTCAGAAGGTAGTAATGGGTGTAGTAATGGGTGTAGTAGTGGATTAAAAAATGTGCTTACCCAATGAACAGTACCGTTACACTATTTATAATAATTAGGAGCAGGTGGGCCGGACTAGGGTTAGGTTGGCCCAGCCCTGTTGCTAGCTATAGGAGTGCCCCTTAACACGCGCCCTGGGCACGTTGGGTGCATCCGTTGCTGAAGACGGATGCCATGGTAATGACTCCGAGGATGGGATGGGATCGATAAGCCGAGGAGACATGATGAATTCTAACCGAACTCGGCCAACATAACAGAAATTGGAACCTGATCAAGTTTGGCCTGACATGTGGCAACCCGAGATTGGCGGTTTACGCTGAGCTGGAGTCCACGTGTGAGCTGAGTCGGCACATGCGTGGCCAAGGTAGATTTGGCCACGTCATTAGCCCCTCCGGTTCTTGGGCTAACCGATTCGCACACTAAGGGCAGGCCGCGAACTATCCGAGGAGATATCGCTTGTGATTTCATTCTGGAATTATTGATCAGGCATTGGGGTAGTTTCAAAAATTGACTGTTGGCAATAATTACAGGCTTCCGTTGGACTTCCCGAGGAACATTTTTACCGCCCTATAAATAGGGGCTCCGGGTATAGACTGAGAGCACCGAGCAAACGGAAAACATTTCGAGCAGCCAAATCCTTATTCCGCCCAGCCCAATATTAGGTACTTCCTCTTCCAAATATTTCCGTTTTCGCTCTTTTTTATTAATATCAAACTAGACTTAGGCAATCATGAGTCAGTCCATGGGTAGCTCTGATAGCCAAAATAGGATGGTGGAGTCCCCGGTCGGAGAAGGGTTAAGCGGCGTAAACTTATCGATATCCCTAGAGACTGAAACCTCTTTCAAGGGGGCATCGTCTCGATGCCCGGGCGAGGCGAGCACCAACGGTCCCCGGGGGGTGGTAAGAGCCCGAGCAAGGTAGAAGAGATGAGGCGGCGAGCAGGGAGGCACTCCCTCTGATAGGTGACGTGCCCGACATTCCAGTCCCCTCATGGAGGCCCGTTCCCGAGGAGGAGGACCCCTCCGGTCAGGATCATCGTTGGGGGAGAAGGAAAGCAATCGCGGGCAACCAAACTACAGTGAGTTAAGGAAACATTATCACGCACAACACTGAACGGGATATAGAGAAGATGATGAACCACTATATCCACAACACGTTCAGCATAATATGGCCAAGCAGAGAGGATTCTATCACTGACCCTCCACCGGGGTATATTCCCATCCATTACTCACATGTCGAGAATGGGGCTCAGATTCCCTATCCCGGCCTTCATTCATCTATACTGAACCGTTTAAACATAAGTCCTATCCAGTTGACTCCCAACTCATATGCATCAATCTGTGCCTTTGTGATTTTTTGTTGTTGCACCGGGCACCCCCCGACCTTAGCCAACATTTCCGACATCTTCCAAATAAATCACTCGAGCAGACCTCCCCGGATGACGAGTTCAACTGCTTCTTTGTGAGTGCCAAAAATAGGAAGAAAATCATCGAGACGGCCTCTTCATCGTATAGGGGAGATTGGAAGCAGAAATGGTGCTTCGTGCACTCCGAGGAGGAATGGCCGGTTAGACGGTGTCACAATCCTAATGTTAAGAAGCTCTCCCTGACCAGACTTGGGTCGAGCAGCTGGACCAGGGAGTGGATCGACAACCATAAAGCGCAGGGGTTGTCGTGTCCCATCTTTCTAACTTAGGAGAGGTTTTTGGTAAAGGCCGGGCTCTCGCCGGCCAGTCTAGTGATCGAGGATGTGACTTTTGGTTGCCTCTCGTTATTTATTACCTCGTTCTTTCTTTATTTTTCATTACAAGTGTATCCCCGAATTTTCATGATCTTGCCTTCAACCGTTCCGAGGATGTGTATGACCGAAATCTTTTTTCTTTTGTTGTGCTGATTTGAACGTGTTGGAGATGGGGAGACTTAGGCACATGAGTAAGGTGGTCGGGGAGAGGAGAAGGCCATCCCCCCCTGTGGAGGAGGGGCAAGCCCTGGTCGAGGAGGCCCCGTAAACGGCTCCCCCGCCCGCGAAAATTACACAGGCCCCTGTACGGGCCATGATCGAGGCCGTCGACATCGAGGAGGACACCCCACCGATCCGAAAAAGGAGAGCCCTCGAATCGGCACCTCCGCGGAAGGCGATGGGGCTGCTGTCGAAGAAAACTGCCCCTAAACCAAGTAAGGGGAAGCGGCCCGCAGACGGTTCCGGCTATACGTCCGAGGAGCTGGAGGTTTTGGACTACCCGGATGCCCCAGAACCTCGCTTCGGTCCAACGTTTGGGGATCTCTCCCAGTCAAGTATTTTTGGAGCGGAAGGTCGGAGGCTGGCCATGAGGAGCTTCCAAAACAGCGTGTTCAAGGCCGACCAATTAATCTTGAACGAACTCGACGATAGAGATCTGGCCATGAGCATCGCGGAGGATCTAAACACCCTCCAACAAAAAGTTTTCCATGGCCTTCGTCAGCTGGAGATCAGCCAAGCTAGATGTGACAAAGTCGAGAGGGAGGCCCGAGGAAGCAGCCTTCAAGCGGACCTCGAGGATGAGCGACAGAAGAACCAGGTCGCTCAGAGGGAGATTGAGGAGGAGAAGGAGAAATCCAGCAAGATGGCGGAGAAGGTTAACCAACTCGAGCTCGACTTCATGATCAAACAGTCCGAGCTTGAGCATGAGATCGAGCGGTTGAAGGAGAAGGCCGATGACGCCTTTGCTCAGGGGAAGAAGAGGGGCGACCGGCTGGCAAGGGCCGAGATAAAGGCACGCGTCCCCGAGTTGGAGAAGGAGGTTGTGAAGAGATTTGTTCGGGGCCCCGTTTTCGAGTATGCCACTATCCTGCGGGGGCCCGATGATGCCGTCCAAGGGTACGAGTGGGCGTTCAACCAGTTGAAGGCCCGAGGAGTCTTGCCCCCAAATTTCTCCATGGAGGGTTATGGACTTCACCTGAACGACGCTGAGGAAGAGGAGGCCGACGAAGACGATCCCATGCCCGCTTATGAGGAGGCGGAGTTTGCGTCGGTCATATCCATTGTTCAGAGGCAAGTCCGGAATTAATAGAACAAGCGTTTAGGACAGCCTCTGTCCCCGGACGTGGAGCCGAACGACGCGATCATAGTGGACCACGGTGGGTCCGATCTAGGGGCGACAAGTGCCCCGGCGATGGAAGGTGTGGCCAGTGTAGGGGCCGACCAGGCAATGGATGCGGCGGTCGAGGAAGTGGCTCAAGAGCTCGATGGTGAATAGGCACCTCTTGGTTATCAAGCACCCTTTTTCGGTTTTTTTTTTTTTTTTTGAACAAGATGTAATTCCCTTTGTTATCAATGAATGAATTGCGATGAATTCCTCATCGAAACATGAGTTGTTAACACCGAAACATAAGTTCGAGCTCAAACTTTAAGTTCAAACTTGAAAAGTAAGTTGAAAAACGGAGAAGTAATAATGAAAAACTCGAAAATTCAATCTCGTAAAATGAAAAATAAGGCGTAATAATGACATGTTTCAATCGGAGAAGTACTCGATGATAAAAAGCTAAGTGTTTCGAGGATAAATTACACTGTGATTATTAACTTTGTGCACGGCCGTAGAGTAATCATACGTAGAACCTCTTGAGGTTCGTGGCATTCCAAGGATGGGGCAGTTCCCTCCCCGACATGTCCTCGAGGCAGTATGCATTATTCTTGCAAATTTTGATGACCTTGATCGGCCCTTCCCAATTGGGGTCCAACTTGCCCACCGGGCGGGAGACTTCCACTTTTTTAGATACCAAATCCCCAATTTGAAATGTCCAAGGATGGACATGGCAATTGTATGCGTGGGCGGTGGATGCTCTGAAGTTATCCATCCTCTGCTTAGCGGCGCGCCTTCTTTCGTCGGCGAAATCAAGTTCGATCAGGCGAGCGTTGATGTTGGCGATCTCAGCAGGTATGACGGCGTCGGACCCGTATACTAAGGCGTACAGTGTGTCGCCCATTGCAGATCGAGAAGTGGTCCAGTAAGCCCAAAGTACGCCCGGGAGCTCGTCGGCCCAGTTGCCTCTAGCGTCAGCCAGTGCTATCTTGAGTCCGTGGAGAATTGTCCGATTAGTAACTTCGACTTGTCCGTTCGCTTGAGGGTTCCCTACAGAGGTGAACCACTGCTCGATCCTAAGGCTGGAGCACCATTCCCTCACTCGATGGCTTTGAAACTGGGTCCCGTTGTCGGAGATAATGACGCTGGGAGTCCGAAGCGGCAGATAATGTTTCTCCAAACGAAGGCTTTGACAGTCGAGTCGGTGATCTTGGCGACGGCTTCTGCTTCGGCCCACTTTGTTAAATACTCAACGGCAACGATAGTGAACTGACTCTGCCCAGGGGCTGAGGAAATGGTCCCAGGATGTCCATTCCCCACTGGTCGAAGGGCCACGAGATTACCACGTTCACCATCGGTGCGGCGGGTTGATGAATGAGATTGGCGTATATCTGGCAAGTTCGACATCTTCGGACGAAATTGAAATAGTCCTGCACGACGGTAGGCCAAAAGAACCCTGCTCGGGATACCCTCTTGGCCAAGACCCTCGGTCCAGTATGGTTCCCGCAGCACCCTAGGTGTATCTCCTCGATTACCTCATTCGCCTGCTGCTGGCTTAAACATCGTCGAGGAGGCCCATCAAAGCTTTTTCTGAACAGGCGCCCTTGCCTGTCCAGGGCATAACGCGGGGCCTGTCGTCGGAGTCTTTTAGCTTCGATGGGATCCTCAGGGAGAATTACATCCCTCAGGTAGGCGATCAACTCGGCCATCCAACCCTCCGGGTAATCGATGGCGAGTACTCCCTATTCCGTTCCAGTCCCGATCAAGGGTGATGACGAGCTTAACACCGTTATAAACCTTTCCCTTGTGCCTTTCATCAAGCTGGCCAATTTCGATAATTGATCCGCACGGTCGTTCTCTGCTCGGGGGATCTGTTCGAGCGTGAACTTGGTGAACTCACCTTCAGTTTATTTATCTCCTCGAGGTACTTGGCCAGCGATGCCTCTCTGGTGTCGTAGTTTCCGTTGACCTGCTCGGCCACCAACTGTGAGTTGGTTAAGGCCATGAGCTCGTCTACTCCCTTGTCTAAGGCTATCTTCATTCCTGCGGCCAGGGCCTCATATTCCGCCTCGTTGTTCGAGACAGGGAACTCCAACCGGATGGCGAAATCAAGCTCATTGCCAAGACCATCTCGCAGATAGACGCCCGCCCCTCCTCCAGAGTTCGTGGAGGACCCATCGACCATGAGAGTCCAAGGTGTCTTCGTATCGGCCGCCGGCCTTGAGGCCATTTCCACAACAAAATCTACCAACACCTGAGCATGAATGGCGGTGCGCAGTTGAAACTGAATGTCGAATTCCCCGAGCTCGATGGCCCACTTTACCAGCCGACCCGAAACTCAATGGCTCACTAGTCAAGACTATGATAGTGTGGGCCTGGAAATATTGCCTCAACTTCCGGGCTGAGTGGACCAGGGCGAGGGCCAGCTTCTCGATCTCCAAGTAGTTCCGTTCAAGGCCTTGGAGCAGCTTGCTTAGGTAATACACCAGGCGATGGACGCGGCCTTCCACGTTAACCAGGACCGAACTGATGGCGTTTGAGGATACCTGCCAGGTAGATGTGGAGGGGTCTCCCTGGAACTGGCTTCGGTAATAGGGGAGGCTTATTCAGGTAGCCCTTTAACTCGAGGAGCGCGCGCTGGTATTCCTCAGTCCATTTCCAACCGGGGACCACCCAGAGTGCCTTAAAAAAGGGGAGGTTCCAGTCGGCTGAGCGGGATATGAACCTGTTGAGGGCGACTATACGCCCCACCAACCTTTGAACCTTCTTTACCGAGTTAGGAGGCTCGATGTCGAGGATGGCACGAATTTTAAAGGGATTGGCCTCGATCCCTCAATAGCTGACTATGTATCCGAGTAACTTTCCTCCACGAACCCCGAACGTGCACTTGTTGGGATTGAGGTTCAGACCATACTTCCGCAAAACGCCAAACGCCCGAGCAAGATGCTCCAGATGATCGGATTCTCTCTCGCTACGTACTATCGTATCATCGATATAGACCTTGACGGTCTTGCCGATCTCTTCCTTGAACATAAGGTTCACCAGCCTCTGGTATGTGGCACCCGTGTTTTTTAGTCCAAAGGGCATCACGAGGAAGCAATATGTTCCGGTCGAGACAACAAATGATGTCCTTTCGCGATCCTCCTTGGCCATGTAGATTTGATAATAACCCTGGGAGGCGTCCATTATGCTCATCAATTCACACCCCGCCGTTGAATCAACGAGCTGATCGATTCGTGGGAGGGGGTAGTGGTCCTTCGGGCAGGCTTTGTTGAGGTCGGTGAAATCGTTGCACATCCACCATCGACCGTCCCCTTTGGCAACCACAACCACATTGCATAGCCATTCGGTATATTGGATTTCGACGATGTATCCGGCGTCGAACAGCTTGTTGACTTCCTCATCTATGATCCAGTTACGCTCTTCACAAAATATCTTCTTCATCTGTCTCACTGGCCTGACCAAAGGGTCCACATTGAGGCGATAGGACAATCACTTCAGGGTCCATCCCCTGGAAGTCCGAGGCCTTCCAAGCGAAGACATCAAAGTTAGAACGGAGAAAGTCAATAAGCATCACTTCTTGGTGCGGATCGAGACTCGTTCCGACCCTGGTGGTCTTGGTCGGGTCTCCCTCTATGAGCTCGACTGTCTTGAAATCTTTCGCTGGCGTGATCCTTTCCTCCTTAAGCCTCCTCTTCTTCACCGGGTCAATCTCGGAGGACTCGGGGATGTTGGTGTGTGGGGCATTCGCGTTTTCGGATCGGGGTGCCGGAATCTTTCTGCCTTCGACAGATGCCGTATAACACTTCCAGGCATCCAGAATTCGACACGTCACTTGCCCAACCCCAGCGGGGGTTGGAAATTTCATCTTCAAATGATACGTGGACATCACCGCCCGAAATGCATTAAGTGCGGGTCGCCCCAAGATGATGTTGTAGGCGAACGGGGCATCCACTATCAAATACTAGACCATCATTGTCTTCCTCCGCGGAGCTTCCCCCAGCGAGGTGGGGAGTTGGATCATTTCGAGAGGGACCACCTCGGACCCCCCGAATCCGATGAGGGGGGTCTGCACGGGAGAGAGTGTGTATCCCCCCAGATTCATTTTCGCGAACGTGCTGGCGAAAAGGATGTTGGCAGAGCTCCCGTTGTCGATCAGGGTCTTGGCCACGGAATAGTTGGGTAACCCGGCACATCTTCGAGGCCTTCTGTTTTAGGGATGTGCACGAGCTCTCGATTCAAAGAATTCGAGCGACTCCGACGTCGACGACCCTGCCTCTGATATGGTGTTGACATGCAGCTTCCCGTGGTAGTAGCGCTCCTCGATATGGTATAGGGCTTGGTCGAGACGCCTTTCTACATGTTTTCTCCTGCTCTTAGTGTCTCCTCCACTCGGCCCTCCTGCAATGGTGTGGATCATTCCCCTGGTCAGGAGGTTGTCTTGCGCGGTTGGTTGCTTGTCGGCCCAAGCAGAAGGCGTGTAATCTCTATGGTGACCCAGTATTCGACGTCCACGGAAGACGGGGAGTTGTGTCGGCAGCTTCCTTTACCCTTGTGACCCTGTTCTTTCTTTTTAACGTATCTTTTGATCTCCGGGCAGCCCATGTCGATGAGGCGCTGTAGCTCCTTCTTGAGGGCGTAGCAGCCTTTGGTGTCATGATTACCTACTTGCTTATGAAACACACAATATTTGTTTCCCCTCGGGGGGGCCCGTCTTTGTCCTGGACCTTCCTCGGCCTTCAGAATATCGTCAGGTCACTGGTGTTGATGGTGGCAAAAATTTCTTTCCTCGACATTACCAGCGGAGTTAGGTCGTTGTCTCGTCAGCGGTCCTTCCTTTCCCTGACTTTGGGCCTCTTTTTAAACCTCATGTCCTCGACAGTCATATACTATTGGGCAATAGACATGACTTTCTCCATGGTGGCCGGGCGCTTCCTGGCCAAGTGGTCCGAACACACTTGATTTCTTATTGCTCCCATAATCACAGTCGAGGAGAAAGTCCATTTGCACACTCTCGACCTTAAGTAGCTCGGTGTTGAATCGGTTGAAGAAGTCCCTCAGAGATTCGTTGTCCCTTTACCGGATCTTATGCAGGTGGGACGGAGGTAACTTTGCCAGGCTCTTTGTCTGGAAATGGTTGACGAATTTCATCGCCAAATCGGCAAAACTTCTGACTGAACCGAGGGCCTGGCGGACATACCACTGCGAGGCCACGCACTGAAAAGTCATGACCAGCAATTTCACTGCAAAGTCATCGTCGATCATGTGCACACGCATGGCCTTCCATTGTATCGGGGTAGGTCGGTCGGGATTCGGACTCCTCTAGGTGCTCGGGCCCGTTGAAGGTCGGCGCAGAGTGGGTCTGTTTCGTTGGGCACCAAGTATCGTTGCGCCGATCCATGCCCGGAACGATGAGATACCTCCTCAAGCTTTCGATTGAGGTCTTCCATCCGATGCGAAAGGTCCCCGACGTCGTCACGAGATCTCTCGCTGCGGCGGACCTCACCGATTCTCCACTGGATCTCTGTGGCCTGGTGAGAGATTTCCTCCAGGCGCTCTCTATGACTCCAGACTGGACCCGAGGATGCCCCTACGGAGGACTCGTCGACTTCCTCAACGAGACGAGGAGGTGGGGGCCGCCTTTCTCTTCGGAGCTCCCTTGTGGCGGGGACCCGTTCGCCCACCTACGCGTCATCCCGTTTGGCGTCGGTTGCCCGAACACCTCGCGGGGGGCGATATTCCTCCCTCTGCGAGTGAGGGTCTTCAGCAGCGGCGTCCGGGGCAGGGTCTGGGTTCCCCCGCTTGATCTTGCGTAAGAGCGTATTGAACTGACCTGTCGTCAGAACAACGAGGTTCTGCCCGACGGGAGGTGTAGGT
Source organism: Petrea volubilis (assembly GCA_026212405.1). Classification (NCBI taxonomy): domain Eukaryota; kingdom Viridiplantae; phylum Streptophyta; class Magnoliopsida; order Lamiales; family Verbenaceae; genus Petrea; species Petrea volubilis. Next base: position 15,605,543 of record CM047873.1, read on the forward strand.
GTTGGCCCGGTGACCTGCAGAACAGTCTGGGATGGAGCGTTATGAGTCTCGGGGATTGGATTGGTAGTTTGTGGGCCCCCGACTCTGTTCCAGTCCTCCGCGTGTTCACCATTTTCTCACTTACTCGAATAGAAGCCCTTCCTCTAGCGCCAAAATAATGTGATCGGATTTGGTTCGCGGGACACGTTACTCCAATCAGACGTATGGTCCGAGTATGAACGTCCAAGTCTGATCCAAAGTCCGATAATGAGTGCAGGAAAGCTGGTCAGGCCCTATTCTGCAAGGATGGAATACACGTGCAACTCAGTATTTGAGTAGATAGTCGGAAGGTAGTAATGGGTGTAGTAGTGGGTTAAAAAATGTGCTTACCCAATGAACAGTGCCGTTACACTATTTATAATAATTAGGAGCAGGTGGGCCGTACTAGGGTTAGGCTGGCCCAGCCCTGTTGCTAGCTATAGGAGTGCTCCTTAACACGCGCCGTGGGCACGTTGGGTGTATCCGTTGCTGAAGACGGATGCCAGTGGTAATGACTCCGAGGATGGGATGGGATCGATAAGCCGAGGAGACAAGATGAATTCTGACCGAACTCGGCCGACATAACAGAAACTGGAACCTGATCGGGTTTGGCCTGACATGTGGCAACCCGAGATTGGCGGTTTGCGCTGAGCTGGAGTCCACGTGTGAGCTGAGTTGGCGCACGCGTGGCCAAGGCAAATTCGGCCACGTCAGGGAGACAACGTATAGTGTTGATTAGGTGGACAAAAAAGAAAAAAGGAAAAAACAACTTCAACGCAGTACTTGTATGTTGGCAAATTAATAGTATATATTTGATAGAAATGTAATGTTGGCCTTTACAAAGGGGAGATAGAACAATTTGGCATGAAGTATTTGCTATTCGTAGTTCTCTTCTTACGATAACATGATGAATACAACTCCAGTGATTTATAGGCAAACAATTGACATGGTATTCATGATTTTTCAGCAATTTTATGGTCACAGTATGACCATATTCTAAGTTTGTAGATTTTGCTTAATTAAATGATCTTTAAATTTTTCATAAAAATATCTAGATTTTATTTTAATCCTAATTAGATGCTATCAAGATTTTTGGGCAAAGCCTTAATTTTCAATACTACTTAATGCTTTGTTTTCCAACTCTGATCATAGTGCATTAACACTCGAACTTGTCTCTCAACAATGCCTTGGTGAAAATGTCTGCTAGTTGCTTTTCGATTTTGCAATGCTCTAGTTTTATCTGGTTCTTAGCTTCTTTTCTCTGAGAAAACGATAACGGACATCAGTGTGCTTTGTCCAGCTGTATTAAATGGGATTTTTTACTATCACTATGGCGGACTTGTTATCACAGTAAATTATTGTAGGTTCTTGTTGTTTCTTGTTTATATCTTCAAATATTCGTCTGAGCCAAATAGCTTGACTTGTTGCGCCTGATGCTGCTATATATTCTGCTTCAGCTAAGGATTAAGCCACTGTAGATTATGTTTTTGAAGCCCATGAGAATATTCCTCATCCAAGTGTCAAAGCATATCCAAATGTAGTCTTCTTATCGTCAACGGTTTCAGCCCAATCGCTATCAGTATATCCAATCAACTTTGAGTTTTTGGCGGTCTTGTACCATATGCTGAAATTTGACATTCCTCATAAATATCTCAATATGTTTTTTGCAGCTCCACAATGAATTTGAGTGGGACTGACCATGAATCTTGACAATAGGCTAGTTGTGTACATGATCTCCGATCGAGTAGTTGTCAAGTATAAAAGACTTCCAATAAGACTTCTATATAGTGAGCCATCAACTTGTCTCAAGCCGTTTTCTTTTTTGAAAATTTCATTTTTAGATAGTGGCATAGCGACGATCTTTCAATTTTGCATTTTGAATTGCTTTAGTGTATTTTCTGTCTATTGCTTCTATGATATGAACTTCAATTTGTTTTCTTGATGAACTTCAATGCCCAAGAAATAGTGTATCAAACCAAGGTGGCTCATTTCAAATGTTTTCATCATGTCTTTCTTGAATTTTTGAATTTCAACTTCATCATCACGTGTAAAAATAAAATCGCCAACATATTGCCTTGAATGAAGGAGTGCCTGATCTGTGGGCTCTGACAGACTCGCAATTCATTATTGAGTAGGTTTAACGATATCTATGAAGCCAGGGAAATGTCCATGCTGAAGTACCTCGAGAAGGTCTCCAAATTGAAGAACATGTTCAGCAAGTTTGTGCTCGTGCAGAAACCTCGAGCGGTGAATAAGAGAGCCGATCAGCTATCTAAGCTGGCGAGTTCCTTGAGGGGAACTGAAGAAAGAAAGATCACAATCTTGAGCTCTGAGAAACCCCTCATTGGGGAAAACTTTTGCAACAAGGTCCTCGTGATCGATTCTCCAAAGGATTGGATTATAGAACTAGTTGTCTACCTGAAGGACGGAGTTCTTCCCAAGGAGGGGAGGATATGATGACCCGGTATTTCTTATTATTTAAATAATTGATGAGAAATCTCATGCTTCTCGAAAATGTTATTCTTACTTGTTATTTTTAGTTTGATTTTGAGACTAATGTATAATTTGAACACTAAAGTACTAATTTTTGAATTTTGATTACCATTCTTGAAATATTCATCTATTAAATACTCATTAGTTTTCAAAAATATTATAAATAAGTATTCTAGACTTTTATGCATGGAGAAGATGCAATTTTGAATAAATAACATGATTTTCCAAATTTTAGACGACTTTGACATTCGAGCACAATTTTTGAACTTTCTATGTCCTAGATTGCAATTTACGAAAATATAACTAAAACATTTTTAAATTCTGGAAAATATACATATAATTTCAGATTTATAAAGATTAAATTTCATAATTTTGAAATTTTTCTAAATTAATTATGAATTTTTGGATTTTATGCCCTAAAACCCTAAGAAATGCATAAATTGTATTTTCTACCCCTAGATATTATTTCTTTCCCTAATTATATATATAATACAAGAAAATAACCTAAAATTTCAGATTTAAAAGAGGGGTGGACGAATTTTGGGGGATTTTGGGAGAGAAAATAGAAAATATTAAATACTAGGCTTGTATTGAGTCTTATCCTCCAAGCTTGTCAAATACAATGTATAAATACATTTGGCATACACCTTCTAGAGGAATGAATACATGTTTGGCTATGGTTAGACTAGAGCAACACTTAAGCTACTTAGACCAAATACTTGGCCAATTAGGGCATTAATTGGAAAATGACTTTATACTAATCTTCTATGTCTATTACTTAGGAAAAAACACAAAAATCACCACACACACACACACCCTAAAAATCCGGCCATACACCCCCCCCATTCCTTCTTGTTTCTTTCACTTTTCCCGACACTCTTTCACCTCTTCAAACCATCTCCCAACCCCACACACTTTCCCTTCTTCAAACCCCTACAAGGCAAAAAAGACTATCAAGGTAGAAATTTGCCTATAGCATGAGTTAGGGTTAGGTTTTTCACTACAAGAAAATGCACAATTTTCGGCGGAATTTTTCGGCGGAATTTCGGCGGAAAATTCAAAAAAAATAAAAAAAAAATTTAAAAATTTTCGGCGGAAATTCCCGCCGAAAAATTTTAAAAATTAAAAATAAATAAAAAATAATAATTTTGAAATTAAAAATAAATAAAAAATAAATTTTTTTAAATTTTTCGGCGGATTTTCGGCGGAAAATTCCGCCGAAAAATTTAAAAAATTAAAAATAAATAAAAAATAATTTTTTTAAATAAAAAATAATTAAAAAATAATTTTTTAAATTTTTCGGCGGAATTTTCCGCCGAAAATCCGCCGAAAAATTTAAAAAATTAAAAATAAATAAAAAATAATTTTTTTAAATAAAAAATAATTAAAAAATAATTTTTTAAATTTTTCGGCGGAATTTTCCGCCGAAAATCCGCCGAAAAATTTAAAAAAATTAAAAATAAATCAAAAATTATATTTTTTAAATAAAAAATAATTAAAAAATAATAATTTAAATTTTTCGGCTGAATTTTCCGCCGAAAATTGGCCGAAAAATTTAAAAAAATTAAAAATAAATAAAAAATTATATTTTTTAAATAAAAAATAATTAAAAAATAATAATTTAAATTTTTCGGCGGAATTTTCCGTCGAAAATTGGCCGAAAAATTTAAAAAAATTAAAAATAAATCAAAAATTATATTTTTTAAATAAAAAATAATTAAAAAATAATTTTTTAAATTTTTCGGCGGAATTTTCCACCGAAAATTGGCCGAAAAATTTAAAAAAATTAAAAATAAATAAAAAATAATATTTTTTAAATAAAAAATAATTAAAAAATAATTTTTTTTAAATTTTTCGGCGGATTTTCGGCGTAAATTCCCGCCGAAAAATTTAAAAAAATAAAAAAAATATTTTTTAAATAAAAAATAATATTTTTGAATTTAAAAAATAATAATATTTCTATATATTTTTAAAATATATTAAAATTTAAAATTTTTATTTTTATTTGAATTATTATTATTATTTTAATTAGAATTAAATGAATTTTGTATGCTATATATATATATGTATAAAATATTATGTATTATATATATAAATTTTTTAAAAATTTAAAAATATTAAAATTTTCAAACAATAAAAAACGTATTATTATTATTATTATAATAATAATAATAATAATAATTATTATTATTATTATTATTATTATTAATTAGTTTTAATTATTTTTATTTGAATTGTTGTATGATATAAATATATAATGTAATGAATTATGTCAACAAAGTGAACATAGCTCAACGGTAAGAGTGTTGTTTGCCAACCGAGAGGTCGAAGGTTCGATGCCCAGCAACTCCAAAATTTAGGATAATTTCGGGGGCGTGTACGCACGCGTGCGCGAGTTGGGGCGAGGTCCCGGGTTCGACTCCTTGGTGTGGCGATTGAAATTTTATTTTCAAAAATATAAAATAAATTTCGGCGGAATTTCCCGCCGAAATTCCGCCGAAAATTTAAATAAATTTCGGCGGGAAATTCCGCCGAAAATATATTTAATTAAAAAAAAAAATCCGCCGAAAATCCGCCGAAATTCCGCCAAAAATTGAAAAGCGACCAAGGTTTTCTCGGCGGATTCGTTCCGTCGAAAATCCGCCGAAATTATTTATTTCCGCCGAAAATCCGCCGACATTCCGCCGAAAATTCCGCCGAAAATACCGTTTTTTCTTGTAGTGCTTCTTAATTTCTTAGCATGTTATCTTCCCTATAAAACCTAGGAGGTCACCACAAGTTGGTTTCCATCTTGGGTTTAAGGAATTTCAAGATGTGTTGGTTATATTTGTGTATATTGTGCATATGATGTTTCTATGAGCATGTTAGGTTAAAATCCTTGAATATGCATGCTGGAAATTGTTGTAAATATGCTTAAGTGGTGCTTGAACTCTAGATTATCATGTTGTATGCCTTGTTAGAGTCTTGTTTATGTGCTAGAAGCTAAAATTTTAAGTTATGAAAGCTGAAAATTCAAGTTGTGCATATGCTGGAATTACTGTTCATGCATAAACTCTTGTTTTCAAAGCGGAAAAGTTCGATTTTTGCACGATGAAAAATACGAAAATTTCAAACAAAAAACCTGGTTTATATACTTTAAATTCAGTGTAGAATGAGCTGTAGAAACAGGTTTTTAAAAGCTGGAGGTTTGGATTACGAAAGCCGGAAATTTCAGAAGGTGTGCGCTAAATCGTTTCGCGTCGTACTCTGAAAGTTTCAGGTTTCGTGAACTGAAAATCCGGAAAGTTATGCTCTAAAAGTATATTTCACAACCTTGGGAATATATGAGTGGATTTTCAGTAGGTTTTAAGTTGGAATTTCAGTAGTTGAATGCTAAAAATTTCAGTTCGACGTTGTAAATGTCGATTTCACAAAAACTGGAAATTTGGGTACTTTGTGCTGAATTTGAGCTGAATCAGTGTGTATTGTGATTTTTATGTGTTGGAATTATGTGTGTAAGGGCCCTATATGTGTTCGGTATGGATGGGGCTAGAGTTCGGCCAGGCGGCAATGAGCTTGCCGGTCTTAAACCAGTTCTCGCCATCCATGCCTATTCCCATCTTGCATGGACGGAGTGTTCCATGTATTGGTTGTGGGTCGTAGGATTTCGGCATATACTCGAGATATGACCACCGGTGTGTTTAGGTTGGGATTGGTGGATTTTGGTGTGATTTTGGTTGGATATCAGTTGAAATTGAATTACGGCACGACGACATAAGGTAGCCGCCCGTCGAGGTGGAAAAACGGTTAAAATATGTTGGAATGTGATGCTATATCAGAGCTGAAATTTATGTGATATGATCAGGAACTGAAATTTCTATGGTTTTATGTGTGGTTTTATGTGCTTTTATGACGATATGCGATTTCACACGAACACCTCATGTCTATGCGAATTTCTACTCAACATGTGTATATGTTGACATTGCTTTCTATTATGTTTTAGCCAGAATTGAGACACAGGAAGATAGGAACGAGGAACACTTAGGAGGGCGCTTCGAGGTTTTTAGTTAGTTATGTATGCGTTGTGCTAGAAACTTGATAGTTAAGTTATGTATATGTTGTGTATATGTACTAAACGACATTTGTAAACTCATCTTTGGGAATATTAGTAAGCATGTTTAGTTTCATTACGTTATAAAATAGCATGTTTTTGTGAGATGGTTATAAATAGATGTTTTCATAATTAGCTAGAGGTTTCAGGGCGTTACAATGTCTAAGCAGTCAGCAGGCCAGAGACGTTGTAGAAGAGATTCATCAGGGGTTGCTGCAGGAACCACAAGCAGCCACGTTCACTAGCCAAAAAGGTGCGACCAGGGTTCTTCTAGCCCACTCTTGTTCAAGATTGCTTTGATTTTGTCTGAAAGTACTAAACCTACTAGATGTACGCCAATCTTATTCACTAATCAGCTGCCTGAATGGTGAACGTTGACATTTCTTGGTCGTTCTTTCCGTGCGGGATTGATATCCTCGAGCCTTTCCCTCAGGCCCCCGGATAGAAAAATTTCATGATCATGGCCGTGGAATATTTCACCAAATGGGCGAAGGCGGAGGCCGTGACTAAGATTACCGACTCAACCATCGAGATTTTCATATGGAAGAACATCATATGCGGCTTCAGACTACCAAGCGTCATCATCTCCGATAATGGAACTCAATTCCAGAGTCGTCGAGTAAGAGAATGGTGCATGAGCTTTAAGATGGAGCAAAGGTTCACATCGATTGCGAATCCACAAGCTAATGGACAAGTTGAAGTTACTAAGTACACCATTCCCCATGGATTGAAGACAGCCCTAGTTGATGCTCGGACTAATTGGGCAGACGAGCTCCATGGTGTGCTCTGGGCTTTATCAGACCACTTTGCAGACCAAAACGGGCGACACCCGCTATGCCCTGGTCTGCAAATCAGATGATGTCATCTCCGCCGAGGTGCTGCACCCCTATGCTCGGGTTGCACACTTCGATGCAGTCGCAAATGTTGCCACTCAATTTTTCGAGCTTAATTTCACCGATGAGAGGAGAAAGGCCTCATCCAAGAAAAAGGAAAGTTTTCAAGCAGCCCCCGCTCGAGCTTATAACTACCACGTTCATCCTAGGATGTTTCAGATTGGATATCTTGTCATCAAGAATGTGGAAGTCTCCCACCCTCTGGCCAAACTTGATCTCAAGTGAGATGGTCCATTCAGGGTGATAGAGATTTGCAAGAACAAAGCCTATCGTCTGGAAGACATGTTCGGGAAAGAGCTTTCTTGGCTATGGAATGCTACAAACTTAAAAAAGTTCTATATATGAAGACCTCGCCTTGTTGGGCTTTGGGCAGGCAACTATCTATTGTACAAAGTCTTCTAAAAAATCATCATGTTTTTAATCAAAACGAAACATCAATTTTCTCATCGAAATATCTATTCCACTCTATTCATTGATTCTCACTGAATGCTTTGAAACTTGCATATTTTGAGTTAAGTTTGTTTGCATTGATATGTTTGATTGAGCTTAACTGTTTAATCGAACTTGAGGCCTTGCCCTTATTTTTTAAAGTTTAGTGCCCGGGCCCCCTACTACTTCGACCAAGGCCTTCTTTGCGTCGTGCATTGGCATTCTTCCTCTACTATCGAATAGCCCCATCTGCTCACAGATTTTGGCCAACTCCCTTTATGGCCCCTTCCATGGGGGCCCTTCCACCCTTTCACTATGTTGTGCACTCTCTACTTGGTCTTGGTCAGATTCCCATGACCCAATCACAAGCATGTCATCGAACTCCACGTTTGGCTCCAAGGCCAGCCTCTTTACCTTATTTCCTCATTGCAGACCTGCCTCTGTATGATGGAGATGACGCTGGAGAACTCAGCATTCTTAAAGGCAAGTAGGGCCGCACCGATTGTATCTTCCTTCTTGGAGTTCATGAGCTCGAGCCCACATCTCTCCAATGAGAATTCCGACAGCAGCACCCCTAGAGCCTTCAGTTGGTTGAAGGCCTTATTGAAGCCCACATAGGCAACAATCGCCCCCAATAGTAGGGTGGTGTATTCAAACACTGGTCCTCGGACAAACCACTTGACCACTCTCTTCTCGATCCTGGGGACCTCCTTGAGGAATTTAGCCCTCTTCTCTACCTTTGCCTCATATCTGCCCTTGCACTCCGAGAGCACCTTCTTCTCGAGTATCATCTCTTGAAGCCTCTTCACCCCCATCTCCAGCTCGGACTCCCTGGTCTTGAAGTTGAGCTGGCACTTGTTTAGAGACTCCTCCAGATACCGGATATGTGAGCAGGCCTCCTCAATTTCCTTCTGAGCGACTTCATTTTTCTATCACTCCTTAGAGAGGCCTCCCCCTCGAGCCTCCCTCTTAGCCCAATCAAAGTTATCTCGGCTGACCTCTAGTCAACGGAGCGCATTGAACACCATCTACTGCATGGTGTTGAAGCTATCCCCGATCTGCTGAGCGAGCTTACCGTCGTCGAGCTCGGTGAGCATTTGCTGGTTGCACATGAAAATGTAGTTGTGCCAGTAGAGCATGCTCAACCTGGGGTATCCCCAATCAAGAGTCCGCGCTTGGATAGGTTACCACACTTTGGGCCAAAACGAGGTTTGGCCACCCCCTTGAAGTTTAGCACCTCCATCCCCTCGGAGGTATACCAAGAACCATCTGTGGCCCATTTCCCCTTGTTCTTGGCCTGGGGAGCAGCCTTGTTCGTGGTAAGGCCTTCTACTTGGGGCCTCTTCGAGCCTGTGGAGGCTTTAGGTGCCTTTTTTTTTCTTTCTCACAAGTCAAGGAGAGTCCTCTTCATCGTCTATGGTTTCTAGCCGAGCCGGGGCTGGGGCACTTTATACAGACAATGGTTTTGTTGTTTGCACTTCTCCTCGGGCCCCGGCCGATCGCACAATCATAGTGCTCAATTAGCTCTCATCCGAATGGGGGGGGGGAGGGTAGAGGATGGACATCTCTTGGAACCAAAAACCTTTTTAGCGAAGGGCTGCTCAAGACATTTCCAATGTTCGATGATCTACGAAAGTAGAGAGTCTGATCCGAAACATGTATCAAGAAACAAAAAAGAGTACAGTGTCCAATCAGAAACATGTATAAGAATAAATAATAGAATAGTGAATATCAAACACAACGCTCTCAGTTTCTAATAGGGCAGAGACCGGTCTTAACCAAGAACCTCTTATGAGTTAGAAAGATCAGGCACATAAGCCCCCGACTCTTACGCTTGAGGACCCATTCCCTCATCCAGTTGGGCGAACCAAGCCCTGCTAGGGACAACTTCTTGGTGTTAGGGTTGTGGGGACATGTGACCAGCCATCCTTGGTCAGAGTGGATAAAGCACCATTTCTACTTCCAATCACTATCGTAAGAGGAGGAGGTTATGTCGATGATCTTCCTCCCATTTCTATGCACTGACGAACAAACAATTAAACTCATCGTCGGGGGAGGACCAACTAGAGTGATTTATTTGGAAAAGATAAGAAAAGTTAGCTATCGGAGGGTTGTGCCCGACGCTAAGACAAAAAACAGCGAAAGCACAGATCAGTGGGTAGGTGTGACATCCCGATTTTAGGTCTAACAACTATATAAAAATCGGTTCTTATGCTATATGCGCATGCATAATGTTTTATATGATCCTTATTTTATATATAAATTATGTGAGGTGATAATTATATTTATCGTAAATAAGTGAATTTATGATACATATATAAATCAAGAAATATATAAGTGTACATACATGTGTTTTCAAGAATTACATCTTATTAATGTAATTGTAATAAAGTCATATGCATAAATATAATTATATTTCGAAAATATAGCCATATATACATGTAATTTTTGAATTTATATGTATATATTATATAATAGATCATGTTTTACCATATATATAGATAACTAATCCAAAAATGTCATTTTCTCCTAAAAAATGTTCCTAAATGCTAAGATCTTGATAAGATTCTTGATAAACATTACAAATTGGACAATTACAAAAATATCTTATCCTATCTTATCTTCTACGCATTTATTATAAATTGACCTTATATTATAAAAATCATATTTCTTGCCCTAAACTCTGTGAAAAGGGGCCATTGTCTTCATTCTCCTACACACACACACAAAATCCCACCTAAAAATACACACCCACACTCACTCCACTCTCAACACACAAAACACTCTCTATTTATCGCATATCTTCCCCGCATATATATTCATCAATAAACCCTCTTTTTTTTATACATATATACCTATTAGCCTTTCATATACTCCCTTATTTCTGTCAAAATTCTTGAAGGTAGAAACCTTGCTCAAACCCATAAGTAAGAGTGTTATTTATGTTTACCTTGAATAAAAGTTCTTGTTTAGACATGCTTCAATGCTCTTGAGTAAAAGCTCTTGCTTAGGCATGCTTCAATGCTCATGAGTAAAAGTTATTGCCAAGCATGCTTTAATGCTCTTGGTTTAGCATATTGTCTATTTTTGAAGTGATTTTCAAAAGTTGATATTTCATGATTAACTTAGACATAAGTCTTATGTTACATGCTATTTTCTTGAATGCTATTCTCTTGAATAATTGCTAGAAAGCATGTTTTTTTTAGTCGTAATTATGTTCTCTGTTCACAAAATTATGAATAAAGCATGCTTAGTTATCATTCCAAAATATGGTTTTAATATGCTTTTATTATTTAAAGTATGAGAATATGTTCTTTATGTTTTATATGAGATTTTGTGAAAATGGACAATATTTTCTTAAAGTGGATACTATGTATAAGTTAGTGTCTTAATTTCTAAATTACGATTATATGAGTATTGTGTTAGTTCAAGAATATAAGTAGTTAGGTTTCTTTAAACAAAGATTACTGAGTAGTATCCTAACTATAGCTATTAATGTAAATTTTAGGAGGAACTCAAGTTGATCTAACCAAAACAAATCTATAAACTTGATAAACTCCTACAGTGAGTGCTTTGTCAATTCTTTTATGGGGCTTTGAACTATATGATATAAATATTATTCGTATAGCCTACCTTATTGAATTTATGCTATCTAATCTTTTGGAAAATGTTTTCCATACGTATAAGAGAAGTTATTCCTAAAAATATTACTTTTTCTGATATTGTCAGTTCTATCTATCTCGAAATGATTTTTGACACCTTTGGGATGTCATATTTTAATTGTATTTCTATGTATCCCAGGTGTAAAAATGGTTATTGCTTTGTTGACAAGTTGTGAGCCATATATGTCCTATTATATCCGTTTACCCTTGGGGATGCCCTTGGGAAGTTTAGGCCCAGGTACTTATAAGAGGAATTTTATCTGACGGAACGGACCGTTGATGGAACCTTTTATATGACATCATTCCATGAAACCAATTTCTACGTACAACCGGAGGATGACTGTAGTAGGGGTTGGAGCGATGTATTGCACGGACGCGTGATACATCTTCGTCTTGTTTAGTGTCGAGGTAGCTTCTTGACAAGGGAGGCATAAGAGTTTCTGCTATTATTTATCTATTTTTGGTAGTCATAAGATTGGAAACTCCGTCTTGGGCTCACTGTCAGTATTACTCAGTTCGGTTATTATTATCAAGTTACACTTCATAGTACGTGCACTTTATTATGATTTAACCGTTTTGAGCCTCATTTTCAGTCAAATATATATATCTATCTGTATGTGGCCTCACTCAGTCATTTGGACTTAACCCTTCGTTTCTTTCTGTTCATTGCCTCAGAATCAGAATAATGAGCGTGCATAGGATGGTTGTCGCTCCTCCTGTTGTTTATATTAAATTTCTTCATTTCACTTTGTCTTGATATATAATTCATAGTTTTCTACTTCATGCCCCTACTCAGCTATTTTGATGTTGTACTCGATTGCGCTACTTGGTTGTACCGAGCATAGTTATATATATTTTCCATGTTGCATCTTTTACTCTGCCTCCACTGTGCATTGTTAAGTTAGGCGTTCGTATTGGGTGTGAATTTCAAAATTTGTGCTCAGTGTGATCGTCGGTAATCTCCAATCGTATAGGAAGATCTTAGCTGGAGGGGTGCCATAGCGGTAGTATTAGAGCCTAGGTTTAGGTTATAACCATATGTTATATATAGGTAAGCATGCATACATCTAGTCTTTCTTTTGACCGAATCATTATGGTTGTTTTATAGTTCTATGGAAGATTAAGCGGGAAAAGAAAAGGGTAGGAATTGAAAAGGAAAAGGGAAAGGAATACCTAAATGTTAGGCTGCTCAGAAGGAATGTCTGGCTGCTGGAAAGGATTTTGGGTGTACTCGGTGCTCTCAAAGTTCTGCTCGGTTCTGCTCATTAGCTTGGAGATAAAATGATGTGCTATAGGCGGCACCCGGAGCCCTTATTTATAGGGTGGTAAAAATTTCCTCGGGAAGTGCAATCGTCACCTGCAATCATTACCTATCATGACCTGAAAAATACCCCTCTTTTTATATAACAATAAAATACCCTTTTACACAAGAACAACATTTTGAGTAAATAATAGTTTTACAAAAGTTTAGTACAAGTTAGAACAAAAATCATAAATAAGTAATTCTATCCAATTCAAAAGCTCCGTAATGTCCGGTGATGCATTCATCCTGGAGGACTATAGCATCTTGGCCTAAAAAAATATTCATAACACACGTCAACATGATAGTTGAGTAGAAATTTCACTTAATCACATAAGGCGAGTGTGTGTAATATGTGCACTTAGTCATATAATATTTAGCATAATAACATGATAGCAAAATGTAAAACTTATGTAATTGAGGAAATTCCTACCTTTTTAAACTATGTTGGCTAATATGTTTATTTATATCTATATATATATATATCGAGAGAGAAAGATATTTGGAAAGAGTGTTTTTAAGGAATTAAGGGGATATATAGAAGGCTAATATGTATATATATACGTAAAAAGAAGGGTTTTATATATACATATGTGAGTAGAAGATATACTATAAGTATGGAGTGTTTTGTATGTTGAGAGCAAGGTGAGTATGGGCGTGTGTGTTTTAGGCGGGATTTAGTCTGTGGGTATGGAAAATGAAGACAATGGCCTCTTTTTATAGAGTTTAGGACAAGAAATAAGATGTTTATATTATAATATCAATTTATAATAAATGTATTCTTCCAACTAAGGTTTTATATTAAATGCAATCATTCACATCATGGTTTATGTGTTAGGTCTAACATGTTGATGTGTAGCCCTAAATTGGGTAAGTAATAAGGTTTCTAGAAAGATTATTACTGGTGTGTAGTATAATTAATACGTAGAAGATATGATAAGATATTTGCATGCAAAATATTACATATATATATATATATGTACATGTGATTTTCGCCCCTATAAATATAGATACACAAATATATAATATTTTGAGATATTTTGGAAATATAACTATTTTAATAAATATCTAAAGAATTAATATTACACTATCAAAAATAAAATCTTATATATTTATATGTACAATTTTTGATAATGTGTAGGTATATATATATACATATCTATCAAGATATTTTGTGTATATATATGTGTGTGTCATGATCCTTATCCAATATGTTGTAAAATAAATATAGGCATGTAACATATAGTTTTCAAGGAAAGATTATCGCGTAATACACGTATATAAATATTTTGATTTATATATATATATATATATATATATTGTGAAATCAATTGTTTCTTATCAAAACATAGATATCCTACCTGTAAAACCCGAGCCCTATTACCGTATTTACATATTATTATTATTATTATTATTATTATTATTATTTAGAAATCCTATTGTGTGTAGGATTACTATTATTACTGTTGTTATTATTATTATTGTAGTATTAATATTGTCTTTATTATTATTATTATTATTATTATTATTATTACTAGTATTATTGGGATTATAATTTTATTATTTCATTATTATTGCTATCGTTAATATTATTAATATTAGTTAAATCCTATTACAATTAGGGATATTGGGCTATCTTATTAAGCCTAGGATTATTGGATTTATATTACAATCATGATTGGGCTTAGGGTTATTAGGCTAATTATATTAGATTTGGAACTATTGAACTAATCCTTTTAGGGTTTGGAATTTGAATTATATATATATATACACACACAAAGACTAGACAGGAGAGAGAGAGAGAGAGAGAGAGAGAGAGGGAGAGCAGCGGCGGACTCCGTATTCCAAAGCAACGATTTGAGATTGAAAATTTTCCCGAGATTGAAATTGTTGCAGCGATCGTTCAAAGCAAAATCCTTCAAAATTGTCCGAATAATCGTGATTAGGATTTGGCTTGTTAAGCCTCGACGATCGTACATATTTGAATAGACTTGTGTAAGTAGTTTCTTCCCTCTGTTTGTTTTTATAAAAATATGCCTTTCTTAAATTTATGCTTTCGTTGAAAAAGTGATTTTCACATATAAAAAGTGGATTTGAGCATGGTATTTTATGAATTTTCTATATGAAAAGCTAAAATGTTGTGTTGTGCTCTATGTGTATTTATGAACATGCTCCGACCACTTGGGATACTATTGGTAGGAACACGTTCCTAAATTTCCGACCGAGCTACGGGGTACAGTAGCAATTTCCGAACCCACTTAACGGGGTTATAGTTAAGGCCCTCCTACGAGTTAAATAGTAGTGTCTGAACCCACTTAACGGGGTTGTAGTTAAGGCTCTCCTACGGGTAATAATAGTAGTGTCCGAACCCACCTAACGGGGTTATAGTTAGGGCTTGATCAAGTTAGCTAATAGAGATTTCGAATGTTCACGAGCATGGATATATAAATGAATTTGTCTGATTCTGTTTTGTTATCTGTTCCGTTACTTGAAAAGTGGAAAATATTAATTTCTGAATATTGTCTATGTGTGCAAAGTGTGATTTTAATGATATATATATATATATATATAACTTGCTCAAATTCGATAGAGGGTCAAGAGATCCCCTACTGGGCGAGTGCGCTCACACCACTAATAATCATTTTGCAGAGGATAGTACCGAGAAAGGTGACGAGAAACAATTTTGGGGTTGTGAGTAGATTGATGGAGTCCTTGCGTAGAGACTTTAGTTATAGTTATTTGTTTTGAGATTTTCTTTTATGATTATCCATTAAGACTATTATAGATTGGTTTACGATTTATGTTTTAGAACTAAAGATGTAATAGTTAGGATTATCATTTTATCCGCTGCGAGACTAAGGCTTTTGGAATGAATATTTAATGGTTTTTAGTATGTTCTGATTTCCGTGGCATGGTGTCTCTGAGTCCTTCGGGCTTAGGGGCATCGCCGTGTTGTGTCCCGGATTCGGGACATGACACTACCACTTAAAATATCATACAATTTTTATAAAATAATGTTCACAAAAAGTAATCATCACATAATTCACACATATAAAATAAGAATCACAAACAATAATACTTGCACAAAATATGAAACAGTATATAATGAATTTTAAGATTTTGCATAAAATATTAAACAACATATATAATTAATTTGAAAATACTAGGAAGTATTGGGGCATTATATTACCAATGGTCAAATTTCAACGATTGAAATTTGAATTTACTGCCATATCATATCCTCGGGAATGCACTTTTTCCATGTCGATGCCAACTCAAGACGAAGGCCAATAGGGAGCACTACATGGAAGAAGGATTTACACGTGGCACTATCTATTGTCACCATGTGTCTCCATCTCCTTAAATGTTGAGAAGACCTCTGGCATCCATGGCCCAAGTCTCTCCACGGATATCCCATATAAGCACTCGTCCTCGGGTGGTTCCCTATCCTCATCGGGGTGGTACCCAAAAATAACCATTTCTGATACAATGATTGTACCCGATGTCTCCACTATCATGTGTCAGACAGTATACCTATACAGACGGCGGGGTTGGGCTGATCCAACCCTAGCTCGGCCCATCCACCTTTGGCTCCTATAAATAGTAAGTTTTCAATGTTCACATGGTTATGCTTTCCTAAATTCTTACTACGTACATTACATCACCTTCTGACTACCTGTTCGAATACTGACTTGAGTGTTGAAGGGTTTTCGCCGGAGACACTTCCGGCCAGACTGATGTGTGTTCCATCCTTGCAGGGTAGGGACCAACCAGTACGATCATACCTTTGCTTGGAATTTAAAGCTTTCCTACTCGAGAACAGAATCTGAGCACATCAATGATGTTACTTTCAATAAATAAAAAATAATATATATTTATTTAAATATTTTAATTATAATGTATGCAAGAAAAATTTTATATTTGAATTTGTAAAATTATATAATATACTTAAATTAAAATATAAATTTACCAAAATTTGAAGAAATTTGTTAAAATGGAGAAAATAAAAAAGCAAAACAAACAAAATATATTATGTATTCAATTAGTTTAGTTTAATGTTGTAAAAACTGGACTGGTCATTCAACTGGAAATCTACCGGTTCACGGGTCATTGGTTCTATTGTTGGGCCAACTACGGTCGGATTGGTGACATGATAATTATATTTTTAAAAAAATTAATATATTAAAATTAATTAAAATAATAAGTAATAAAAGTATTCTGAAAAATTCGATTGTTTCTATATTTTTCATGTATATTCTGACTTTCAAAATGCAATATGTGTATAAATGATTTAAATCTTATACGTTTATATAAACTAATATTTCAAGATTTTTTTCACATTAATTTATCATTAACCAAACATAATCTTCAAACATGATTATTTCCTACTTTCACTATTACAGTAAAAGAAGGACAAAAACAAAAGCCCTAATAAATGTGAATTGTGTTTTAGCCTTGAGAAATTGTTGGAACATTGAAATTTGAAGAGCATTGAAGAAAAGAGAGGAGAGGAGGAAAAAAACAAGTAAGATATCAAACCAGAAATGTGAAAATATAGGTTTCTATGCTTCAATTTGTTTAGTTTTCGTAGTCCACCCAGTTCTCTTGACCCAATCTTGGTTTTTCTAGTTCAGCGATCGAACCGTGATTTTGACCAATTTAAAAAAAAATAATAGAAAAATAGAAAATAGAAAATAGAAAATAAAATAAATACAATAATAAAGTCAATTTTAAACCCCTTACTTTTAGGGGTTGCTAGATAGAAAATAACATATTGGCAAAAAATAGGCATTTTTATGCCTAAACATGCCTAAAATAAAGGCCATGTGATATTGAAAATTTGAAATTCAGATAAGATGGTGTAACTTTCATAACCAAGAAACAAGGGTTGCCATTCATTTTGAATGACCAAGCTTGAATAAACAATCAAGCTCCAAGAATAAAGGGAGTCGATTGCAATTGGAAGTCCACAAAAGAGCTGGAATCAACAATGATCAACAATCAAACTACACACACAACAACAAAAACTCTCTCAATCAAGAAGTCATCACTTCTTTGATTTTTAAGTCTAAATAAACAAAGATTAGCTTTAGTACACTAGGTAGCAAAACTGTTACATAAATGTTTCTAGCCGTACCCCATTTGGCTCAAAGTGAGCATATTAATGCACTTATTCTGTGATGTCACAATGTCGTAGCCATCACTCACTCCGATTGGGTCTGGTTCGAGTTGAGATATTCATATCGAGCGCATGGATAAAGACGAGTGTAGAAGAAGTCAATCAATGCTTGTCGGGATGAACAATCTTTGAGTACATCCACATGTAGATATGGTCGGAGTCATCAATGTGACCGACTTGTAGCTAGGGCTTTTAAGGGCTACTCAATACATATTTAATCATAGATATGGCCCGAGTCATTAATGCACGTGTCTGTAGTTGAGTCTTGTAAAGTCCAAATGGCAAGTAGCCATGGTCTCTGAATAAATTTTCCCTTCAATTCAAACTTTTTGACCCTTTTCAATCCTTAGAGTACTGAATTGTTAAGCCCTACATTAAGTTGTAGGCAAGTAGAACCTCACGGCTAGTGTTTGTCTAGTCATTTTTTGGATAGAAGTCTTAGGCACGTGACAGTTTTCACTTCAATTCATCAAGACTTCCATTTGTGTGTTCTTGCACACTGGCACACCCGCACTCAAACACAAAATCTTACTCGGAATTCACTATTTTCTCATCAAACTTAGTGATTTTGCAACACTGAGTTACCACGTCGGCGTAAGTGCTAAAATTTTATGCAAACAGGAACCTTAGCAGTTGCCCTCAACAAGTGTGCCAAGGGTTTGCGATATGTGTGAGGAAAAGACCGACTTATGGTGTAGGATTTGCTACTATAGTTGCATCACAAAACTCTACCTAGAAGGAATATGTCTAAAGACAAGTTATCACATATCAACCTCCAGAATTTTAAAAATCCATCTGAATCCATCTTTCTGTCTATCTCACTTTCTATCTGTCAGGGCATTAAAGGAACATAACGAGATTAGCATAATAAGAACAAGTGAAAGGAGAGTTACCTCAATAATCTTAACACGAGGAAGAGGTGGAGGTGGCATCGCCATTTTTTTAGATGGGCGAATTTTTGGGATTTTGGCAGATGTATAATCCACTATAGTTAAATCCAATAAAACTTTGGCGACGATCTCATCGACATAAGTATGGGGGCCATTAGCTAAGAGGCTAAAAACCTCAACCCAACGAATTCCCATGGGGTTATTAGCTAAGAGACCGCTGAAGGTGACTTTTTCATGAAAGCTCATAGGCCTTTTAGGGGAAAGGCTTGGTTTGGTCACCAAAGGGATAAGTCAGGTATGGTGGTGGGGGGGGGGGGGGGGGTTAAGCACAATAGTTTATAAAGCATAGACCAATAAGGGGTTGTGTGTTCTAGCTTCTTCTTAACAACATGAAAATGTTCTTTTGCTTTTAAAATGAATCTCTCTTTCTTTTCATAAAAAGTGATTGAGGCTTGCGTAATGCATTCCTCTCGATTCAAAGGATCCCATGTAACAGTACAGAAATGTTCAAATTTCTTAATACCTTTTTTGCCAGTAGCAGGTTTGATGGACACGTCTTTGGGAGAAGGCATATTAGTAGCAACCTACAGTGGCATGGTCGTAAAGGTGAACTTGGCCATGTGAGCAAGATCAGTCTGGGAGGGGCTGAGATACCCATGCCACCAAGTTTGGAAAGGCTGGGTGCCCTTGGGTTCCATGGAAAAATAAGTGAATTTCAATTCACTCAAACAACACCAGGAGCTCTCCATCAAGTCCCTAAAGACCCCCGAGCACCTATGTTTGTGCTTGTTTAACTTAAAGCACGACGAGTTAATCATCACAATGGGAGCTGACAACCACTAAACCAAGCCAAATTGATGTGCTACATAATAGGGTGCATATGGCAAAAGGTGGCTAGAGACCATATTGTCGAAACGAAAGTAATATGGTAAGTCTCTCGTGATAAGGTAGGAAGCTCATTTCTGTTTGTTATTAATGTGAGAGTTCATGGATCCTTGGTGGTAAAACACCAGATCACTGCTATAGAGGACAGTCCACTTTGGCATACTGCCGACTAGATGTAAATAGAAATGATCGAAAGCCCTCTCTGGGTTAGCAGTTGAGACAGACGTACGTGCCAAGAAAGTGGTGAAGAGTTCCCTTCGATCCTCGTGTTGACAGACCTTGCACATAAGTGAGGGAACTAGGCTTGAAGCCACATTTGCACCAACCACACACCCCCCCGTAATGAATTTCCAATTTGCGCAAAGCCTTGAAGATGAAAGCTAAGACGGTCAGGCCTAAAGACAAGTCGACACCCACAGCCAACGCGCCAGCTATATAATAAAATTCAATTGTTTACTGCTAGGACTGGCTACAAAAAACTGATGTAAAGAATCGAATGTGTTTCTCATTTGAAACTGATGTAGCCTTATTTATGAAATAAGAACTAATGTGCCCATAACCAGTCATGGACTTATTCTCATGATAAAGATGAAAAAGTTCCAAAATGTTAAGGTTGTCGTATTTTACCTCAACACTGATGGGATGCCCGAAAGACCTAAATCTGGCTAACTACTCCAAATCGAGAGAGGTGATGGTCAATGTACTAGTTCACTAGGTAGCAAAACTGTTACATGAATATTTGTAACCATACCCCATTTGGCTGGAAGTGAGGATATCAATGCACTCATTCTGTAATGTTAAGAGGTCGTAGCTATAACTCACTCGGATTGGGCCAAGTTCAAGGTGAGATATCAGTGCAACGGAGTGGTATCTCGCATTCATATCGAGCACATACATGAAGAGAAGTGTAGATGGAGTCAATCAATGCTTTTAGAAGTGAACAATCTTTGAGTACATCCACGCATAGATATGGCCGGAGTTATCAATGTAGCCGATTTGTAGCTAGAGCTTTTAGGAGTTACTCAATGCATTTTAGTCATAGATATGGCTCAAGTCATCAATGCACGTGTCTGTAGTCGAGTCTTGTAAAGTCCAAATGGCTGGTAGCCATCGTCTCCGAATATATGTTCTTTTCGATTCAAACTTTTTGACCCTTTTCAACCCTTAGAGTACTGAATTCTTAAGTCCTACATTAAGTTTTAGGCAAAAAGAATCTCAGAGGTAGTGTTTACCTACTCCAACTCAGTCGTTTTTCGAAAGCTCACTTCAAATTCATTGTTTTCTCATCGAACTTAGTGATTTTGAACCTTGAGTAATCATGTTGGTGTAAGTGCTAAAATTTTATGCAAACAACCCTCAATAAGTGTCCCAAGGCTTTGCTCTATGTGTGAGGAAAAGACCTACTTATGGCATGGGTGCCTGTAGGATCTGTTGCTGCGATTGCATCACAAAACTCTACCTGGAAGGTAGTTCCCTAAAACATTGTGGGCTAATTAGAATCTGTCTAAAGAGGAGTTATCAAATATCAACCTCTAAAATATTAAAAATCCATCTGAAACCGTCCACTACTAGAAAACCATGAAATAGCTACGAATTTTTAGCCATGGAAAAAATCGGTTGCTAACAGCTACGGAACTAGCCACGGATTCTGAAAAAATACGAAAACATATAACCACGGATTTTTCTGTAGCTAAATATGAAAAATCCGTAGCTATATAATTTTTTTAAAAAAACATAAATGTTTTTAGCCACGGATAAATATAATTTTTTTATTTTAAATTTATATTTTAGCCAAGGTTTTATCCATGGCTAAATTTTAACAAAAAAAAAATTTATCATCTTAGCCACGAGTAACACTGTGGCTAGTAAATACTTTATTTTTTTAAGAAAAAATATATATTGGCCACGGTTTTATCCGTGGCTAAATTAAAAAATAAAGTTTTTTACACCTTGGTCACGAGTAAAACTGTGGCTAGTATATATTTAACATATTTTTTTTTTATATTGGCCACAGTTTTATCCGCGGCCAAATTTGGAAGAAAAAAAAATTCAAATTTTGGCTAGGGATAAAATCGTGGCTAGAAAATATTTATTTATTTTTTTTGAATAATGTATTAATTGGCCAAGAATTTATTTGTGGCTAACTTTGGGAAAAAAGAGAATTTTTTTTCCATCTTGGCCATGGATAAATCCGTGGCTAGGAAATATGTAATATTTTTTAAAAAAATGTATATTTTGGCCACGGATTTTTTCGTGGCTGAGCCATTTTTTTAATTTTTTTTATTTTAAATGGATCACTTAAATCGCTCGATCTGACATTACGGGGCACAAAAAGGTTTGAGTCATTTCAAAGTCCTATTATTTTCATCACGATTATTATATTTTTCCATCTTATGCGTTAAAAGTTACAATTTGCTTAATGAGAGTACATTTTTCTCTTTCAGTGATATATATGAATGACCTCATAGTCCGGTGTCAATACATGCTAGGGTCAGTTAACTAATATAAGAAATATCAAAAAATTGGACTTTCAAGCAACTTCAATAGTTTTGAAGATGCATTACTCCAATCGTACAGTTCCGTCTAACCTAATTAACGACAACGCATGATTCGGAAAAAAGTCAACATAAATATTTGACCTTTCGCTACGCATAAATCCGTGGCCAATAAATAACTTTTTTTTTAAAATTGGTCTTGGCCACGGATAAATCCGTTGCCAATAAATAATTTTATTTTTTAAAAAAAAAATTGGTCTTGGCCATGGATTTATCCGTGGCTAAAGGTTGAAATTTAATATTTTTAAATCGGAGGGCTTATCCATGGCTAAGCCATTTTTTTAATTTCTTTTTAATTTTAAATGGGTCATTTAAATAGCCCAATCCGAAATTATAGGGCAGAAAAAGGTTTGAGCCATTTCAAAGTCCTATTATTTTCATCACGATTATTATATTTTCCATCTTATGCATTAAAAATTACTGTTTGCTTAACGAGAGTACGTTTTTCTCTTTCAGTGATGTATATGAATGACTTCGCAGTCCGGTGTCAGTGCATGCTAATGTCAATTAACTTATATAGGAATTATCAAAAAAATAGACTTTCAAACAAATTAATTAGTTTTGAAGATGTATTACTCCAATCATACGATTCCGTCTAACCTAATTAACGAAAACACACGATTCGGAAAAAGTCTACATAAATATCTGACCTTTGGCCATGGATTTTTTTTTTTTAAATTGGTCTTGGCCACGGATAAATCCGTTGCCAATAAATAATTTTATTTTTAAAAAAAAATTGATCTTGGCCACGGATTTATCCGTGGCGAATAAATAATTTAATTTTTTTTATAAAAAAATTGGTCTTGGCCATGGATTTATCCGTGGTCGATGGTTGAAAAATCCTTGGCTAAGTGTTTGTATATAACCAACACTTAGCCATTTTCAGATCTTGTTTCTCTCCTTCCAAACATACCTACACCCCCCCCCCACCGACGCCGCCGCCCTCTCTCCCTCCTCCCCCGCCGTCGAGCCGCATCCCCCCTCCTCCCACTATGTCAGGGGCTCCCCCCCTCCCCCACACCGACACACCTGCTCAGCCCCTCCTCCCATCACCGCCGGGTCCCCAAAACCCCCCCTTGCCCACCATTGCGCGCCCCTCCCCCCTCCCCAGCAGCCCCTCTCCCCCCCCACCCTAACGGCCCCCCACCCCCCACCCCCAGCCCCTCCCACCAACCCCGCCCTCCCAAAGATACACACACTTTATTGTTTTTTAGAGTCTTTTATTTGTTTGAGATGAAATTTGAATTTTGTTTGTTGTTTTAATTAGTGTATTTGAACCTATTTGTAGGTTGATATTATAAAGCAAATTGTGGAGGTGAAGTTTGGACAATGTATGTATTGTTATGATTTTTGTTGAGGTGAATTTTATTTCGAACAAGTTTGTTTGAATTAGCCATTGCTATAATCTTGTTTTGGATTATGGATTGTTGTGAAAATTGGGTGAAAAGTTGGATTATGGATTGTTGTGAAAATTGTTATATATGAACTAATTTGTTTGGATTAGCCCTTGTTGTAATCTTGTTCTGGATTATGGATTGTTGTGAAAATTGGGTGAAAATTTGGATTATGGATTGTTGTGAAAATTGGGTGAAAATTGTTATATATGAACTAATTTGTTTGGATTAGCCATTGTTATAATCTTATTTTAGATTATGGATTGTTGTGAAAATTGGGTGAAAATTGTTATATATGAACTAGTTTAGATTATGGATTGTTATTATTGAGTGTTATATTTGAATTTTGTTGTTGAGGTGGGGTTAAAATTGGGTGAAATTTTTTTGATAGGAAGCATGTTGAACAATATTTGAAACAATTTGCTTAGTTTTAAGTTTTTTTAAGGATTGTGCCATTAATGAAGCATGTTGAACAAATATTAATGACAAACGACCTTCTATCTATATATGATGTCTAGCAGACAGGTTAACTTATCTTCATTTTATGTTTACAGAATATGGATATCAGGAAATTCGAGGATAGTTGTATAATAGGTTAACTGTTGATTGAAAAAATTACACCAAACAATTCATAAACGGTCTTAATCAGTTTATTCAATTCGTAACTACACAGCCGTAGTATATAGCTGATAAAGGCCTTATTAGATGTCCGCGTTCGAAGTGTGCTAATAGGAAATATAAGCATACTAGTAATGTGCATTGCAATTTGATGAAATTTGGGTTTCAACTTGAGTATTGGTATTGGACTTCACATGGAGAGTTACCTCTTGAAATTCAAAACGTGGAACTCGGTAGTGCTAGTTCTTCGAATCAGGCTAATTTTTCGTATAGACTCAATAATTATGAGAATTTGGTATATGCTATGGGTGTGAATTCATTTCACCCTAGTATGCATTATAGTCCCCATTCGAATGTCGACGTGAGTCATGATACCGAGATTGAGCAAAACAATGAACAATATCCTAATATGCAAGCTCAACAGTTATATGACGTATTAGAGGCTGCACAATGACCATTGTGGTTAGGTTGCGACACTCAGACAAAGTTATCAATGACTCTTCAAATGATATCATTAAAGTCCGACTATAATTATCTCAGGATTGTTTTGATCGAATGGCAGAACTTGTGAAGTCGTCAAATCCGTCGAATAATCATGTTCCTAACAACTATTATGAAGCAAAAAAAATAGTTAAGAAGTTAGGTTTAACATCGATGAAGATTGATTGTTGCATCGAGGGGTGTATGTTGTACTACAGTGAAGATTCATGTTTAGAGAAATGTAAGTTTTGTAGTCATCTAAAATTTAAATCATCTAAAAGTGGTAGTAGGAATCGTGTTCCTTACAGAAGGATGCACTACATGCCTCTTATTCCAAGATTGAAAAGGTTGTATGCTTCTTCAAAATCAGCTAATCAAATGAGGTGGCATCATGAGCACAAAGGAGAGCCTAGGGTTATTTTTCATCCATCTGATGGTCTAACATGAAAACTTTTCAATGAAAAGCATTCTGAATTTGCTGCTGAGCCATGAAGCATTAGGCCTGGATTATATACCGATGGATTTAATCCATTTAATCATACTTAGTCGAATATGTTTTTGACATGTTTGATTCCGAGGCCACGTAACCCAAAAGAAAGGATTGATATGTACTTGTAGCCTCTAATTGATGAGCTGAAAATTCTATGGTTAGAAGGAGTTGAAACGTATGGCATTTCCAAAAGGCAGAATTTTCAGTTACGAGTCGCCTTGATGTGGACTATCAATGACTTTTCCGTGTATGGGATGTGACGACCCGATAAACCCCATTATTTTAAATTTGGAATTATGAAATATTTTACCATTTTATGAGTAAATCCTTTTTTAGTTCCCACCTATATATATATATATATATATATATATACAAACCCTTCTATTTTTATTCATATATACCTATTAGCCTCCCATATATCCCTTTATTTCCCTCAAACATTCTTGAAAAGGTAGAAACCTTGCCTAATCCCATAAGTAGAGGTGTTATTTATGTTCACCTTGAGTAAAAGTTCTTGCTAAGGCTTGCTTCACTGCTCTTGAGTAAAAGTTCTTACTAAAAGCATGCTTCCCTACTCTTGAGTAAAAGTTCTTGCCAAGCTTGCTTCCCTACTCTTGGTTTAGTAGCTAATTTATTTTATTAAGTGCTTCCCTAAAGTGTAATTTCATGATTAACTTAGCTATAGTTACTATCATACATGTTATTTCAAGAATACTTGCTCATTGAGGCTAAGTAATACTTTCATGCTAGAAGGGTAATTATGATAGGAGTTAATCGAGTTTACGCTTAATATGTGGTTATTGCTTTTATTATGTGATCAACATGCCCTTTTGTGAATTTATTATGTAATTATGTGATCATATGCTTGGTATGTATATTCTTTTCATGAGTTAGGCTTCTTAAAATTATGTGTGTAGTTTAAAGAGGATTTTCTTGAGATCTAATGATTTCAAAGTGGTTTCATGGAGATATATTTTGGTAAAAAGAAGCTTATAATGATATATATTTAATTTTGTAAAACTTTTATCAAAATCTATGTTAGTTTTGAAAATATAATAGTTTCGTAAAGTTATAATAATTTTATGGAAATATACTCGATTATTAGTTTTATGACCATATAGTATTTTTGAAACTATGTTAATTTTATGAAAATAAATTAGTTTGATAAAATGATGTGTTTCTACGAAAAACATAAGTTTTGATTAAATATACTATTTTCATAAAAATAAATTTATTAAAGTTTTATCAAGATATGGGTGCTTTATCAAAATTGATCCCTAGTTTACCAAAATATGTCTGCATGTCTTATATATATAGTTGTCTATATTTTCAAATGGATCTTTTATACTTATATATATATATATCATACGTACATACATATAGATATATATTTATGTCTTGAATGTCATTTTCTATAGTTTACACAAATATTTGATACATGTATTGTAATGACCCGGTATTCCTTAATATTTAAATAATTGATATGAAATCTTACTCTTCTTGGAGATGTTTTTATTACTTGTTATTTTCACATTTTAGTTTGATTTTGAGATTAATGTACAATTTGAACGGTAAGTACTAATTTTCGAATTTTGATTTCCATTCTTGGAAAATTCATCTATTAAATACTCATTAGTTTTCAAAAATAATATAAATAAGTATTCTAGACATTTATGTATGGAGAAGATGCATTTTTTAATAAATTACATGATTTTCCAAATTTTAGACGAGTTTGACATTCGAACACAATTTTCGAACTTTCTATGTCCTAAATTGCAATTTTCGAAAATATAACTAAAACATTTTTAAATTCTGGTAAATATACATATAATTTAACACTTATAAAGATTAAATTTCATAATTTTGGAATTTTTCTGAATTAATTATGAATTTTCGGATTCTATGCCCTAAAACCCCTAAGAAATGAGTAAATTGTATTTTCTACCCCTAGATATTATTTCTTTCCATTTCTTTCCATAATTATATATATAATACAAGAAAATAACCTACATTTTCAGATTTAAAAGAGGGGTGGACGAATTTTGGGGGATTTTGGGAGACAAAATTGTTAAATGTTAAATACTTGGTGTATGTTAAGTCTTTCCCTCCAAGTTTGCTAGAGTTGCTAGATACAATGTATTTACACACTTGGCCAATACCTTCTAGATGCAAGAACACATGCTTGGCTCATGTTAAGGTAGAGCTCCACTTAAGCTTGTTAGACTCTATACTTGGCCAATTAGTGCATTAATTGGAAAATGACTTCATACTAATCTTCTATGTCTTCTACTTAGGAAAAAACACAAAAATCACCACACACACACCTCTAAAAATCCGGCCACTACCCCCTCCATTTCTTCTTGTTTCTTTCACTTTTCCCTACACTCTTTCACCTCTTCAAACCATCTCCCAACCCCACACACTTTCCCTTCTTCAAATCCTACAAGGCAAGAAAGAAACCCCTACAAGACAAGAAAGACTATCAAGGTAGAAATTGGCCTATGGCATGAGTTAGGGTTAGAATTTATCAAACTCTTAGTATTTTATCTTCCCAATTAGGCCTAGGAGGTGACCACAAGTTGGTTTCCATCTTGGGTCCAAGGGGATACAAGATGTGTTAGTGATATATGTGTTTATGATGCATGTTAGGTTACAATCCTTGTATATGCATGCTGAAAAGTGTTGAACTTATGCTTAAGTGATGCTTGAGTGCTAAGCTATCATGTTTTATACTTGTTATAGTCTTATTTGTGTTATTTATGTGTTATAAGATAAAATTTTAAAGTTTCAAAGTTGGAAAATTTGAGGCGTGCACTTGCTGAAATCACTGTTCATGCAGAAACTTTGGTTTTTGAAGCTGAAAAGTTTTATTTTTGCACGGCTGGAAAATCCGAAAATTTCCAACCAAAAACCTGGCTTATATACTTCAAATTCAGTGTATAATAAGCTTTAGAAACAGGTTTTGAAAAGCTGGAGGTTTGGGTTACGAGAACTGAAAATTTCAGCGGTTGCGCGCTAAAAGTGTTTCGCGTCGCAGTCTGCAAATTCCAGCTCTCGTAAGCTGAAATCTCGATATTTTCTCCAAATAAAAGTCTATTTTACAACCTTAGGCACATATGTGAAGAGTTTCAGGAGGTTTGAAGGCCTGAAATTTCTGCTCGCATGAGCTAATGTCGGTTTTGCAAAAATCAGAAATTGTGTTACTTAATGCTGAAATTTGTGCACTAGCCACTGCAATGGTTTGTATTATGCTGAAATTATGATTCAAATGTGTTGAAATTATGTGTATAAGGGCCCTATGTGCTTCGGTATGGATGGGGCTAGAGTTCGGCCGGGCAGCAATGGGCTTGCCGGTCTTAAAACAGTTCTCGCCATCCATGCCTATTCCCATCTTGCATGGACGGAGTGTTCCATGTATTGGTTGTGGGTCGTAGGAATTCGGCATATGCTCGAGATATGACCACCGGTGTGTTTGGTTGGGCACCAAGATTGGTTGGAATTGGTGCACATATTGTGATTGCATTACGGCATGGCGAGATAAGGTAGCCGCCCATCGAGGTGGAAAATGGTAACAATGTGTTGGATTGTGATGCTCTTGTGAGCTGAAATTTATGTGATTTGATCAGAACTGAAATTTCTATGGTTTTATGTGTGGTTTTATGTGCTTTTATGACAATATGCAATTTCACACGATCACCTCATGTGTATGTAAATTTCTACTCAACATGTGTATATGTTGACGTTGCTTTCTATTATGATTTTAGCCGGATTTGAGACACAGGAAGATACGAACGAGGAAGACTTAGGAGGGCGCTTCGAGGCTTTTAGTTAGTTATGTATGCGTTGTGCTAGAAACTTTGTGGTTTAGTTTGTGTATATGTAATAAACGACGTTTGTAAACTCATCTTTTGGAATATAAGTACGTGGGTTTGGTTTCATTACGCTATAAAACAGCATGTTTTTGTGAGATGGTTATAAATAGATGTTTTCATAATTAGCTAGAGGTTTCGGGGCGTTACAAGTGGTATCAGAGCAGGTTGCTAGCCGGAAAATCGGGAGCTAAGTGCTCTGTGGGGCAAATTGCTATGCACACGGGAGCCAACTCTTGTGCCCGTAGAGCAAATGTTAAGTCTTGAGCCCACGAGGCCAAGTGCAATGTATTAAAAGTCTTGAGCCCACGAGGTCAAGTACTATATGTTTTGAAAGTCTTGAGCCCATGAGGCCAAGTACTATGTCTTGAATGTTTTGAGCCTGCGGGGCAAAGTGCTACGTGTGCGGAAGACACCTCTTGAACCCACAGGAGCCACCTCTAGAGTCCCAACGCCTGGCAGTCGGTAATAGTATGCATGATTTTTGCTACAAAACTTCTAGGGTATCTATTGGATTTCGTATTTGATTCAAACATATTTTGGGTTTACACCTAAGCTATACCGGGTAAGGATCCTCGGCGTAAAATTTCGGAATAGATAGGAGATAGGCTTGATTCGAGAAAGTTAATTAGGGATGAATTTCCTTGGGTAGTGTTTGACATGCGGGGTGACGGGTGTGGCTGGGCGGCCGACCAGTGCATACTTTGCTCCCCTAAATGGCAAATACTTGACTAATTTGAGTATAAGGCGAATTTGTTTGGGGTTATAGTTGTAAATGACTACTTGTGGAATTATGTGACGTAAGTTCTACGTGTGTGAAATCTACCTCTTGAACCATAGGAATCATCTCTAGAGTCACCACGCCCGACAGTCGATATTAGTATATATGATATTTGCTAAAATCTCTAGTGCATCGATTGGATTTCGTATTGAATTGAATTATATTTTGAGAAAACGTATCATTTGGCAGAGGTAGTACTAAGAAAGGGATGTTGAGATGTTAAAATTTAGTACTGAAATAGCACCATGAGATTTGGGAAAGGTAGAAGCTATGTTCTTTGTCGAAATTGAGGAGGGAAAGATTTGGGAGTTGTGGTGGTCTAAGGCTCGGAATTTGAGATAGGATTCATAATTTTACTATGGAAGTCGAACCGATATGGAGAATTGAAAAGTACAATGGAGCAATTGATAAATTAAGAAACTTTATAAGACCATAATCTAGGGGCGACCCAAGTGAAAGGAACTCTGGAGGATATATCAAAGCTGCAAGAATGGGTGTGCGAGGTAACCAAATAAACCTACCATGTGGAAGGTACGCATTTAGCTTGTTTCATTTACCTAGAATTTTGATTGATTCAAATTCATTACATGTTTTCTCGACTAGAGGTTCAACCTGATATTTATCGAATGAATGAGAAGTATAAATTAGAAGTAGCCACTATCCAATATTGATGAGTTATTTGATTAAGTACAAGAAGTTTCATTATATTCCAAACTGGATTTGAAATTAGGTGAGAAGGTGAGGGGAAATTTTAGTAGTCATGGGAAGAAGAGCAATTATGGAATAGAATAAAGAAATATAACAAAGCTACTAGGAATGATGAACTTAAGTATAGATTTCTATTTTAGGCGAAGTGTGTAATAGTTAAATGATGATTCCCTTGTGATAGTTATATTTCTTATTTCTTTTCGTAAGACCTCATCATTACTTATTCAAAAGATCTCTAAATTTCATTTTACTTGGAAGCAACTTTTTATAATCTCCATAGGAGATGTACTTTTAATCGAACCTTGAAGCCTATATTCTTTGATTTGTTTCTAAAGCTATAAGTTTGCTTATTACATATTATTTTGTCCTTATATATTCACAATATTGATATTTCTTTGGGATATCTCTTACAACCAATATTCATTGTTTAATATAAAGGAAAGAAAATGCCAATTTTGTTTTTTAACTTCCTTTTAAAACAATGACTTCAATAGCAAGTCTTTTGATTCTGTAATCATTCCTTTTGCTTTTAAGGCACTGTTCAAAGTTTTCTTAATCGACATCTCTTTTTATCTCTTTCTTGAAAAGTTTGTGGTAGAGGAAATTTCCAAATTATTTCACCTATTAGTAAAAGCTTGAAATCTTTGTGATTTACGCCAATTTAATTTTCCTTAGTTGACACTTCAATTGACCAAGTTGTTGTTCAAACTTGTATGCATTCTTATGTGAATCAATAATCCCTTAACAGTCTTTTATTCCATTTGCACCTTTAAACTTCAAACATGAAAATTTGTTGAAGCAAGTCTTGAAAACTTGATGAGTTATCATTGATCTCTAGTAAACTTCTTCCTGTATATTCCTAAATGATTTTTAAAATAAAAATGTTGACAAATATTTTCAAATCCTACTGCAATTATGGCTCACTTCTTCCACTTGTCGATCTTTTGTTCCTATCAATTAAAATTTTTGTTTTAGCTTTGCCGTATACATCTTGGATCTGAATTTTTTTATCCATCCGGACTATCACAACCCTTAATCATATTTGAACCTATCACCGAAGATTTCATTATAGGAATACTTTGAACCTAGCAAGGCAATAATGCAATATGGATAGTTGTGGATAGACTTATGAAAAGCTTCCACTTCCTTGTGTGGTTTAGAATGGCAGAATATTAAAAACAAGACATAGTTGGACTTCTTGGTGCTTGGTGTCTCAGTTAGTATAGTCTTGAATAGAAACCCACAGTTTGCCCTAAATTTTGGCAAGAATTACAAAATGTTTGAACTACTAAGTTAAACGTTAGTATTTCTCTTCAACCTCAAACTGGTGGACAGCTAGAAAGAATCATACAAACCCTTGAAGATATACTTTGAATTTGAAGGAAGTTAAGATCGACACCTCTCACTAGCCAAAGATGCCTAAAACCATAACGATTAACCTATAGTTGGCATGATACCTTTTCTTAAAGCACTTTAGGCACAAGGAAATAGATCCACAGTATATTGGAATGAAGTGGCAAAAGTGAAGCCTAAAGTTAGTAGGGGAAATCACCAAAGTCACCAAAGTAGCTCGAAGGTGAATGACAGAAACACAAAGTCGCTAAAAGAGTTACTCTGATAAGAGATGAAAAGATTTGGAGTTTAGCTTAGGAAAAAGGAGTCTTGAGATTTGGGAAACAAATGAAACGTGTAATCCAAGATATGACGGTTCTTTTGACCTATTGGGAAGAATAGGAAAAGTAGTAGTGTAAGTTGGCATTACCTTCTACCTACTAGAGATACATAATGTCTTCTATGTATCTATACCCAAGAAATATCACTCGGATCCCTCACATACACTAAACCATGACACCTTAGATATTGACCCAGATTTAACTATGTTGAAGAGCCTATTGAAAATATCGAATTTAAGGAATGCACTTTAAGGAACAAGACAAGCCCATTAGGACGAGTGCTATGGAAACATCATGGGATTTAAGAAACCACTTGGGAACGATTGAACGAAGTACAAGAGAAGTACCCACAATTATACGGATAAGGACTTGACATATGAGGAAGAACCTGTGTGCCTCCTAGAAGTGAAAGAACGAACCCTGCGAAACCATTCTATTCCTATAGTCCAAGCGTTGTCGAAATATCATAATCTCGAGGAAACCACATGGGAGAAACTAGAATACATGATGGACAAATATCCACATTTCTTTAACTAGCAAGGCTGAATTTCGAGGACGAAATTCCTTTCAAGGAGGGGAGGATGTAATGACCCGGTATTCCTTAATATTTAAATAATTGATATGAAATCTTACTCTTCTTGGAGATGTTTTTATTACTTGTTATTTTCACATTTTAGTTTGATTTTGAGATTAATGTACAATTTGAACGGTAAGTACTAATTTTCGAATTTTGATTTCCATTCTTGGAAAATTCATCTATTAAATACTCATTAGTTTTCAAAAATAATATAAATAAGTATTCTAGACATTTATGTATGGAGAAGATGCATTTTTTAATAAATTACATGATTTTCCAAATTTTAGACGAGTTTGACATTCGAACACAATTTTCGAACTTTCTATGTCCTAAATTGCAATTTTCGAAAATATAACTAAAACATTTTTAAATTCTGGTAAATATACATATAATTTAACACTTATAAAGATTAAATTTCATAATTTTGGAATTTTTCTGAATTAATTATGAATTTTCGGATTCTATGCCCTAAAACCCCTAAGAAATGAGTAAATTGTATTTTCTACCCCTAGATATTATTTCTTTCCATTTCTTTCCATAATTATATATA
Organism: Petrea volubilis; assembly: GCA_026212405.1. Lineage (NCBI taxonomy): Eukaryota > Viridiplantae > Streptophyta > Magnoliopsida > Lamiales > Verbenaceae > Petrea > Petrea volubilis. The sequence goes on from CM047873.1 coordinate 15,639,077, forward strand.
TAATACAAGAAAATAACCTACATTTTCAGATTTAAAAGAGGGGTGGACGAATTTTGGGGGATTTTGGGAGACAAAATTGTTAAATGTTAAATACTTGGTGTATGTTAAGTCTTTCCCTCCAAGTTTGCTAGAGTTGCTAGATACAATGTATTTACACACTTGGCCAATACCTTCTAGATGCAAGAACACATGCTTGGCTCATGTTAAGGTAGAGCTCCACTTAAGCTTGTTAGACTCTATACTTGGCCAATTAGTGCATTAATTGGAAAATGACTTCATACTAATCTTCTATGTCTTCTACTTAGGAAAAAACACAAAAATCACCACACACACACCTCTAAAAATCCGGCCACTACCCCCTCCATTTCTTCTTGTTTCTTTCACTTTTCCCTACACTCTTTCACCTCTTCAAACCATCTCCCAACCCCACACACTTTCCCTTCTTCAAATCCTACAAGGCAAGAAAGAAACCCCTACAAGACAAGAAAGACTATCAAGGTAGAAATTGGCCTATGGCATGAGTTAGGGTTAGAATTTATCAAACTCTTAGTATTTTATCTTCCCAATTAGGCCTAGGAGGTGACCACAAGTTGGTTTCCATCTTGGGTCCAAGGGGATACAAGATGTGTTAGTGATATATGTGTTTATGATGCATGTTAGGTTACAATCCTTGTATATGCATGCTGAAAAGTGTTGAACTTATGCTTAAGTGATGCTTGAGTGCTAAGCTATCATGTTTTATACTTGTTATAGTCTTATTTGTGTTATTTATGTGTTATAAGATAAAATTTTAAAGTTTCAAAGTTGGAAAATTTGAGGCGTGCACTTGCTGAAATCACTGTTCATGCAGAAACTTTGGTTTTTGAAGCTGAAAAGTTTTATTTTTGCACGGCTGGAAAATCCGAAAATTTCCAACCAAAAACCTGGCTTATATACTTCAAATTCAGTGTATAATAAGCTTTAGAAACAGGTTTTGAAAAGCTGGAGGTTTGGGTTACGAGAACTGAAAATTTCAGCGGTTGCGCGCTAAAAGTGTTTCGCGTCGCAGTCTGCAAATTCCAGCTCTCGTAAGCTGAAATCTCGATATTTTCTCCAAATAAAAGTCTATTTTACAACCTTAGGCACATATGTGAAGAGTTTCAGGAGGTTTGAAGGCCTGAAATTTCTGCTCGCATGAGCTAATGTCGGTTTTGCAAAAATCAGAAATTGTGTTACTTAATGCTGAAATTTGTGCACTAGCCACTGCAATGGTTTGTATTATGCTGAAATTATGATTCAAATGTGTTGAAATTATGTGTATAAGGGCCCTATGTGCTTCGGTATGGATGGGGCTAGAGTTCGGCCGGGCAGCAATGGGCTTGCCGGTCTTAAAACAGTTCTCGCCATCCATGCCTATTCCCATCTTGCATGGACGGAGTGTTCCATGTATTGGTTGTGGGTCGTAGGAATTCGGCATATGCTCGAGATATGACCACCGGTGTGTTTGGTTGGGCACCAAGATTGGTTGGAATTGGTGCACATATTGTGATTGCATTACGGCATGGCGAGATAAGGTAGCCGCCCATCGAGGTGGAAAATGGTAACAATGTGTTGGATTGTGATGCTCTTGTGAGCTGAAATTTATGTGATTTGATCAGAACTGAAATTTCTATGGTTTTATGTGTGGTTTTATGTGCTTTTATGACAATATGCAATTTCACACGATCACCTCATGTGTATGTAAATTTCTACTCAACATGTGTATATGTTGACGTTGCTTTCTATTATGATTTTAGCCGGATTTGAGACACAGGAAGATACGAACGAGGAAGACTTAGGAGGGCGCTTCGAGGCTTTTAGTTAGTTATGTATGCGTTGTGCTAGAAACTTTGTGGTTTAGTTTGTGTATATGTAATAAACGACGTTTGTAAACTCATCTTTTGGAATATAAGTACGTGGGTTTGGTTTCATTACGCTATAAAACAGCATGTTTTTGTGAGATGGTTATAAATAGATGTTTTCATAATTAGCTAGAGGTTTCGGGGCGTTACATGTATATATATGTGTTACACTTATACTTTAGTCATATGTATAAGCTCTACATATGTATGTATTTAGTTATATATATTTACATTTTATTTACTTTGAATTTACATACATAAGTGGATACGTTATACTTAGAAACCTATATATATTTATATATTTATGTTTAATTATATTTTAATCAGAATATATTTATGTATCAAATTTATATTCTAGACAATATATATAGATATATATATATATATGTATGTGTTGATGTGTGTGTATATATATATATATACATACTATTATATTTTGATTATATTTTAGTTTAAATTCCGTATTTGATATATGTATGTAACTGTATTAAATAGTTTATGAGATACTATTTTCTATTACTTTATTAAATTTCATATTTGATAAATGTATATATCTATATTAAATAGTTTATGAGGTATCATTTTATATCACTTTATTTCATAGTGATGATATTCTTTTCTAAGATGTTGGAATCATATGTTGAAATATGGAATCAAGACTTCTAGGATTATGCTATGTGCCTAAATTGTGATTGTGAAACGGGCTCGAAATATATTGGAGTGGTTTGGGTGAGTTCCGTCGGGTCATACCAATGGGGTAGCCGGCTGTAAGAGTTCTCACTCTGTCCATCTCCTAATCCCCCCTTGGGTAGACGGAGTGATCTACTCAAGAGAGAAAGTCGTAGGAAAATTTGGCGTAACACCTGGGGTACGACCATTGGAGGATAAGGCAGGCGGGAGAAATGTGTTGGTTGTAAATTTCGGCCTGGGTAGTTATAAGGGTCACTGTTAGGTGACGAGAAAGGTTTGAAATGAAAAACTATATGTTCATGTGCAAAGTAAAACTATGTGCCTACGTGCAAATCACACACACAAGCACCTTATGTAATTAGGTAACGTTTCTACTCAACTATATGTTGACTGTGTTCATATGATATGTTTTAGATGAACTCGAGGCTAACTTTAATAAGGTTGAGGAGGAGGAACATTTTGAAGCCTTCTATTAGGACGAGAGATATTACTTTCCGTTGCGTACTTGTTTGTTTTGCCGATTTCGGCCATATAAAATTTGTAAACGCTTGTTTGTATTCGAAATTTTGTACTTGATGTACATCGCGATATTATGTTTTCCAATACTATGCTTGCTATATAAATTTAAGTTTATTAAATACTTTATATGTAAATCATAAAAAATATAAAGAAATTACCGGGGTCGACACATGCGTGGAATGCCGAAAGTTACCGATATACCAGTCAAGTATCCAAACTTGCAAGGATATGGCGTACATCATAATTGGACCAAAGAAAGAATTTTTTGGGAGTTGTCGTATTGGAAAGATAATGTGGTTCACCATAATTTGGATGTCATGCACATCGGAAAAAAAATTTTCGACAACATACTCAAAACTATCATGGATATTAAAGACAAGACAAATGATAATGAGAAGGCAAGATTGGATTTAGTTGAGTATTGCAGGCAACTTGAGTTGCATTTACAAATTATGGTCAATGGTAAGGTGCTAAAACCAAAAGCTAGTTACACTTTGACGACCGAACAAAAACACGATTTATGCAAATTTGTTCAAGTTTTGAAGATGCCTGATGATTATACATCGAATTTGGGAGTGTGTGTTGATCAATCGAGGCTCAAGTTGTACGATATGAAGAGTCATGATTGCCATGTGTTCATACAACGTTTACTCCCAATAACATTTAGCGCACTCCCACAAAATGTTTGGAACCCTCTAATTGAAATAAGTTAGTTTTTCAGAGATTTGTGTTGCACAGAGCTTCGCGACGAAAGTTTGTTGCAATTGGATAGGAATATCCCTTCGATTTTATGCAAATTGGAACGCATATTTCCTCCAGTATTTTTTGATTCCGTGGAACACTTGCCGATACACTTGCCTTTTGAAGCGGCAATATATGGACCTGTTCAATATAGGTGGATGCATCTATTCGAGAGGTAAATATTTTTTAAAAAATTTTCCAACCTCTATTTTAATTTTCTTTTTTGAGATCCCAAATGAATTAGTAACTTTATCATACAAAATACGATTAAAGGTTCTTACATGACTTGAAAGGTATGGTGAAGAATCGAGCAAGGGTGGAGAGCTCAATATGTGAGACGTACTTAAATCAAGAATCATCATACTTTACATCGTATTATTTTGAAAGCCACATTCAGTTACAAAGTACAAGAGTTAGGCGTAATGAGAATGATGGAAGTGCTGAAAAGATACCCTACACATTGTCTGTCTGCAATCAAGCTAGTAAGCTTAGTGGTAAATGCGAGGAGCAATTTTTGAGTGATGATGAGTTGAGAAAGTCCGTATTACACATTCTTATTAATTGCGATGAGGTGGTGCATATTATCGAGTAAGTATTTAAAGACTAATATTAACTTGTTAATATTTTTATTAAATTCTAACTCCTAAAATATCTATTTCAATATATAGAATGTATAGGTTGTCAGTTCGGTACCATTGGCCAAATTTAACTGACTAAGAAGTTGAGGAGTCGGTTGAGGCAAATTTTGTAGAATGGTTTGAACAATATGTAAGTATTGTATTAATTAAAATAAAAAATGTATATATGAACATGTGTTTTAAATATTATGACAGTGTAATTATTTGTGTAGGTTCATGATCCCGCAAATAATGTCGCTAATCAAAATTTACGTGATTTGGCGTGGGGACCAAATCGTAAGATTAAGACATGGCAAATGTACACTGTGAATGGATATGCCTTTCATATGGACGAGAACACACAACGTATGAACACTTACAATGCTGGGGTTTGTGTTCGAGGAGACACGGCTACGGATTCCTATTGCATTCTTCAAGAAGTTATTCAGTTAGACTATACCAGTGTACCTGAAAAAAAAAGTTGTCTTATTCAAATGTCATTGGTTTGACTCCGTCTCTAAGAGGGATATGAAGATACACCCGCAATATGGCATTGTAGAGATCAAATTTAATGAGAGATACCTAAAAGATGATCCGTTCATTATTGCACAACATGCAACCCAAGTATAATATGTACCGTATTCAGGCACAAGGAGGGATAAATTGAGTTGGCGTTTTATAATTAAAGCCAGACCATGAAGTAGAGTATCCAATCAACAAATTATTATTGATGATTTGTTGCAAAAATCTTCACGCATTGCAAATTCTGTCATCAATAACGAACCTACGGGGCTTTTGGTAGATGCTGATGGTTGACTAGAAGAGGTGATTTTTGGCAATAATGCATTTGATAATGAACTTGAAGATGATGAGATACGAGATGAAGCAAACGAGGGTGACGATGACGAGGATGAATTTGATGATGAACTTGATGGCGACGACGACGAAGGAGATGATGATCATGAAGATGAAGTTGATGAGAAAGAAGATGAAGGATAATATTCATATTTTAATTGTTGATGTAGTTGTTTTGGATTTATTTTCATGAATTCTTGTGAATTGTTATTATGTAGTTGATGCTTATGAATTGTTATTTTGTATTTATTCATAATTGATGTATGATCAATTGTTGTACAGTTTGTTAACAGTTTATTAAGTTTCTCGATTATTTGTTGAGAATTCTGGAACAGATGGCTGGAATATTGAAAAAAGACAAGGATAAAGTATTGGACTCATGGTCTAATCGGCATATCTCTCCACCGACCAATCTGAACATCAATTTAGGTACTTCGAGATCAGATTCCCCATCCTCTGCCTTACGGTCCGCCTATCAACGCCGATAAATAAGGGTCGATCCAGCGATATATGACTCAAAACAGTGATACCGGTGGACATCAGATTCTAATAATGCCATGAGGAAAAGAGTAAGTGAATTGATTTATATAACTTTGAGGTCTTATTAATAAATAGATATCTATTATATATATTTTATGTGCATTGCAATATATAATTTTCTTTTTCCACTTGTACAATAGGTTTGACTTCGAGGAGAAATATATCGAAGAGATCAGTCAGATAATTGAGACTGGTCTCAAGCGACCATGGCCTACTTGAAAAAAGGTCTCGCTAGAAACTCGTGATATGTGGTTTGCCCAGTTTAAGGTATGTGTATTTACTTAGTTTAATTGAAATTTGACTATTACTACAATTTGTTCTTATATGATTTTTTTTAACTTGATTTTTTTTAGAGAAAATTCTTTTGGTGGCTTGAGCATTCGAGCCAAGTTTGGAAGAATTTGGAGCATAAAGGTTTGGAGATCTTGAAAAATAGATTCGCTAAAGCTCGTAGGGACAACAATAGGCCTAATTGGATAGGTGAGGAATCTTAGGATGCTTTACGGGTCATATGGGACACCCCAGAGTTCCAGAAGATAAGCCATCAGAATAGGGCAAACCGAGCATCGACATGTGACGGAAAGGGATTCTCTAGCCATAAGGGAGGATCCAGATCTCATCTAAGGTGCCAAGATCATTTGGTAAGTAATTACTTTTTCCTTATATTTTATTTAATTAATTGAAGTAGCGTTGATTTTTACTATTTTATCTCATTACTGTCCTTGTGTTTACTTCCGTCTGAAACATTTGAGGCTCTCCACTATTCAAGAGACAAAGATGGAACCGAGCATTATGTCGATGAGCGAGCAAAGACTACTTTGGTAGTTTTCTAATTTTATTTATTGTCACATATTATCACCAAAAACGCTTTTATAACAATTATATTTGTATTTTTTTTTTGCAGGAGCTCGTTTATGACGAAGCTTGTTCTCGAGCCTTCAAGAATGCACAGGGAGAACCTATTCAGCAGCCCGACAAGTTGGAGGTAACATTCAAAAGAGTATTTATTAGATATATATATATATATACTTTTTAAAAATTATATACATACTTCATTAAAAAATATGTACATTTTAGATTTGGAAGCAGACAGTCGGTGGTCCAAAGAAGGATCGTTGGTATGGGGTTGCTGGTGAACCCTTTACCATGATAGTTGAGTCTACCAGCTCATGGATTGATTTGAATACCTAGGTTGACCCCAAGACAGAGAAGCTCACACAAAAGATGAGCGATTTAGAGGAGAAGCACAGTCAGAAGATAGCCGAGATGGAAGAAAAGCATAGTCGAGATATCTCCGGCCTTCAGAAGATCGTGTCCCCAATGGCGGCCAACCTCAAAAATCTCACGCGTCGATTAGCTCCGCGACGTAAGAAGATCTCTACTTGGTCTGCTCCTGTTGCTCGGGATGAAAATGAAGGAGACGATGACGACGATGATAATGATGATGAGGATGATGGAGACGATGATATTCCTACGTTTGACTTTTAAAAACATTTGTTATATATGTATTGGTTTATGAATTGTTTTGTATGAATTGTTAAATTTAACTAGTAGAATAATATTAATTATTAATTATATATATGATAGAATATGTCATATGGATTATTAGTGTTACATTGATATGTAGTTTGTTGGTATTTTGATTGTTGAAAAAAAATTGCAGGTTTGGGGTGTATTAAAATAAAATGAATCACGAAGAAAATTGTTACATTAGTGCCGGATTTGTTCGTCGCTAATTTATTTTTTTTTAAAAAAAACTTAGTTTTGGCCACGGATAAATTTATTATTTTTTTAAAAGACATATTTTTGGTCACGGATAAACCCGTGGCTATATTAATCCATTTTTAAAAATTATTTATTTTTGGTCATAGATTTATCCGTGGCTGCATTTATAAATTTTATTAAAAAAATTATTTTTGACCATGAATTTATCTATGGCTATGTTATTATTAATTTTTTAAATATCTATTTTTGGCCACGAATTAATTCGTGGCTAGATTATTTTTATTGTTTAAAATATTTATTTTTTGTCCGTGGCTAAATTAAAAAAATTTTAAAAAATAAAAAAGTTTGTCTGTGGCCAAATTGGAAAAAATCCATGTCTAGAAATACGTGGCCAAAATCCGTGACCAAATTTAGCAATGCCAAAATTGGCCACGGAATTTTTCCGTGACCACATCCTTGTTTTCTAGTGGTGGTCTCTCTCTCTCTCTCTCTCTCTCTCGCTTTCTCTTTCTCTCTAAGATTTCTCTTTTGACACCGGCTTGGGGCATCCCCGATGGGGATTTCGCCCTTTGGCTGCGACTTACACCTTAGCAGTGGCAACAGCTCTGGCAGCAGCCTCCGTTTCTCCATCCTATCTTTATTTAGTGGTAACCAAATCATCCGCAATGTTATTTGAGCAAGACCACAAAGCTAAACTCAAATTCCTAGATATTTTGACCTTCACTCCAATAGGAAAGTGGGTGGAAGACCACCGTGGCTTCGCCTGTGTGAGTTTCACAGTCGAGAACGGGGTGGCTTTTGTGACTAGCTTCGATTTTCGCTCATTGGCAAGCTCGAATTTGGATATCCTTCCATGAAATCTCTTATCCTTTGAATGGATTGGGCTTTTAGTTAAGTTTGAACTAGGGCTTCTTAATCGGAGTCATGTCCTCATTCAACTGTTGAACTCAGCGGATTATGCCAGGTTTGGAAGTGAGGTGTTTCGTATTTCGGAGATTTTCCGATGTGGGTGTTGAAGTGGACATAGGATTTTGATCCCACGGCAGAAACATCTATAGTCGGGTATTTCATTCGTTCGGATTGGGATTAGGTAGTCATTTAAACTACTTGATATTTTGGGTAACTAATTTACAAAAATCGAACGCACAATTATTCAATCCGACATCGACCATAATCATATCCACAAGCTTTTCCAACGTGTACACGCTTTTAAACGCTCCAAAAATGATGTTACTTAACTCAAATTCTAGGCATAGGGGCACCCTTCCTCCACGTAGACCATGGCCCACCGGTCAATAAACAAACCCTCTCACCCCCTCCCCTCACACACACACGGCTCCAACACATTGGCGCCTTAAGCAAAAGTTTTTAACAACACAGCCCACCCCCCCACGTTTCAAACCAATAACAACCCCGTATTAGGTCAAGCCAAGGCCCATCAGATGATGAAACGCCACAGCTTTCCAATCCCAACGCACCAATTTAGCTTTGTGGGTTCTACCATTTAATGGAAATAGTGTAGCTCAAATGATATAGCCTTATATATTAACAATAAAATAATATATCGTATACACATAGCAACCAAAACAGTATTTGTAGGCCCACAGGAATTTGTATCATGGATAGATACAAAAGAAAGAGTTGCGAACCATTGGATTGTTTTACTTGTGTAAAACTTTCTAGTAAATGCCCTCTACTTTTCTATTCTATATCAATGAAACTTGTCCTCACATAGAAAGTTATCTTGGTTCATCAGCTATTGAATTAATTCCCTTCGAAATTATGCTCATGAGAGTCCAGCAGCAGAAAGTTAGATGTTTTCTTTTTCATGTTTCTACAATTTTAATTTGTCCATTTCCCCTTGCCTTATTTGCATGAACGGCGGCCGATAGTTTGAATTGCTTGCACTGAAGTTTCTTGTCAAGGAGACAAGATAAAATTATATATTTTAGATAATATTTATGTTGTCAAAGATAATTCTTTTTTGATGGGTTGTCAAAGATAATTCCTATAAGAGTTCATTTTTTTTTTTTTAAATGATTCCAATAAGAGTGTCACATCTATACAATTATCCACGAATCATACATAGTAAATCAAAACATTTTACCCCTTGGAAAGAAATAATCCAAGAACAAGAAATGAACCACCACCATTTTCTGATCCTATGCTTTCCCGTGCAAGGCCATATCAACCCCACACTCCAGCTAGCTAAGAACCTTGCCCGTCTCGGCGCAAGGGTCACTTTTGCCATCACCATCTCAGGCCTTAAACGCCTCAAAGACAGCCTCCCAGCCCTCAAGGGCTTCTCGTACACCACATTTTCCGATGGCCATGATGATGAAAACAACCCATATGGAGGTGATTTCACCAGCTACATGGCCGATTTCAGGCGGGCCGGCTCTGAAAGCGTCACAAAGATTCTCAAGAGCTTTCTTGATGAGGGGTAACCTGTGATGTGCTTAGTCTACAGCATCCTTCTCCCTTGGGCGGCAGTGGTGGCGCGTGACATGCACGTCCAATCTGCTTTTCTTGTTATACAGTGCGCGACGGCTTTTGCCATTTATCACCGATTCTTTAACAGCCAAGATGGCATCCATGGACATGGAATCAGCTCATCCGTTTGTGTTAATATAGCTGATTTGCCTCCCTTTTGTTCCAGTGATTTGCCTACTTTTCTCTTGCCTGATAATACAATGAACTCTTTCATGGAACCCATGATGATCGAACACATACAAGAAATCGAAAAAGATCCGACATCACTGGTTTTTATGAACACTTTTGAAGAACTAGAAGATGATGGAATCAAAGCATTGGAAAACAAGCTGAATGTTATAGCAATTGGACCCTTGATGCCCTCAGCATTGTGCGATGGCCGCGACCCGAAGGACAAATCCTTTGGCGGTGATTTGTTCAGCAAGAACGAAGACTATTTCCGGTGGCTAGACTCGAAGCCGGAGCAATCTGTTGTTTATGTAGCGTTTGGAAGCTTGGTGATGATGACTAAAGAGCAAATGGTTGAGATTATGCATGGATTAGTTGACAGCAGAAGACCATTTTTGTGGGTTATCAGAACATCAGATAGTGAAGAAGAGATGAAGAAAATGCTGGAAAATGAGGTAACACGAAAAATATATATAATCTATACCATAGATACTTGTATATAAGAAGGAGATCTTCCCATGATAACTATTTGCGATTTGTCAATTTATTTTGGCTTGTAATTCTTTCTTCTCTTTTTTATAATTTTTTCTTTCCACTATCATCGTAGACTTTTTTTCTTGCTCTCTCTCTCCCTATCCCTTCTACCCTTCTTCATCTCAGACTTTTCAATATCTTTTGCTCCTTTCCTTATTTTGTTTTTCATAATTTTGTTTTATTATCAATTATTTTACTTTTCCCTTACATTAATCTAGACTAGCATATAAATAAAGAACATTCTATAGCGATTATCTTTGGTCCATTAATTCATTTTGTTTTGTCATTTTTCCTTCTACTTTTTTTTCATCATTTTCTCTCTCATTTCTTCTTTTCACTTTGTTTGTCCCCGTTATCCTCTTTTATCTCCCAACCTTCAATACATATATATATATATATATATATATATATATATTCTTTGTGTTTGTTTTATTCATTTTATTTTATTTTATATTAATTTTACTTTTCACTTATCTTATGTTTAATACATATACCAAAAATAGTTAAAATTTTGTACTCATATAAAAAAAAAGTTAAATATATACTAGTGAATTTATAACATCAAAATTTAAACTTGTAAGCAAAATATATATGTATTTTTTATGTTGTGCATACATCTAATCTACCAAGCACGTTAATTATCAATTACGCATAGGTAATTTATACTATTATATAAAGTTGGAGACTGATCTCATAAGTTCTAACTACATTTGGTCTTTAATTTTTTTGATCTGCTAGTTTATTTTTATTCTCGGCAAAATTGCATTTGTCATCCTATGACTATGGGTGTTTGGCATTCTGGTCCTATCCAAATTGAAATTCGCAATGTCGTCTTGTATTTTTAAAAAATCGAAAAATTTAGTCCTTTTGTGGTCGGATGTTGCAAATTTTTTAGAGATACAGGACGACAATGCGAATTTCAATTTGGATAGGATCAAAAAAGCCAACACCCATAGTTATAGGACCAATATTGTAGGACCAAAAACGCCAAACACCTATAGTTATAAGACGAAAAATGCAATTTTGCCTTTTATAAAATTCAAAAGATAATTTTTTAAAAAATTTAAAGGGAACAAATTTTAAAATTTTGAATATATATATATATATGAGCTTTTATTTGTTTTTAATAAGCTATAAAAAGAGGAAAAGAAAATAGTAATGGAAACCTTGTCTTATTTAGCTACGACATGTCCGACCTTTAGTATTTTACTGCGAATATATCAAAATTTTGAATAACCGGCACAAATACTGGTTTCGTCAATATAGCACCATCAAGAACCCAATATATTTATCTTACAAATACAATGAATTTTCTAATTTAACCTTGTTTGTGTATTTTCTTGCTCATCGAAATTCAAGGTAGTTGTCCCAAATTTTGTACCAGTTCTCTTCCGAGCTTTATGCTGCTAATTCTTTTGTTATGCAAGGCTCTTCATACCAATTCTCCTTGCTAATTTATTTTATAAAAATTGGACAAATTAGATATTTAAGAACCAAAATCATATCAATTTTCAGAAACTGTCAATCACCGAAGAGCGGAGGGGTATAGGATTTACTATGATCACTTCTTAATTCTCACAAGGTTTACTATGCCAATTTATTTTGATGAATTTCAATAAACCTTGTCGTCAGCACGAATAGAGATTTTAAGCAATCTCTTTAATTGTAGAAAAAATGTAATTAAAATATACGACATTCTTTAGTGTTTTTAATCTCTTATGAAATCAAATTAAAATTTATTGTACCAATTAATGTTTGAGAATGAAGCATCATGCTCTTACCGTTTCGTCCTTAGAAGTTTCTTATTAGAATTGCATTTTTCATCCTGTAACTATGGGTGTTTAGCATGTTTGGTCTTGTCCAAATTGAAATTCGCAATATCGTCATGTATCTTTAAAAAATTTGCAATCTCCGACCACAAAAGGACTAAAGTTTCGGATTTTAAAGATACAGAATGACATTACAAATTTCAATTTGTACAGGACCAAAAATGTAAAACATCCATAGTTACAGGACGAAAAATGCAATTTTGCCTTTATTCTCTCGCCCTCTTTCTCTCTCCCAACCTATTATTTTGGCTTTTATTTTCTTTTTTGCATTTTCAACATCTCTCCTCTCTGTCATAATATATATTTCATAATTTTTACAATTGTCTTATTAAATCATTTTTTCATTTACCGTGTTTTAAGTTGTTTTACTTTTCACGTATAATAATTTTAGAAGGCTAAAATTATATTCAAAAAAAAATTAATAGACATTTATGATTTATTTTAATAAAATTTAAGCTCACAAATAAATCAAATATATGTGTGTGTGTGTGTTTTTATTTTGCACACATATCAAATGTGCCCAAGAGTTAGTTTTAATGATAAAATATTAAGTGATAATATGAGAATTGTCATTAATAAATTTATTTAAGTGATAGTATCTTTGCTTTACACTACAAAAAAGTGACCTTTTGTAACGCAAGATTTCGTTACAAGAAGTCTATTTTTTGTTACTATAACTTTTGGTAACGAATATTTTCGTTACCAAAGTTTGTCCCATAAAGCCCGGTGCTAAAAGTTCTTGTAACGATTTTATTGTTTTCGTTACAAAAAGTTCTTGTAATAATTTTATTGTGTTCGTTACAAAAACAAGTTTTTGTAACGAATTATATTTTTCATCACAAAAAGTTATTTTTTTGTGACAAAAAATTCGAGAGCCAACTCCAACCCTAGATCAACCTGCGCACTACCTGGATCTTGACCTGTGCGGGACCCGGTTAGAATTTTTTTCTTTGTCCCTGGAGAGATTCAAACTCCTAACCTTGAGAATATTTTGTAGAGGTGCCACCGCTGCACCGAGTGCTATTTCGTTGATTGTTTTGGTGTTTATAATTCTTATTTGTTTTCTAGGTAATTATAAGAGCTTTGTTAGTTAAAACACGTGTTATACTTATGTAGTACTCATACATAGGAATAATTAAAAAATTCTTTTATTTTTCATACATATTGTGAACTTAACGAATAATATTCATAAATTTTAATATAACAATATTTAATATACCATATTCTGTTAAATATACTTGATGAAATAATACTTTCATTTTATGAAATTTATTAAATTTGTTTCAAAATTTATAATATATAAAAATATTTATTGGTATAATATATCAAAAATTATGATAATTATAAATTGAATATATTGGTATTCATTTTCACTTCCGTGTTATGCTCATACTTTTAATAAATCGTCGTCGTTTGCATAATATTTAGCCAATTTTGTCGCCGTAACTTTTGAAAAATATTTGTAATATGTATGACGTGGCATATTTCCGACCGGGCATATTTCCGACCTGAAGACCGGCCGTCCTCGTTCCCCCAGGATCCCATCGAATCCTCTCGACGGGAACCGAACAGCCCTGTGGGTTCCCTCCTTGTCGGCTTACTGGGCATAACGATTTCTTCTAGAAGTCCTCCCCTCGACGTGCCGTTCGATATTCGTATCGATCGGGCCCATTCTGCTTTCAACGGCTCCCTGCAGGCATTAAATGCTCCGTCAGACAGGGCATGGGGAAGCCACCTAATCCCATGCCTCATTAATGACTCTACCCCCGAGTCTACAAGGTGCGCACGTCGGCCCCCAATAGCCTATCTGACTAGGTGGGCCCCCCGGGAGCGGGGCCTATTGTACATGGTATAAATACCCCTGCATTTATGGTAAGTGGGGACATTAATTACATTCAATGCCCTTACTCTGTTCAAATTACTAAAAACCGATCCGTTGACTTAAGCATCGGAGGGTCATAGCCGAGACCCCTCTCGGCTAGCTCACATTGCTATTTCCCTTTGTTGCAGGCCAACTTCCCGATCAAACACATCCATTTCCATAACCGACCAGGGTAATCGACCGGAGTCGAATAGCTCCAAGAAACGACCCGCATCATTTGGCGCCGTCTGTGGGAAAAAACTAGCTGCAACCAAGGAAGGAAAAATGGTAACTACGAGAAGGAATCCCTCTGGAGTCCGAAGCACCCCAGTGGCAAGGGAAGACCAGCATTCTGTCCATAACCTCCCTCCGCCGCTGCCACCAATGGTGAACCTCCCACCGGCACAAACGGATTTGGCGGGTTCATCACGAGCGCAGGTGAACGCCACTCTGGCACCAGTTCATACCGACCTCCGAAGTCGGGCTCGCGACCCTCCTGTGGGGACAGGCGTCCCTGCGCCTAACACGGAGGAGATGATTACTATCCCCCTCGAAAGGTTGAGGGACTTCGTGGGGCAGTGTAACCTGCAAGCCTTTGAGAGGCTCAAAGAAAGCGTTGTCCGCGCCCCGATCGGGCCGAATCGGGCGGGGACCCCAGCCGATCGCATGGCTCAGTCCCACCAAACTTTGGGCCGGGCGGTAAGTTCTCGACCGTCCCGGGTGGACGAAGAAGAGGCTGAATCAAGCCATCACGATAGGGTTCCCCGTCGCCAGTACCCAGATTTGGGGCGCTCTCATCGGGCCCCCATTCTGGGGAATTCGAGGGTCGACCCAGCCCTCGAGGAGCTCGAGCAGATGAGGAACCAGCTTTACTATTTGACCCAGAAGATAGCTGACCTTGAGCAGCCGGACGACAGAATTGAACCATATGATGGGCAAGGATCCTCTTCCGATCGGTATCACGGTCGAAGACAGAGGGCCTTCGCTCGACATATTCGGGAAGAGAAGATCGGTCTTCACGACCGGGTGCCGATCAATCTTCCCCACTATGATGGGAGTTCCGATCCAGACGACCATTTGCTACAATTTGAGAATGCCATCGATGTCTATCGACTTTCAAATGGAATAATGGCCAAGTTTTTCGCAACCACCCTCTTCAGAGTGGCACGACAATGGTTCGCCCGGCTCGAGCCTGAGTCGATCCACTCTTTCGAGGAGTTGGCCGATCGTTTTCTGCACCATTTTGCGGCCAAGAAGGACACCAAATTACCACACACCCACCTCCACGGAATCCGCCAGCAGGAGGGCGAGTCCCTCCGGGATTTCATGACCCGTTTCAACAATGAGGTTCTGCGGGTTGACGACCCACGGATCGATTTCGTTAACTTTGCCTTATACATCGCCCTCCGCCACGAAGACTGCGCGAAGGCCATTGTCCTTAAACCCCCACGGTCGATGAGGGAACTTCAAACACTCACTTCCAGCTTTATGATCTCCGAAGAGATGCACAACATCAAGCACGGGGATAAGGAGAAGAAGGAGCCCAAGGAGAAGAAAGAAAAGGGGGGGCATAAGAAGGACAAGGAGCATCGAGAGAAGCGGGAATCGCCGATCAAAAGGTATTCCGACCTCACCCCCCTGAACTCCTCCCGGGGTCACATCTTTTCGATCACTGATCGGAAATTGTTCAAAACACCGAACAAGATCACCGATGGGGAAGGGGGCAAAGAAATCAGGAAAGTACTGTGCCTTCCACAAGCAGTACGGGCATGTCACCGACGACTGCTATGCCCTTCAAAGTGAGATCGAGCGCCTCATACGAAAAGGCCTACTCAAAGAATTTGTTGCCGCTCATATGGAAGCTCCGACCCAAAGAGAACGATCGCGATCTCCTCGCTCCCCCCTGGCGAGCCACAAAGTATCTCCGTCTCGGAGGAGCTGGAAGGAGCCGATCGATCACAACCTACCGACCAGAGGATTCATCAACACTATTGCTGGGGGACCGAACGGTGGAGATTCTCGATCGAGCAGGAAACGTACGGCCCGAAAGCTGGAGCAAGGAAGTACGGGATCACCTGCTCCCGATCGAGTTCATCAAGTCAATGGCATCGAGTCTAGCACTATTGTATTTAGCGATAGGGATATCGATGTAAACCGCCCGTCGGGAGAGGGTGAGTCACCCGACGTCCCGATGGTGATCACTGTTGACGTGTCAAACTTTGCTGTGGCACGCACCTTAGTCGATAATGGAAGCTCAGCCAACGTTCTTTTTTACTCCGCGCTCCAAAAAATGAACCTAGGAAATGTCACGATGCAGCCGGTCAATACCCCTCTTGTCGGGTTTGGGGGATCGGAGATCACACCGATCGGAACCGTGCGAATGCCGACCTCTCTAGGGGAAGCACCCCGAAGGAGAACCCTGCTTATAGATTATCTTGTCGTGGACGCCCCGTTCGCGTACAACTTGATCTTGGGACGACCTGCCCTCAACCAATTTCGAGCGATAGTCTCAACCTACCACCTCAAATTGCGACGCCACGGACCATCCGAGACGTGCAGCGCCTTTGCGGCCGCATTATTGCTTTGAATCGTTTCATCTCCAGATCTGCCAATCGGAACCTGCCCTTCTTCAAGACCCTCCGATCCGCAGTGCGCCGACCCACTGGTACGGGTGCACCACCGCCGGTCGAAGGGGTCGACCAGAGGAGGAGGCCGGTTTTCGAATGGCCAGAGGAGTGTGAAAAGGCGTTGGCCGATCTGAAAGCATACCTATCATCCCCGCCCTTACTCGCTAAACCCGTCGAGGGGGACCCTTTATACCTCTACATAGCCGTGTCTGACGATGCCATAAGCTCGGTAATCATCACCATAGTGGAGAGGGTCCACCGACCGATGTATTATGTGAGCAAAGTCCTCCAGGGAGCAAAAAAGAATTACTAGGAGATCGAAAAATTTGCGCTGGCCTTGGTTACCGCCGCTCGAAAGTTGCGCCACTACTTCCAGTCGCATCCTATTGTGGTCCTGACCAACCAACCCCTGAAGCAAGTGTTGTCCAAGCCGGACGTTTCGGGGAGGATGACCAAGTGGGCTGTCGAATTAGGGGATTTTGATGTCTCTTTCCAACCGCGAACGGCGATCCATGCACAGGTTTTAGCGGATTTCCTACTCGAGAGGGTGGGAAAAGTCCGGATGGTCTGGAGCTCGAGTTCGCCATAAAATTAAATTTTGCGGTCACCAACAATGAGGCCGAATACGAGGCTCTAATTGCTGGAATGAAGATTGCTGCCGATCAGGGAATTGACCATCTGCAAGTCTTGGTCGATTCTCAACTGGTCGCAAGTCAGGTCTCCGGGGCATACGACACACGGGAGATCTCCATGACAAAGTACCTGAGAAAGGTGAAGGCGTTGAAGGACTTGTTCGCCTCCTTCACCCTGGACCAGGTGCCAAGGGAGGAAAACAAGCAAGCAGATGCTCTATCCAAATTTGCAAGTTCCCAGAAGTGGACAAGGAGCCGGTCGATTGCGTTTACGGTTGCCGATGAGCACGAAATCGATCAAGACTCCGCCGAGCAGGTGCTTCCCGTCGAGTTGCGGGAGCCATCGTGGCAAGACGAGATAAGGTGTTACCTCACAGATGGGACCTTACCCGGTGACGCCGTTGCCGCTCGGAGAGTCAGGTACCGTGCGGCTTGTTTCGCACTCGACCGGTCTGGAAGGCTCTTCAAGAAGTCTTCCGTCGGGCCGTCTCTACGTTGCCTCGATCAACAAGAAGCGATCGAGGTGATGGACTCCGTTCACGGGGGGAGTTGTGGGAATCACTCGGGCGGCCGGTCTCTAGCTCATAAAATCACCCGGAGCGGCTTCTGTTGGCCAACCCTGGTCGAGGATGCCAAACGCTTCGTCCGAAAATGCCCGAAGTGTCAGTACCACTCCAACTTAAACCACCGACCCTCCATGGAAATGATCAGTGTGGATATATCATGGCCGTTCGACCAATGGAGAATAGACATTGTGGGGCCTTTTCCCCTGGCCACCGGCCAGCGAAAATACGCAATCGTCGCAGTAGAATATTTCACCAAGTGGGTCGAAGCGGAGGCGGTCGCGAAAATCACTGACGCCTCCGTTCGATCCTTTATCTGGAAAAACATAATATGCCGTTTTGGGGTTCCTAGAGTGCTGATTTCTGACAACGGAACCCAGTTTCAGAGCAGAAGGACAGTCGAATGGTGTAGAGAGCATGGGATCGAGCAGCGATTTACGTCCGTCGGAAATCCCCAGTCGAACGGCCAAGCCGAGGTGACTAATCGGATACTAATACAGAACCTGAAGACAGTGCTGGGGGCCCATAAAGGCGAGTGGGCAGACGAACTCCCCGGCGTTCTCTGGGCCTACCGAACGACCCCCCGATCGGCCACAGGACAAACCCCATACGCCCTCGTTTATGGCTCAGAGGCCGTCATCCCTGCGGAAATAATGCATGCTACGGCTCGAGTTGCCCATTTCGACCCCCTCGAGAACAGTCTTGTGCGCGAGCACGAGCTGGAGGTCATTCAAGAGTTAAGGGATCGGGCCTGGGTCAAAATGCAGAATTACAAGGCGGCCGTCGCCAAGTTGTACAATAAAGGGGTGGTCCCTCGAAATTTCCAGGTGGGCGATCTCGTCCTCAAAAAGGTCGAAGTTTCACGTAATGTGGGCAAACTCGACCCGAATTGGGAAGGGCCGTATAAGATAACAAAGGTCTCAAAAAACAACGCTTATCGACTGGAAGACCTATCCGGTCGAGAACTCCCCCGACCATGGGGAGCCGGGAACCTAAGAAGATTCTTCATGTAGCCGATTGGCAACTTTCTGTTCAACTTATGTCTTTAGTGAGACTATTCGAGATGTTTGTCGATCGGTTATGTCTTTTCTGTTCGATATTTTTGTCGATCGATTAAGTCTTTTGTGAGAGCAGTTCGATTACCCAGTTTAATCCAAATGTGTTGTTACAATTCGTTAAAATCGAGCAAACCACAAAGAGAATCGAACGAAAGAAAACGATGGCAAAAACGAGCGGTGACTTTCATTGCTGATTGTTCAAGCGGTGACAAAACAGGGGGTAGGGAAGCTAATCTATTACAGGGGAGCTAATCTATTACATCGATATCCTCCCCATCGATATGGACTTCGGCCCCTCCTTCGCCACTTCCCGGATTAACCTGAGCCGGTCCTTGCACCTCCATTGGACTCCCTTCCCCATGGCCGTCTACATCCTGGTCGAGCTCTCGCTCGATATCCTCCAGCACTTGTTTTTGGACGAGGTCGGCAGCGTATTTCAACTCGTCGTCGGGGAAGAGCGCGTTGGACGGACCAGCTCCACCAGCAGAGTCGATCACCTGGTACGACTCATCCCGATCGAGACCAATGTCGTCTCGATTGAATCCGTCTGGGATAAACCCCAGATACTCCAGCTGCCGCACCACCAAATCGAACGCCCTGTTAAGGCGGGGGAAGGATTTCACCGTGCAGGCCGTGTCAAATACGGGGCTCTTGAGGAACCTCTCGACGGCCGCCCTCGATATAGCTTGCTCGCGATCGGCGAGTTTCTGCAACTCCTCTCGAACGCCGGCTTCGTGGCCCTTGTTATAGCCCCGGTCGTAAGAAGCCCTCTCCTCTCGTCGAGCAAGGTCACGGGCCTGCTCGGCTTCGATAATATCCCGGACCTTATCCTCGAGGGATTTCTCGAGGGCCTCGTTCTGTTTCTCTCGGTCCGCGAGCTTCTTCTCCGCCAGCTCCCGCTCGGATCAGGCGACGACCAACATTGTCTCGAGCTCCTCGATTTTATGCTTAAGTTGCCCGGGCTCGTTCTTGGCTGCCAGTCGATACATCCGCTTGTATCGATCTTTCCCTTCCTTGTACACCTCCGCTCGACGGTGTATATGGAAAAACGCCTGGGACGCCATCTGCAAGCCAAACACAGCGATCGATTAGGAAGGACATGATATATCGATCGCTCGAAAACAAAAACGTCAATTGGAAAGATCACTTACTCCGATTACGCCCCTCTCGAACCAACGGCGGATCTGGGGGAGGTTTTGAGTGAGGAGGTACCGGTGATCCTCCACAAACTGGCACCCTTGTGACAGGTGCGCGATGTGGGCCTGATCTCGACCCCTGAAGGTGCTGATCGACTGCCCCTCGGTCCGACGCACCGCTCGCTCGGAAGGGCGGTCGAACGCCAATATCCTCTCCTCCTCGTCGGAGTCCGAGGACTCCGACAGCTCGTCCTGACCGGCGACTTCTTTTCCTTTGCCCTTGCCGGTGTGGTCGGGCCCCCTTTTTCTCTTCGTGCCGGTCGCAGGGGCACCTCCCTCTCTGATCACCACTCCGGTCTGAGCCGGTCTGGTCGAGGTTGCTTCCAAAGACGCGACGACCGCCGTCGCGGATCTCTCGCCCGTTACCTCGACCTCCTAATCGACTTCGGGCCTTGCTGCCGACCTGGACCTTGGTGGAGTAACTGTGGGGGTCACGGCCTGGGCGGCTTGGGCTCCTCGACCACCTGATGGGGCCCGAGTGCCCCTCGACACTGATCCCCGCTGGCTTGAAGAGCGTGCTGCAGCCCGCTCATTCTTCTTCTTTTGGGCTGCGGCGTGTCGGGCCAACATGGTCTTTTGAGCGTCCATCAGAACTTCGCTGTCTGCAAAGAAGAACCGAACGTTAGAAAATTGTACACAAACTCGGCTCGCATTAAGAAGTCGATCGGAGTCTAAAGCATATACTAAGAACCACCCCTTCGGGCGGTTCGACCGGGGAGATGCCTGCTCGGTTTAAGAAATGTTCCTCTAGGACGTAGCCGCTCCACATCAGTCCCCGCTCGATTTGTTTGGTCCGAAAAAAAGGGTCCTCCCAGGTCGGATTACCCACGCCCTCGAACTCGATCTTTTCGATCTCATCGTTCCAGAGGTTCCGAACGGGGAGCCCCGACGGGTGATGGACGAAGAAAAACTTCGATTTCCATCGCTCCCCGTAGAACGACTGTCGGGTCTGGATTATTCTTGACCCGGAACGGGCCATGATATAGAAGAAGCCGCCCCGTTCTCCTGGACCCGACCGGGCCGAGTTCTGAACCTTAAAAAAGGCCGCAAAATTCTCTATCGATGGGGCCTGGCCTAGGGCCCTCATCATAACTATAAAGCTGTAAATTATGCAGTGGAAGTTCGGAGAAAGCTATGCGGGAGGGAGATCCAAGAAATTATAAATCGCCGCCGCGTCGGGCGATATAGGGAACCTAAACCCGTTCCACAGCGCCTCCAAGTGGATAGCGACTGTGTTCGGGGGAGGACTCCCCATCCGCGATCCGACAGGCGGCGCGTAAGCATGAAAGGTTAAGGGGATATGGAACTTGGTTACAGTGTTCGAAACCTCGGTCGGAGTCATCGTCGACGGAATATCGCGTGCTCCCGTTCGGTACGATATGAACGAGGAGCGCCGACTTCGTCGTCGACCTCTTCCACCTCATCGGCCGCAGCATGCTCGACCTCCCCCTCGACACCTGAGGAGGACGAGCTGCTGCCCGAACTACTCTCCTCGGAGCTACCCTCGGAGGAACTATCTAATCCGACCTCTCTAATGACTCTACGGCTAGCCATGAATGAACAAGGAATAAAGAAGGCTGAGTCAGGAGAGTTACCTAGATGAGAGGCGGATCGGATCGACCTAAAGTTGGGAGTTTCGAACAGGCTGGGGGGAGACAATCGATCGGCATGGCTCTAGGGAATCTTGCGAAGTGGTGAAGTCAACGACCTCGGGAATATCAAACGCCGCCATTATTACAGCTGTGACTTTTCAAATTCTGGCGGTAAAAACCTGATCGAGCTCACTCCCCCTGGTCGGCTGGTCTGCCGACCAGGGGAGTGGGGGGGCTAATGAAGTGGTATATTTCCGACCGGGCATATTTCCGACCTGAAGACCGGCCGTCCTCGTTCCCCCAGGATCCCATCGAATCCTCTCGACGGGAACCGAACAGCCCTGCGGCTTCCCTCCTTGTCAGCTTACTGGGCATAACGATTTCTTCTAGAAGTCCTCCCCTCGACGTGCCGTTCGATATTCGTATCGATCGGGCCCATTCTGCGTTCAACGGCTCCCTGCAGGCATTAAATGCTCCGTCAGATAGGGCATGGGGGAGCCACCTAACCCCATGCCTCATTAATGACTCTACCCCCGAGTCTACAAGGTGCACACGTCGGCCCCCAACAGCCTATCTGGATAGGTGGGGCCCCCGGGAGCGGGGTCTATTGTACATGGTATAAATACCCCTGCATTTATGGTAAGTGGGGACATTAATTACATTCAACGCCCTTACTCTATTCAAATTACTAAAAACCGATCCGCTGACTTAAGCATCGGAGGGTCATAGCTGAGACCCCTCTCGGCTAGCTCACGTTGCTATTTCCCTTAGTTGCAGGCCAACTTCCCGATCAAACACATCCATCTCCATAACCGACCAGGGTAATCGACCGGAGTCGAATAGCTCCCAGAAACGACCCGCATCAATGTACATGTATGTGTTGAGTGCCAAATATTTTACCTGCCCGATATTTAACTATAACTAAGATTATGTGTGACTATATATATATATATATATTAAATTATGTGAACAAATTTTATTAATCTTACTAATTTTTGTACTTTTTAATTTACTAATTTTTAATTTTTTAGCCACTATAAAAATACATGGCTGAAAATCAAAATTACAAACGAAATTTAATACCCATCCAAACACATTTTTTTTCACTGAAGTGCTATTTTTTTTCAAAAACAAAATGTTTTTTCTCTAAAATAAGCACATCGAAGTGGGTTTCAATAGTCCATTGGTATTAAAGACACAAAGCATTTATGAAAAAATCTTTTAAATATCAAAGCACATCCAAACACAATTTTTTTATTTGAAGTGCTATTTTTTTTTCAAAAAATAAATACTTCTTCTCTCCTATTCAAATGGGTTTCAATAGTTCATTGACATCAAAATATAAAGCGGTTGTTAAAAAATCATAATACTCCATAACAGAGTATATATTATAAATCATGTCTAAAGTTTCATAACAAATTTCAAAGTTGTCACAAATAAAAACTAAATTTAGTGACAACACTACACTATTCGTAATTAATATTTCCATTTGTTACTAATAAGTAAATTTTTGGTAACAAAATATTGTTTTCCGTAACAAATATCCCTAATTGTCACTAAAGTCTAACTTTCGGTAACAAAATATTGCCTTTTGTAATGAATTGTCATTATCGTCACTAAAAAGTAACCTTTTGGTAACAAAATCATATTTTGTCACAAAAAATCTAATTTTAGTGAGAAAATATACATTTGTTATCATTACTTTGTTACTTAATTTTTTTTTTTTTGTAGTGTTATTGCTATTAAGTGTTATTAATATTATTAATTTTGCGCCACTCAATGCTTGTGAAAAAATAAAAAAATATATAATTTAATTGTACTTAAATTCCATGTAAAATAATCATTATGAATTTGTTTACGCAAACATATGTTTTTAGTATATTTAGTAAATTAATAATATGTATAAATTAAGATAATTTAAAATAAAACAAATTTGGGGAAATGAATATAAAGAAAGTAAAAAGAGAATGAAAAGTGGGAGATGGAATGGGATACTAAAGAGACAAAGCAAAAAAAACGTGAAAGAGGAGATATAAGAGAAAAGGTAAAAAGCGGGGGCAGTGGGCAATAGCAAACCAGGTAGACCAAAAGTAGTTATTATAAGGTACTTTCTTTTTAAATGATAGTATAGATGGTATAGATAGCATAAATAAATCAAATGATTATAGTTTTTCGTTAAATTTTTACTGCAATGATTTATCATGTTCACTTTTTTTTTTCAATTATTGACACGTTTACAATAATAATTATGTGATAAAAAAAATCACAGCCATGATTCATAAATATTTATAGTCATTTCATACATATATCACAAATTATCAACGATGACACTTTTATAATTTATGACAGTATTAAATCAGCTTATGAAAATTATTATTGTGGCAAAAGATAATTTTGTCTTCATTTCATACAAATCATAGTTAATGACAACTTCTGCCTTTCTTTATACCTACTATATTGTACTATTTTCTCCTTGCAGTGTAATGGCGATGGGATGATAGTGCCCTGGTGTTCACAAACGGAAGTGGTAAGCC
Organism: Petrea volubilis; assembly: GCA_026212405.1. NCBI lineage: Eukaryota > Viridiplantae > Streptophyta > Magnoliopsida > Lamiales > Verbenaceae > Petrea > Petrea volubilis. Next base: position 15,663,731 of record CM047873.1, read on the forward strand.
ATAAGTCTATAGGATGTTTTGTGACACATTGTGGGTGGAATTCTACTTTAGAAAGTTTAATTTGTGGGGTCCCTTTAATTGGATGCCCACATTTTTCCGATCAGCCAACAAATGCTAAGATGGTTGAGGAGGTATGGGGCACTGGGGTTAGAGCAAGAACCAATGGAGATGTTGTGATAGAACGAGGCGAACTCAAGAAATGTTTGGATATTGTGATGGAAGATGGTGAGAGAGGGAAAGAGATTAGGAGAAATGCTTGCAAATGGAGAAGCTTAGCTATGGAGGCTGTCAAGGATGGTGGGTCAACATGCAATAACCTGAAAAGTGTGTTGGAGAATTCCGGGTTGAGCTCTTATTAGATGGATTTCAATATATTAAAGAACATTTGTTTGCCATTAATAAGTTTTTGACATGAGCAATGTTGCAACAATATACTTTGTTGATGCCGCCTTATATTGATCAAATTCTAGGCATCTCTTTGTTCTTCTATGAACTTTGATGCTAACCTTGAGAAATTTAGTTCAGAATATTCTCTATTTTCAATTAGTGTTTTTTCATATGCGAGAGTTACTTTCAAGCTCACTGAATGTACTCTAAAATTGTGTTATAATCAAAACTCGTCCAAAACAAATATTCAATTATTTGTTACACTTGAATTTTAAGAGCAAGCTTATAAAGTGCTCAATCTTTCAAAACTTCTACGATGTGGACTGGGTGTTATAATCATCCCTCATTCAAAACACAACCTCTTTATTGCAGTATGACACATTTTAAGACAGACCATTGATCAATCCATATAAGCCATAGTTTTCTTATATAAATTAACAGGTTTATCAATACGTGTAGTTCTTATGCAACATTTTATTACGCTTAATGGTTCTTTCAAGTTATTTGTAGGATTTTATGCAAAATTCAACCATAACAAAGAAAAAAGACATGCTTTAGCACAAAAAGAGCCATGCTTCAGCATGAAAAACCATGTGTGAGTACAAGTCAAACAAAAAACTTGAATTTTAACCGGTCAGATTGTGCTCTAGCACAAAGTTCTTGTGCCCCAACATGGCGAGAAAGTTTCACAAATCATTGCGAAGTCAGAATTTCTATGCTCTAGCATTGGATTCCTGATGCGCAAGCACAACGAACGTAGAAGAAGAATCTTGGGCTATTAGTTTTGCATATGCCTTGGGAGTCTTACGTAGTAAAAATATAAAAATTTAACACATAATTATTATATAAAACGTATCTCAATGTATCTCGTTGCTACTTTGATGCAGATCTTATGCAACCAATAAATACATTTATTAAGGTTCAAACGAAATTATACCTTATAAGCCTTCCGTTTAATGTAGGGAATTGTTGTATTCAAATACGAATTATCATTGGAGTCCCGACTTGATCGCATCCATGAATCTGAACATATCCACGCGAATAGGAGCCCAAATATTCTCCCTCTAAAGATAATCCACACGAACGGATCTTCTCGGGTTCTCGATTCTATATTGAAATTTAATTGAAAATCATCTTTGCGTTTATGAAACTATATATAGTTTAATGTTTACCATAATCCCCAAAATTCATTAGGAATAAATTAAAAATAATAAATTTATTTTTTTAACTGTATTTTAATTCTATGATCATCAATTGATTAAGAACTAAAATAACGTTCATAAACCATGTCAAGAAGAACAAACGTATCTTTTAAAAGACATCGGAAAAAGGACGTGCGATAAATGACTAAACGTACACATATAGGAATGGCAACGAGTCGGGTCTGGTACGGGTTTGGTCAAACCCGAGACCCGACCCGTCAGGAAATTCTGGACCCGGGACCCGTCCCAGACCCGGTGGGTCCCAGACCCGACCCAGCCCAACCCGCCAAAGACCCGAACCCGGCGGGTTGGACCCGTTGAACCCTCCGGGTTCATAAACTCATCCAAACCCACCAAACTCGACCCGCATACCCGCCAAACCCGACCCGTAAACCCGCTTCAATAACTAAAATTTTTATTTTTTAACAACTTTTTTAAGACAATAATTTTTAAATTATACAAAAAACTTAATAAAAGAAAACATTCAAATTATATATCAAATCTAATAAAACATATTCAAATGAAATAATAATTTTTAAGATTTTTTAATTGTATTTATTTATATATTCATATTATATATATTAAATATATTTATATATATATACGGGTCGGGTTCGGGTCGAGTTCACTTGGACCCGAGACCCGACCCGAACCCGTGCGGGTCTAGAATTTTAGACCCGCAACCCGTCCCCAACCCGATTATACGGGTCCAAACCCGACCCATTGCCATCCCTACACACATATACGGTCAAAAACAAACACACACAATGATTGTCACCCAATCATTATAATGTGTACGTCGACCGTGTGCTAATTTGTAAACTTGAGAATTCTAATTTTCTCCTCATCATCGTCAGACGCCGCATCATCCTATATTACAACTACATATAATTAAATGGAAGAGAAAAAACAAACTTTTTCCGTCATCATAAATTATAGCCCATCTTTCCTCTTTTGTATGTGTTGAGGCATATTTCGTCCCACATCGAATGGAGATGAGGGTCTTGGCAGTTATAAGAGCATCAGTTCCTCTCTTTCTGTCGGGACGCGTTTTATAAAACCCCCCTAGCCTGATGGGATTTGTCATAACGGCCAGCAGGCGGGACAGTATCCTGTGCAGGGAGGTCACCGGGTGGTCGGATATGGGCTCATCATTTGGCGTCCACCGTGGGGCCGCTAGGCTCCGCCCAAGTCCCTCATCTGGGGGGCTTATGTTGAGGCATATTTCGTCCCACATCGAGTGGAGACGAGAGTCTTAAGCTGTCATAAGAGCACCAGTTCATCTTCCCCTGTCAGGACGTGTTTTATAAAACCCCCCTAGCTTGACGGGATCCGTCTTAACGGCCAGCAGGCGGGACAGTATCCTGTGCAAGGAGGCCACCGAGTGGCCGGATATGGGCTCATCAGTATGTGTGTGTGTGTGTGTGTGTATTATAGGTATATGTATATATGATACATATATATATATCCATATATTTATATATATCAAGAATTCTTCTAATTTATTTCAAATTCTTTGAAAATAGTCCCTCACTTGATTTCTAATTTGATAATGATAAGAATCTCTTTTCTTATATTAATCATAAATTGATTAAATCTCTATTTAACTAATTTAATTAATTAATTCTAAATTAATCGATTTCTCCATCAATTTCAATAAATTAATTTTATTTATCAAATTAATTAATTAGCTTGGGTCTTAAGGCCCAATCAAATTAACTCTTTTAACGTTATTTTACTAAATTAACTATTTAATTTAATTGAGCCCATCAAATAATTTAATTAATAGACTGGGTCGTCAAATCCAATTAAATTAACTCTTTAATTTAATTAAATCAACTTATTCATTCAATTAAATGTGTCAATTAACTTAATTAATCGAATATATTACATTTCAATCGATTAAATCAATACTTTGATATAATCAAATTAAAGGTTTCATATACGTTTAGAAGTTTATCCATTCCATTTGTGTGACCCCTTAGGTTCACTAATCGATTAGAAATGGGCTCGTAACTTGTGCAATATTTCGGATGATAAATTCATCAATCGATTAATTAAACTCATTTAATTAATCACTTATGAATTATAACTCTTTCTAATCCAATAGTTTCCATCTATCATAGTTGATGTCCAATAGCAAATCCACAATGCCTAGTCAATAAGTGAAGTATAATGCGTGAACATGTTTGCTTACGATTGCAGTGCAAATACATTCCCTCCATTATCTAATCTCCCCGATTGAAGTTTAGGATATGGTATTTATCAAAAATTCTCGTAACCTTAATTCTATTATTCTTATTTATAATTAGTCTTTTCGACAATCAATCGAGAAAACTCATTTCTAATAATTATCTCTATCGTGGCCACGTATTTTCGTAGACTAGTTAAAATAAAATACATGGGAGATTCTCTCACTCTACGAGATGAGTAAATGGATTTTTTATTGACTTTCACAAACCTTCATAAATGGGAGATCTATACCCCAACATAGGCACCTTAAGACCTGCCATGTGATCGGTACCTATATCAAAGTATAAATACACATGTACAAGATTACTATGGAGCCTCAAGTCTAAGCACCAATTAATGCACACCATAAGCTGAAAAACAATCCTAATTCGATGTGCAACTAGTGCTCACATTTAAGTGTTTGTCTGTGGGATTCTCACTGAACTCATTTTCTAATGAACACCTACTTACGCATGTGAATGTCTCAACATTCGATATCTATGAAACAAGGCATCCTCCCATTTGAGATATGTCATAAGTACAAGTCTTAATTCGAGTTAATGTCCGTGGTATTTGTTAATCTCTTCGACTTGGAATGATTTAGATCACACCTTAAAGACTTGTTTCAAGACCTCCATCTCTATGTGAGGCCAAGTCTATAACTTTATGTGATCTAGGAGCTTCAACCATATATGTATAGATTACACTTGAATATATAAGTTACACATCATGATGAAAGTGGTCAAAATGTATAAACTTTCATTTCTACTATTAATTGAAAAAACTATTTATTACGAAGAGTATGTGAAAATATCACCATTTTTATTGGCTTATCGAGTACTAATCTAACATGGGCAATGTTTTCAAAATTGGACAGGGCATAGAACTGGTGGCCTTATTGGTCATTGATTTGATAGATTCAACTGGTTCGATCATTGATTCAATCAGTATGACGTTATTAATAACGTATTTGTAATATTTTATATTTATATAGTTCATAAAATAAATAATACTAATAATAATAATAATATAGAAAATAAAAATGAAAATATGATGTCCATTTCAATATTATATCCCAGGAAAGCTTAAATCCTACCTAATTGAGTATATATCCAATTTAACTAATGTATACATTATTGAATTAAATATAATAATATCTTAATTTCATATTTTGATATTATCATATTTAAATTCAACCACTAGTATACCATTTGGGCATGCGCCCATATTCTGATGAGAATTTCAAACTTTCCCTATTAAAATATACCCTTGAAATTCATATTTTTGGACATTTGAAGAAGATATTTTTATTGGCCTTATTAAAATATGCAAAAGAATATTTATTCTAGTCAAGGCATTGGGAAAACAAGTGGGTGCCCCCCAAAAATAAAGAATAAAAAAATAAAATGTGAAGAAGAGTTTTCTGCCTCAGCAGAATGACGAACAATCCCATTCAGCCCTCACATTGGAAAAAGGTGATTTTGCTTGGTGAAAATATTTGGCATAATATCAGCAAAGGTAAGAAAGTGCTCATTAGAGAGGCCTTTGCTCGAGATGCTCTCTCTCTCCCTCTTCTTTTTTTATCTCATTTTTAGCCCTAATTGCCTTCGAATCCTCTTCTTCTTTTTTTCCAGATTTTCTTGATTTGGGATTGACTATTTTCATCATTTTTTGTTTCTTTTGGGTGTCAATTTTTCTTTTCTATTGTTTTCTAGATCTGTATCTAGTTTAGATTTGTTATTTTCTAGAAATCCTTAGTATGATTCATCTCTGCTCTCATACTTAAATGAGGATGAAAGAACTGATTCATGTCTCCCAAGATTCATGTATTTTTCTGGTCTTGATTTGAATAAAATTTAAAATGGTCTAAAAAATAAGGGAGAAAGAATTGTGGACCGTCGAACCGGTTCTTGAACCGGTGCCAGTTGGACCAGTTTTGACTGATCCAATCCGATTTTTAAAACATTAGTCCTAGGCTGATTAGGAAAGAATTTTGTTTTACTAGGACTGTTGCTCCAATATAAATAGTTATTAGCTGGAAAGGCGAGGACATTTCATCTTTTATTTGTTTACCCCGCTTTTTTTCTAGACTAATTATTATTATTTTTTTTTACTTAGGAGTTTCAAGAATTCAAGGGAGATTGACGATAAGTACAACGACGTTGCAAAAAGAGTTTTTTTTCTTTTCTCTAATCATCATTTTTTTTTTTTTTTTTTTTTGTGGTTTCTTGAAACTCATGGTGTTATTTATATTTTTTTTCATGATATTTTCTAGTTTAATTATGAATTAATTTTTATTTATGGAATTCTGAATGAATCTTTTTGAAGGAACTGAATCTGCATTTATTCACCTTTGTTATTTCATAATTTTTTATTTTTTGATTGAGTGCTTATTTTATTTGCCTAGTTACGTGGCCACTATTTAAGTTAATTATTTGAATTCTAATTGAGCTCTGAAGAGAATATTAGGATAAATATAGTCAAAAAGACTAAACGGAACTTATATATCTCGTTATTCATATAAGAAAACAAATTGGCATGTCGGATGGGAAAACCTTTTAAATATATATAACTAGCATAAACGCGGCCTTACACACGGAATGAAGAATATTTTTGTTAGTGATTAATTCAAAATGTAATTATTTTTTTTCGTCAAATAAAAAAAATACTATTAATTAGTATTAGCTCCATGCCAAGGCACGGGAATAGATTTTTATGTGTACATTTTATAATTTCTATCATTAAAAATAATTTGATAAAAATAAATTGACTTTTTTATAGCATAAATCGATAAATAAATAAATTTAAAAAAATTGTATAATGGTAGAATATGTTCGATTTCAGTATTAACTTTGGATAATTCAAGCAAGGAAGTTTTTAAAAAAATTATATAAAATCAAAATTTTTAATTATTAATACTGTAAATAATAAATATTTTCAATAAGATATTAATTTTGCTATTTTATTTGAATTAAATTTTAATCCAACTTAGTTTAAATACTTAATAAGTGTTAAATTATGCTAGATAAACATTAAAAACAAATATACTTATTTAAATTAATAAATAAAGTATTAGAATTTCATACGTGACAAAATAGAATTAAATGAGACTATACAAATATGTGCTTATTTGGATAGTATCAAAGCTTTTGAATTATATATATATATATATATAGATTTTTTCTTAAACTAAGTCATGTTTGTGTTTGTGTTGTCTTTGTTTCAAGCAATTCGTCACCTACAATTACGAAAGAGGAAAAACAAAAAAAGACAAAAAAGGCTATGCATATGAAGCCATATATATTTATCATTTCAACAAAAAATAACTAAGGATATGATTCTGAAAATTTATTATTTGTATTGAGAGCACGAGAAAGTTCGATTGGAAAAGATTGTGAGGCATGAGCAAACTTTCGACTTTTATGTTAATTTTGTCCATGTGTAGAAATGTTTTCCTACATTAATAATTTTATTATGGAGATAATAATTTCTTTATAACTATGTAAATTGGGCGATCCTACAGTTAGTCGCCTTTGTAGGCGACTCAAGTTAGTCATGCCTTGAGGTAATGCCACATGTACTAATTTTATTTTTTAAATAAGTTACTAATTAATTAAATCTCATATTGATTGGCTTCTCCCTGTAATCCCTCTCTACACAATCGATTATCATCGGGTTTCTAAAGAGATTTGAGGATCCCTTAATTATTAATCTTGCCAAAAAATAAAAAACCTCCCCCAATTATTAAAACTTCTTATGGTAAGTGGTTTCTACTGCTATTTAAATGATAAACTACTATTAAAACGAAATTGCACCATATTTTATTTCATTGAATGCAATATTATTATTATTGTTGTTGTTGTTGTTGTTGTTTCTTCGACATTCAATCAGAATATATATATCATCTCCAAGATACGGTTATAAACATCGACATGACAATATGAAAAATTATTTATGAATTCGAACATGTACAAATAAAATAGAATTTATACAACTAAAATTAAAAACAAACAAACTAGTAACATTGACTTATTTTCACATTTATTTTTTTTGGAACAAGTCAATTATTTTTGTTAAAATATTGTATTATTCTTCATCAATTATTATATGAAAATCGTGTAATACGATTACTAAATATTTCATATCAAGAGTGTGAGTATTGTTCATGAAATTCCGAGTGTGTGCCATAAAATCATTAATAATATTATCATCATCATATTTATTATAGTTAACATCATATTTGTTTGTACATATGATTATCACTACAAGAAAAAACGGTATTTTCGGCGGAATTTCGGAGGAAATAATTAATTTCGGCGGAATTTCGGTGGAACGAATCCGCCGGAAAAACCTTGGTCGCTTTTCAATTTTCGGCGGAATTTCGGCGGATTTTTTTTTTAATTAAATAAATTTTCGGCAGAATTTCGGTGGGAAATTCCGCCGAAATTATTATTTATTTATTTATTTTGAATTAAATATATTTTCGGCGGAATTTCCCGCTGAAATTCCGCCGAAATTTATTTTATATTTTTGAAAATAAAATTTCAATCGCCATACCAAGGAGTCGAACCCGGGACCTCGCCCCAACTCGCGCGCACTGTGCGTACACGCCCCCGAAAATATCCCAACTTTTGGAGTTGCTGGGCATCGAACCTTCGACCCCTCGGTTGGCAAACAACACTCTCACCGTTGAGCTATGTTCACTTTGTTGACATAATTCATTACATTATATATTTATATCATATAACAATTCAAATAAAAATAATTGAAACTAATTATTAATAATAATAATAATAATAATAATTATTATTATTATAATAATACATTTTTTATTGTTTGAAAATTTTAATATTTTTAAATTTTTAAAAACTTTATATATATAATACATAATATTATATACATATATATAGCATACAAAATTCATTTAATTCTAATTAAAATAAAAATAAAAATTTTAAAATTTAATATATTTTAAAAATATATAGAAATATTATTATTTTTATCTAAAAAATATTATTTTTTATTATTATTTTTTAAATTCAAAAATATTATTTTTTATTTAAAAAATATTACTTTTTATTTATTTTTAATTTTTTAGGTGGAATTTCCGCCGAAAATTCCGCCGAAAATCCGTCGAAAAATTTAAAAAAAAATTATTTTTTAATTATTTTTTTAAAAAAATATTATTTTTTATTTATTTTTAATTTTTAAATTTTTCGGCGGGAATTTCCGCCGAAAAATTAAAAAAAATTATTTTTTAATTATTTTTTATTTAAAAAATATAATGTTTTATTTATTTTTAATTTTTTTAAATTTTTTAAATTTTTCGGCCGAATTTTCCGCCGAAAATCCTCCGAAAAATTTAAAAAAAATTATTTTTTATTTATTTTTAATTTTTTAAATTTTTCGGCGGGAATTTCCGCCGAAAATTTTTAATTTTTAATTTTTTTATTTTCCGCCGAAATTCCGCCGAAAAATTCCGCCGAAAATTCTGCGTTTTCTTGTAGTGTATAGTCATAATTATTCAAATCATTAAATGGATTTCATAATTGGTTATCTTGTCTAATTCTAATTGAGTCATTTAGACCTACACTACTGGAAAAACATTGATTTGCGCTGGATTGTCCAACCTACATTTTTTCTATCGCATATTGTCACCGAATTTGCGACAGGAAAGGCAGAATCTGACCATTTAGATCTACACTACTAATCGGGTGAAAAATCAATCGCAAAATCCGGCGCAAATCGATATTTTTCTAGTAGTACTATATTAATTACAACCTTATATAATTCCTTGCATATTATTATTATTATTGTTGTTGTTATTGTTGTTGTTGTTGTTTTTGTTGTTAATTGTTGTTGTTGTTGTTATTCCCATCTAATTAGTATTATTATTACTATTATTATTATTATCATTATTATCTCCTCCCATTGAATCGTTACTAATATACAGTTATCATTATTACTATTATTGATTATTATATATTATTATAATCATAGTTAGTGAGACAATATTATTATTACTCCCATCTAGTTATTGATCTGATAATCATTATTATTGTTACAGTTATCTCCCACTAAATTATTGCTAATATATAGTTATCATTATTACTATTATTATTCATTATATATATTATTATAGTCGTAGTTAGTGAGACCAATAATTGAATCTCATATTTGGTTATATTTATTGGGGAGAATATACATTTGCATATATTACACCATAATATATTTGTTTAAACCATATTATTATTGTTGTTGCTGTTGTTGTTGTTGTTGTTGTACTTCATATTAGCTAGCTTACCTCCACTAATCATAAAAAAAAATTTTTTTTTTTACACACTACTACTTATTGTACTCCTCTCTATGTATTTTATATATCTACTCACTTTTAAAAATATATTATTTAATATCATTGTAGATCAATCTTTCTAGAGTAAATCCACATATAATACGAATAATTAAATTAATAAAGGTGTCCAAATTTTAAAATTTTTGTTTTTATTCAAAATACAAATGTTGATATTCTAGATATATTGTTTCTAAAAAAATTGTGATGAATATTATACATTTTTTGAAATACGTTAAAACTTTTAAGTAAATGTAATTTTTTTATCATCTATTAATATACGTTCAGATTTTTCAATTACATATACCCATATTATGTTCGGGTCAATTTTTTTTTATTTTGTTAATGCTATAATCTCAAATTAAAAAATTGAAAAATATATATGTGGACTTTTTTTTTGGATAAAATATACATGGATTTAAACCATGTTGAAGTGGCAATTTGTCCAATTGGGATGCGAAATAATAAATAATATTGGTCCTATGGACCAAACAAAATTAAATTTTTTGTTTTCCTTTTCTAGGTTATAAAATCAAGGGAAAATTGCATAAAACCCCCACGTAGTTTCGAAATTCTACTGAAAACCCTCTTGTGGTTTAATAATATGAAAAAAACCCTCCATATTTTTGAAAAATCTACACACTTGCCCACTCCGTTAGTTCAAAGTTAACGCCGTTAAAATTATATAAGAATGCCCGTTATGCCCCTTTAATAGTAATCGTTGGATCTTAACTTAACAAATGAACATTCTAGATTGATATTTGAATATAAAAATATAATATTTAAATAAAAATATAAATTAAATATATTTATATATAAAATATAAAATATACACACATATAAAATAATTAAAATAAAAAATATAATATAAAATTACAAGGACACACACTAAACACACAAAAAAAACACACACGCACAACACACACACTAACAAACACACACACACACACACACTAATACACACACAGCACACAAACACACTAATACACATACTAACACACACATACAGACAAACACACATAGACACACACACTGACGAACACACATAGCACACACAGATGTACACACACATACGAACACACACAGACGCACATACTAACGAACACACACAGCACGCACAGACGCACACACACAGACGAATACACTGATGAACACACACAGCGCGCACAGACGCACACACACAGACGCAAACACAGACGCGCACACACACAGAAGCACACACAGACGAACACACACAGCACACAGAGACGCACAAACGCACACACACAGCACACAGAGACGCACACACACCACACACACACACAAAAAGGGAAAATCGAAGATAAAATTCTAAATTTCAAAAATCGAAAGGGGAAATCGGATCTATGTGGTGGTAGAGAAATTTTGAAGATAAAACCCTAAATTTCAAAAATCAAAAGGGGAAATAGGATCTACGTGGTAGTGGAGGAATTAAAAGAAACAGAATAATGAGTATTTTTAGTAGGTTTTAGGATTTTTAATAGATTTTCTTTAATTAAATACAAATTGTTTCAAATTTGGTAAAATTGATTGAGGGTTTGGGTTTATTTTGGCAAGATGCATAAATTGGTATTTTTGGTTGTAACTCCAGCAGCGGTGGCGATGGCGTTAGTGGTGGCGGGAAAGGGTGGTGGTGGGGAGGGAGGATGATGAAGAAGAAGGGAGCAAATTGAAATTTTAATAAATTAGAGGGGTTTATTCATAATATTAGATAAATATATTTAACATTATGAGAAAAGGGGGTAAAAAGGACAATATACTTGCATTTAAAGGTGGAAAAAGTTTCAATTTCGCAAATCAAGTGTGTGGGATGCACTCTCCGTTAACTCTGGACGGAAGGGGGTTTTATGCAGGTTTTTCGAAAACACGGGAGGTTTTTTTCCATATTTTTAAACCACGAGGAGGTTTTCAGCAGAATTTCGAAACTACAGGGGGGTTATATGCAATTTTTCCTAAAATCAATTTAATTGGTTTGTATTTAATGGGACTATACATGGTATAATAGAACAATTGTTGTTAATTACAACCACAGGATAACATGTATGACAGGTAACCCTTCTACTTTATCTGCACAAGAGGTAGCCGGTCACCTGCTAATGGATGGTTTAGATTTTATTTAACGTAATTAATGGCTAAGATTAGGAGTGACTAATATTAGTCACCTATGAAACATGATTGATCATATAATTGCCCCTGTAAATTAAGTTGAAGGGCATAACATAAACTTAAATAAAAAATACTTTAAGTTATGTGATCAGTGCTTTGGTAGGAAAGAAAATAAATAGTAAACTTGTGCGTGCTAGACGGAGGGATAAGGTTAGTGATCGAAATATGGATTGATTTAGAATATTTAGGTTGTATATAATTGAAAAACCAAACTTTGATAGGACACAAAAATGATACTAATAATTCGTCAATTTGTAAAATAAAAGGCATTGTTCAAAGAAAAGGTTAAAATACAAATTGAGCCAACTAAAAGTTTGTCAATATTTCGCTAAATTAAGTTTTATTTCTATCAGAAAAAGTGAAATGTATAAGTATTGAATTTTATTAAGAGTGCCATGAGAATAGAACAATTGTTTGTCAATAAACACAAATTTCTAGAAGTTTCCTAAGATAATTACTACCTCTGTTTTATAATAGTTTTTATTTAAGGATTTTACACACTGAATAAGAAGAATTTAATAGTATATCATATTTGAGAAATTTATGAAAAATTTGTAATTTTAAGACATTAACTTTTTCCAACTACACATTTAGAATAGACAAAATTTTGGATAGCAAATGTGGTATCCGACGTTTTAAAAAATTTGCAACGTTAGGAGTTTGCCACAGAAACGACCAATTTAACCGAAAATTGAGACATCATTCCTGCAAAATACTATATATCCCCCACATGATAGCTAAACTGCCGACTGGATATCTTAGTCATCATCCTTTTCATGCTTAATTGCATTCTACCCCTCTGAACATTAAAAAATGATAGAAAAACCTACAAAACAAAGGAGTTGACAACCATGATGTGTATTAAAAATAGGGAGAATTATATAAATTCAATTAATTTATTTGAACATTACTTAATTATTAAAAATTAATTCAAAATAAAATTTAATTGAATTATATGAATTCTTTATATTTCAAGTTTTATCCTACAGTCAAACAAGAAACATATTTAATACATAATTTAATTTATTCATTTAAATTGCTTATTAATTGACAAATAAATTAGATAAATACATTAGGTTTAAGAAAAATCAATACAACAAAATTGATCGGTTTCTTGAAGCTACCTTCTGCCATGACCAGATCTAAAATATTTTAGGTGAAACTTTAAACCATCAAAAATAATTGTTTGAGCTAATCATTGAGAGAATCTAAGTGTTTGGACCTAAAAATAAATTTTTTAAAAATTCGGAGTGGACTGATTTTGGTCATTTTCACCATGCCGAAATAAAATAGTGAGGCCCTAGTCACATCAACTAGAGTGGATCAACCCACGTTCGAGGCCTGAGCCAAAATGAATTGGAGGCCCATGGCCCAAATAGCAAAAAATAAAAAATAGGAAAATAAGATAAATGTAATAATCAAATCCCTTACTTTGAGGAGTTGTTAGATGGAAATAACAGATTAGATAAGGATAAGGCATAGTTATACCTAAAGATGCCTAAAATAAAGGCCATGTGCTGCTAAAAATTTGAAATTCAGATAAAATGGCATAACTGCCATACACTCGAAATAAGGACTGCCATTCATTTTGGATGGCCAAGCTTTAATAAGATAGCCCGCTCCAAAAATAAAGGAAGGCAGTTGCAGTTTGAAGGCTATAAAAGGGGGCTGGATTCACCATTTGACGAACATCAACAATCAATCAACACAACAACAACTCTTTTTCTATCAATAAGTCATCACTTCTATGATTTTTGTGTCTAAATCAACAAAGATTAGCTTTAGTTTAGTAGGTAGAAAACCGTTGCTTGAGTCACGAGGTGAGGATATCAATGTACTCATTTTGTAAAGTCACGAGGTCGTAGCCATCACTCACTTAGATTGGGCCTGATTCGAGGTGAGATATCAATGCGACGGAGTGGTACCACGCTTTCATATCGAATGCATGCATGAAGAGGAGTGCAGACAGAGTCAATCAATGCTGGCAGAGGGAACAACCTCTGCGTACATTCACACGAGATATGGCCGGAGTCATCAATGTAGCCGTCTTGTAGCTAGAGTTCTCAGGAACTGCTCAATGCATTTTAGTCATAGATATAGCTCGAGTTATCAATGCATATGTCTATAGTCGAGTCTTGTAAGGTCCAAGTGACGAGTAGCTATCGTCTCTGAATACAGTTTCTTTTCAATTCAAGCTTTTTGGTCCTTTTCGATCTTTAGAGTATTGAATTGTTAAGTCCTACATTAAGTTGTAAGCAAGTAGAGCCTTAGGGGTAGTGTTTGCCTACTCCGACTCAATCGTCTTTCGGATAGAAGTCTTAGGCGCATCACTTTTTCACTATGAATCATCAAGACTTCCATTTGTATACTCTTGTACACTGGCACGCCCCCACCTAAACACAAAAGCCCACTTCAAACTCACTCTTTTTCCATTGAACTCAGTGATTTCGAACCTTGAGAGGCCACGTCGGCATGAGCGCTAAAAATTTATACAAACACTAAGCTAAAATTCAAAAGAATTAATAAGAAAAAGAAGAAAAGATCAGAGTAAAAGAAGAGAATGGAAGAAATAAGAAACAGGTTGACGATTCTCTCCCTCTCAGTCTACATCGATTTTTATTCCTCCACTATCACTCCGATACCTCCACCATTCTCTCTATATCTTCCCCTCACTTCGGAACTTTCATCCCTCACTCTGGACATATATGGGAAGAATTGATGTAGGTTCAAGCGAAATCTCAACAAGATTGCCACACCGCAACAAAATCTAACTAGTCCAAAAGGGGTAGAGGAAATGTAGAATTGGAGTTTTTTGGGGGTGGGGTGGGTTTCCTTGTTTTCTTCGTGGTTAGACTTTTGGGGGTTGGGGGAGGGGCCGGGGGTTGGGGTTGGGGTTGGGGTGTTTTTTTTTTTTTTTTTTTAATTTGTAAATGCTCGCTAATTCTTAATTCTTCTTATTTTTTTATATTATTCCCTTTTTAGGATTTCTAGGTTCATACTTAATTTTCAATTTCAATATCTTACAATATATTTGCAATATATGTTGGAGTAACAAAAGAGAGTTTTAGTGAAAAGTAGAATGAATTATATTATTCTCACACTTTGTGAAAATAACTTACACCCATGTTAGCAAAAACTCCAATTCTAGAGAAAATCTAATAAACTCTAGCACAAAAATTGGACCATGTGGAATTGACCAAACACTTGATAAGTACAAGTAAAAATGAAAAAAATTATCTAACCACTACTCCACTCTCCTTTAGATTAGAAAACTAAACAACAAAATAAGACTTGGTTAAAAAATTAATTCAACATTCCCTCCCTTAAATTGATGTTCTCAAGAACATTCAGTTTATACAAGTTTTCCTCTTTAAATTGGATCTTCCAAGGTGCAGCCACCTAGCATCTTCCTAAACTTCACAAAAGACACCAACTTGAAGGACTTGGTAAATATTTTAGCTGCTTGATCTTTGCTCTTCAAGTGGATTAAATCAATTACGCCATCTTTTGTGAGATTTCTTAAAAAGTGAAATTTTACATCTATATGTTTGCTCCTACCATGTAAAATTTGATTATTGGACAACTTTATTGCTGAATTGTTGTCATAATAAATTCTTGTAGCCCCATGTTTTTTAAAGTGTAACTCCACAAGAACTTGCCTTAGTTAAATAGCTTGATTAGCAGATGAGGTTGCAGCTACATATTCAGCTTTTGTTGTTGATAGAGTGACTATTTGTTGTTTCTTTGAAGACCATGATACAGCCCCAGAACCCATTATGAAAACATACCTTGAAGTACTATTTTTATCATCTTAATGTCTAGCAAAATCACTATCTTTGAATTAGATTAAATCCAATTTTTCTCCATTCTTGTAAAGCAACCCAAAGTTAGTTATAACTTTTAAGCAGCGGAAGATTCTCTTGGCAGCAAGAAGCAGCATCTCTGTTGGACTTTCTATATATTTGCTGATGAGACTAACCTCATACATTATATCAGGCTTGGTCGCAGTTAGATACATTAGATTACCTACAATCTGCTTGTAAATTGTACTGCTCACTTTACTTCCTTCAAAACCTTTAGTCAATTTTAGATCGTACTTAGTAGGGGCAGTCACTGAATTGCAATTCTTCATGTGAAACTATCTAAAATTTCTGCAACATATTTCTTTTGACGGATAACAATTCTAGTAGTAGGCTGAGCCGCCTCAAATCCAAGAAAGTAATGCATCTTACCCAAATCAAACATATTGAATTCTTCCATCATTGACTTTTTAAAATTTTCCAACATCAAGCTATCATTCGCAATGAATATAGGATCATCCACGTAAAGGCATACAATAAGTAATTTTCCATGATCTTATTTCTTAATGAAAAGTGTATGTTCATATGGGCAATTTTTGAAACCTTCTTTCAAAAAATAAGATTCGATTCAACTACACCAAGTCCATGGGGCTTGTTTGAGTCCATGCAAAGCTTTCTTGAATTTATACACTTTATGTTCATTTCATATCTTCACATAACCATGGGGTTGATCAATAAATACCTGCTCTTTTAGATCTCCATGCAAGAATGCCGATTTCACATCCAATTGTATGACAGGCCATGAGTTTGTGTTGCTACATCAATTACCAATCTGATTGTATCTGTCCTTGCAACAAAAGCAATTTTTTTTTATAATCAACACCAAACTCTTGTTTGTAGCCTTAGGCCACCAAGCGTACTTTGTACTTGTCAATTTCACCATTTATTTTCAATTTTGTCTTATAGACACGCTTAACACGAATAGTCTTGTGCCCACTTGGAAGGTTGGTCAATTTTCAAGTTTTATTTTTTTCAATTGCTACAATTTCCTCATACATAGCTTTTCGCTATTATGAGTCTTTAATAGTGCCCTCAAAAACTGTAGGGTCACAGCCTGAAAAAGTGCAAAGTGTGTTAGTGGATCTTTTATCATGGCTAGAATCAAATACATCATAGTCACTCATCCATGTCGGCCTTGTTTTGATGCGTTGAGACATCTTCATCACATAGCATTAGTTATATTATATTTAATGTATGTGGTTGAATCTCCATGATCATATTTAAGCTATGGGACTTGGCTTCGCATAGAGATGGAAGTCTTGAAACAAGTCTCTAAGGCGTGATCAAAATTACTCCAAGTCATTGAGTCTAATAGAGACTGGGGTATCGACATGACTCACTAAAAGACTTGCATTTATGACGTATCTCAAATGGGAGGATGTCTTGTTTCAAGGACACCGAGTGTAGTGACACTCGTATGCATGAATGGGTGCTTATTAACGAATGAGTTCACTGAGGATCCTACATGAAAACGCCTAAATGGGAATAAAAGAATTAGGAAAGTTTCCAAGCTTATGACGTGCTTTAACTAGTCCCTAGACTTGAAATTTCATAGTAGCCTTGTATATGGGCATTTATACTTTGATATAGGTGTTGACTCCATGGCGAGTCTTAGTACTCCTATTGGGTATAGGTCTCCCATTTATGGAGACTAGTGAAAATCAATAAAGGATTCGTTGCTCGCCTAGTTGAGCGAGCGAGTTTTTCAAATATTCTATTGTAATTAGTCCACTTAAATCCTTGCGCAAGGTGGAGGACAATGATTAGAAAATGAGTTTTCTAAGTCAATTGTCAAATGGACTACTCAATTAGAATTATGAGAATTGAAGTTAATAGGATTTTCCAAATCCCATGTCCCAAACCTCAATCAGAAAACTAGACAACGAAGGGACCGTATTTGCATGGTAAGTCATAAGTAGAAAGGTTCGCGCTAATACTTCACCTATTGGCTAGGTATTCGTGGGCTTATTGCAAGACATCGACCACGATGGATGGGGACTATTAATTAGAAAGGGTTCTAATAAAATGGTAATTGATTAAAGGAGTTTAATTAATCATAGATTTATCTAAAATATTCCTTTGAATGCAAGCCCGTCGCTAATCGATTGGTAAACCTAAGGGGTCACACACAATAGTTGACCAATCACCTAAATATATGAATTGATTAATAGTGATTAATCAAATTGAATTAATTAATGAGATTAATTGAATTGGGGGCTAATTCAATTGGCCTATCTCATTAAATTGGTGGATAGGAATCAATTTGAGAAATTGATTTGGAAATTAATTGATTAAGAATCAATTAATGAAATTAATTTGAAATTAGATTTCAATTGATTTATTATTTGAAATAAGTTTTCGATTTAGGACTAAATTAAAATTGGATTTTAATTTAAGAACTAAATTGAAATAAGATTTCAATTAAGGACCAATTGAAATATGATTTTAATTTGGGGATTAAATTAAAATTAGAATTAAATTAATTATGAATTAATTTAATGTTCCAATTTAATTCTAGAATTTTAATTTGACTATAAGACCATGAGATGAATCTCATAGTTAAAAGATAAATTCTAAAGAGATATCAAGAAAGATGGAGATTGGAGAAAAATATTATGAGTCCTAATTGAACTCTACAATTAGCCTTGACTTGGCCACATCAAGAGGGTATATATACCCCATAGGCCATGGCCGAGAGTCAATCAAGAAATGATAAAACAAAACTTGTTTGTTTTATTTTTCTCTAAACCATCTCTTTCGTCTTCATATCTCTACCGTGAGATATATATATATATATATATATTAGTTCTTAGTTTTGTTTAATTGATAAACAATTAACTAAGAATTAATTATAGAATAATACACCCTTTTTCAACAAGCCCATATACTAAAAGTTAGTATAGATTCATATACACTTCGATTTAAATCCAAGTCTTGCATAGGATTTAAATCTGTGGTGCTGTTAACGTGTGGATACGTTTGGAGGGAAGACAATTGGATTCCTATGAAAGCGCGAACCGTTCGTGATAATTCGGGAATGTGAACCGCGTATTTGAATACGCTCTATTCCCTACGACAACAGGAGTGTTAAAAGGTAATTAAATTACTAAACTCGTTTAAACGATTTGGTTATGCAATTTGCATAATAGATCCGCGTCACAATAGTCACGTGACAACATGATTAGCATATATTATGTTATGTGTTTTATATAAAATTTTTGATATTCCTCTGCGTATACGTCCCGGGACCTATGTGAAACTAACAAAAATAATGAAATATTTTTGAATTATGATATTAAAATTAAATCAGGCTGAACTTATAGATACAAAAATGAGATTTCCCTAAAAATTTAATCATGAGCTAAGCTAATTACATAGATCTCAAATGTCTAATCTGATGCTTTCGATTTGTCTGAGCACTAAGAATTTATAAATGAGGAAAAGAGCTGGAGCGCTTCGAGTAAGGATCTCAAATTCCTGAGGGAGAACCTGCAAAAAAGAGGTTAGCACTCCACTGAATTAAATCAATATTTCATCCAAGAATGATGAAAATCGTGCAAAAGTAATGAAATAAAACATAAATGATGCTACAAGTTAATTATCAAGATTATATGTGAGAGCAATTAGGAGTGATTCAGAGTGCTTTAGAGAAAAGAGAGTGAGTTTTAATGCTGAAAATTTCGTCCTCTTGCCTTTGTACGCCCCCGGTCCTTATATAGGGCCAGTGGCGTAACCTACCTATTCTAAAAATCAAGATGTGATCCAAAAAATCAGGGCGGTTGAGGGTGCGTTGGTTGAGATTCTTATGGATATGGTGGTTGAATCTAAGCTCCCCTATCCCTACTGCCTTTCGACTCGAGTTTGGGGTTAGTCATCTCTATCCAATTTGATTAGATAGGCTTGGGCTCGAAACATTCCCTCCTATGCTTGGGCCTCAGGGATGTCTCCCTCCTAGACTTGGGTTTAGGACTATCTCCTTTCTGGGCTTGGGTTTAGGACCATCTCCTTTTTGGGCTTGGTCTTTAGGAATGTCTCCTCCCTGGACTAGGGTTTAGGAATGTCTCCTACCTGGACGTGGGCGTAGGGACATCTTGGACTTCAATAATTCAAAATGCCTTATAGTTAAAATCGAAAAAGGTGTAGTATCATCACTCCCCTCCTCCCATAGAGTTCTGCCAGCCCCTTAAATCTAATCAGGTGCTCTTGGAGGTCATAAGTATCATCGTACACGAGAAGTTGGCAGTGTTGGTCAGTGGGGGGAGAATGTCCTCTTGTTCATTCCTACAGAATAGGGTCCCTATAGGGACTGGCTCCTGTTCTCCTGTAAGAATCATTTCTATTTGTTGCATTCTTTGTTGCAACCCCAATGCCCACTTCGGGGAAGCACTTTCTCAAGGATTTTCTGACGCTCTTATGTGCATTATTCGTATATTGTGTATGTCTACGCGGACATCCTGAAGATTAATATTGGATTGGATATTAACCTTTGTTGGAAAAGGGATGGATCCTCTCATGGGATTCTGTCCTCCTATGTGCGCCTGAGGTATGCTAGCTACTATTGCTGCCTGTCCTCCTATGTGTACTGGACAACTAACACCATCATGGCCCATGTTCCATCCTGATGAGCCAATCAGGGGTGCCTTGTACCTCCCTACTATAGTCTATCCTGCGGGCGGTGCTCGTGGTACAACCCCTGCGAGGGTAGTTATTACAGCTCCCAGTATTATCTTGGTGAAATCTTCCCATGTTGCCTGTGCGGCCCCTACTGCAGTTGAGCTTCTTAATGCCGGACTCATTTGGCCACCCTCCATTCTTTCTTAGTTTGTAACATTATGGGTTTGTGTCCCTCCAGCATTAAGTGCCTCCAAGGATCATCCTTGTGCATGTTGTACTCCTAGATTCGATCCTCCCGAGGTGTGCACCCCTGGAGCCTGCCCCTCAGTGGTATGCACCCCAGGAGATATCATTTTCATGGCTATGCGCTCCTGTGGCCTATGCCCCTGGATCATGCGGTCCTGTGGCACGCCCTCCTGGAGAATGCAATCCTATGGCATGCGACCCTGTATTGTGCAGTTCCTGGCATGCGCTTCAATGGTATCTGGTCCTGGAGCATGCGCTCCAGTGACAAACGGACTTAGACCATGCGCTCCTGTGGCATGCGGTCCTAGAGCATGAGCTCCTGTGGCAAGCGGTCCTGGAGCAAAAGCTCCTTTGGCAAGCGGTCCTAGAGAATGCACTCCTGTGGCAAGCGATCCTGGAGCCTGCCCTCCAGTGGTATGCACCCTCGAAGATATCATTGCCATGTCATGCGCTCCTGTGGCCTGTGCTCCTGGAGCATGTGGTCCTGTGGCATACGCTTCTGTGGTATGCGCTCCTGGAGCATGCCGTCCTGTGGCATGTGACCCTATAGTATGCGGTCCTAGAGCATGCACTTCGGTGGCATGCGGTCCTGGAGCATGCGCTCCTGTGGCAAGTGGTCCTGGAGCATGCACTCTGTGGCAAGCGATCCTGGAGCATGCGCCCCTAAAGGCGGTATTCCTGTGGGCAACGCCTCTGCAGGTGGCTCCCCTAAGCATTGCTCTCTCTCAATTGTTCCTCCTTCAGGAAGTATTCCCAACGATTGCGTTCCTATAGGAGGTACTCCTTGGGTGATGAATGAAGCTTGTACATTCCCGCCTTCTAAAGCTCCTCTCTTAGTAGCTGAAATAGGGGGGATGTTACCACCCTGGAAAGTGATGACAAAGGTACCCTCCCCCCCCTTAAACAGAAGGGGTATCCTCTCCCAAGGTCTTGGGTGTGTTGTTACTGGCCATGGCAATGTTCACTTAGTCGAAATTGTAGAGAACTGACTCACACCTTAACTCAAGTCCCCACAGACGGTGCCAATGATGCTTTCGATTTTTCCAAGCACCAAGAATTTATGACGCGAGGAAAAGAGCTTAAGCAGTTCGAGTAAGGATCTCGAATTTCTGAGGGAGAACCTGCAAAAAAAAAGTTAGCACTCATTGAATTAAGTCGGTATTTCATCCAAGAATGACGAAAATCGTACAAAAGTAATGAAATAAAATGTAAATGATGCTACAAATTATCCAGATTAAATGTGAGAGTGATTAGGAGTGATTCAGAGAGCTTTAGAGAAAAGAGAGTGAGTTTTAATGCTGAAAATTTCATCCTTTTGCATGTGTACGCCCCTGGTCCTTATATAGGGCCAGGGGTGTAACCTACCTATCCTAAAAATTAGGTTGTGCTCCGTGAAATCAGGGCGGTTGAGGGGAGTTGGTTTAGATTCTCATAGATATGGACATTGGCTGAATCTAAGCTCCCCTATCCCCATGTGCCTTTTGACTAGGGTTTGGGGTTACTCATCTCTATCCAAGGTGATTAGATGGGCTTGGCCTCAAAACATCCCCTCCTATACTTGGGCCTCAGGGACGTCTTCCCTCTTGGACTTGGGCTTAGGGATGTCTCCCACCTAAACTTGAGCTTAGGACCGTCTCTTTTTCAGCCTTGGGTTTAGGACCGTCTCCTTTCTGAGCTTAGGCTTAGGTCCATCTCTTTTTTGGGTTTAGGTTTGGGATCGTCTTCTTTTCGGGCTTGGGCTTTAGGAATGTCTTCTCCCTGGACTTGGGCTTAATGCCTTATAATTAAAATCAAAAAAGTTATAGTATCATCCCAATCATTGAAGAAATCAATTTGCTTTTGATCCCTTTACCTTATATGTTATCGGTCAATTTTGAAGCTCTTTAGTTACTTGCCCTAGCCATTATAACTTTTCATGGATCACTCCTTGTCAACCACGAAAACATTTATACAATCAACAAATATTTATTTATCAATACAAAAAATCTTTTGTTGTAACGTTCCAAAGCTTGTCTTGAGGACCACGAATCTTTTGTTGCACCAGTTCTGTACTTCACACTCCCAATAGCATGCATGTGAGGTTTGGCCGGAAGATAAGATCTCACTACTAGAAAATAGCCAAACAACCCAAACACCCGTGCCCGAACCCATACCCGTGGTCCGTAGCTCTTGGCTGTGGCCATGGCCAGAGCCAGGTCGATCAGCTAGTGGCGAGCACGTTTGGGGTAGCCCATATACGTTACTTAGTTGTTTAGTTTACACTACAACAATATTTAACCACATAAATACTAGAACTGTCAAGGTCAAATATCTGATGTGGGATATTTTTGATTTAGCTATTAACACATAAGACAACATTACCTTAGGCTTTATCTATAGATTTCCATTAGAAATAGTTTAATCCAAGATTAACCCCTTGTTAAAGTCATCTTAACAAGCCTTTTTCTAACAATCCCCCTCAAATCCATAGCATAAAGTCCTGGCTACATACTCGCAACTAAGCTTTCAATAATGGTATCTTCCAGTTTAAACCATTATCTAGTTATCTAACTTATGTAATCACAGAACAAATAGACCTATGCCTTGAATTTGAACCTTGAATGTGATGACGTCTGTCAAAAACAACACATTACATCAAGATTAGCAATCTTCAGGTGTGACACGTTAATGACCATGTGTCCTAATCCTCCATGAATATTTTTCAATGAGTAACCCATCTCCCCTAATGGTGGCCACACGATAATGTTCATTAGTTGGGCATCTCCAAAGATTTAGTGCTCGCATCTAGTCACTTAAGACCTCGACCCCATTCAGAGCAAAGCTCTTACTATACTAGCAGCATTACAGTACCTCCCAGGTATACCAAAGGACAGACTTCCAGTACATAGTACCAGTCTAAATTTAGGTGCTAACATATATACACAACAGCTGGTTTATACCACATTGAACTTTCCTTCTGGGATCTCCACTTGGTAGGTTGGGTTGCTACTGTCAGTGTAAACTCAATACATTATAAGTCCCATCCTCAACTTAGCTTTTTGAAATGAGCTAAACTCAAGTCCTTTTGTTAAAAAATTAGCCACATTGTCTTTGGTACCAACAAAATCAATGGCTACGATTCTTGCAGACACTATCTCCGTAATAGAATTTAGTCTAACTTGAATGTTTCTCTTAGTCTTTTGATTATACTTGGAACTCTGTATTTTTGAAATTGTGGTTTAGTTATCACAATGCAAGGCAATGGTAGGGACATGTTTACCCACCATGGGTAACCCACATATTAACCAATGTAGCTACTCAGCCTCAACTCCAAAAGTATCTTAAGCACATAGCTCAGCCTCAAAAGTAGATCAAGTTATGATCGTTTGTTTTGCAGACTTCCAGGAGACAATGCCTCCACATAGAGTAAATACATACCCTGTACATCTATTATTCCCAAAGCTTTGGACAATCCAACTTGCATCACTAAATCCCTCAAGAACTGTTGGGAATTTACCATAATACAGCCCAAGCGAACTTGCTCCTTTAAGGTACCTCATTACCCTATTCAAAGCCTCCCAATGAGTACGATCTGGACAACTCGTACATCTAGCCAACTTAGAGACCACAAATGAAATATCTGGTCACGTACCATTAGCTAGATATTGTGAGCTTCCAATCACTTGAGAATATCTTAATTGAGATACAGGCATACTAGACTTATTCTTGAAAAGAGTCACAAAAGGATCATATGGCGTTTTTAGGATTCTACTGTTTGTATAACCAAACTTTTCAATAATCTTCTCAACATAATGAGATTGATAAATTGTTATTCCTTCGGTTGACCGAATTAACTTGAGTTTTAGAATCATACTAGCTTCACCCATATCCTTAATTTCAAACTTACTTTTCAAGAAAATTTTTATCTCATTAATGATCTCAAGGTTTGATCCAATTAATACTATATCATCTCCATACAGGCAAAAACAATACATGAATCACCTTCTATCTTGTAGTATACTCACTTATCATTATCATTTACAATAAAGCTAAAGCTCAATATAGTTTTATGGAACTTTTCATGCCACTGTTTAGGCACTTGTTTTAACCTATAAAGATATTTGACAAGCTTACAAACTTTGTTTTCACTCGTGACTACTACAAATCCCTCTAGTTATTCCATATATATATCTTCCTCTAGACCACCATACAGGAAGGTTGTTTTTACATCCATCTGATGGATAGAGATGTTATATATGGAGGCTAGTGCAATCAGCACTAGGATTGTAGTTAATCGAGTTACAGGGAAATACGTATCAAAATAGTCAATTCCTTTTTTTTGCCTAAACCATTTAACAACCAATCCAACTTTATACTTATCAATAGTACCATTAGCTTTCAGTTTCTTCTTAAAGATCCATTTATATCCAATTGTAGTACATCCCGATGGTAAATCGACTAGTTCCCATGTCCCGTTAGAAATAATCAGGTCAATTTTGCTTTTTATAGCTACTTTCCAATGCTCAGCCTCAGGAGAAGCCATAGCATCTTTGAAAGTCACAGGATCATCCTCAATATTGTAGGTGATAAAGTTACCTCCAAAATCTGTAGCGATCCTAACTTGCTTACTCCGATGAGGTTCATTAGCCTCATCAAAAGAGGAACTGAAACTATTTGGATTTACCCCCTCCCCCCCCAACATTTGTCATCCGTTCCACGTGTTTAGGATTTAAACTAGATGCGAGGGGAGAATCTAAATTTGAAACATCTTCGGGTATTCCTTGTTTCAAAGGGAATACATTTTCGAAGAACGTAGCATCACGAAATTCAACTATTCTGTTAAACTCTATGTCAGAAATCTTAGATTTAATGACTGAGAACCTCATGGCATAACTTGTTTCCACATTGCTCAGAAAGACTGCATCAATAGTTTTCGGACCAAGCTTTTTTGGTTTGGGTTTAGGGACTAGAACTTTTGCAAGACATCCCCACACTCGCAAATATTTCAAGCTTGGTTTTTTGCCTTTCCAGAATTCCAGTGGAGTGTGTTCTTTGTATTTCAGAGGGACTCTATACAGAATAAGACAAGCAATATTCAAAGCCTCTCCCCATATATATTTTGGCAATACATAATTCAAAAACAGACTGTTAATCATGTCTTTAAATGTTCTATTCTTACGTTCAGATACCCAATTTGAGGAAGGTGGATATGGAGGAGTCTCTCTATAAATAATACCAAAATTTTGGCAATATTCAACAAATGAGTTCTACTCATATTCACAACCTCTATGTGATCCTACTCTTTTAAGTTTCTTGCCAATGTGATTTTCTACTTCATTCTTAAAAATGATAAACTTTTCAAGTGCTTCATCTTTATGTTTTATTAAATAAACATAACAATATTTACTGCAATCATCTATAAAGGTGATAAAGTATCGATTTCGGTCTCGTGTTAGGACCCTATTGAACTCACAAATATCTGTGTGTACTAAATCAAGTATTTTAGTATCCCTTTCAATTGTTTGATAGGATTTTCATACTTGTTTAGCTTCTACACACACTTGACATTTGTGATTCTGTCCAATGTCATGTATTGGAATCAGATTTAAATTCATCATTCTTTTAATAGAACCGAAATTTAAATGACCCAACCGACAATACCACACAGTGGAATTTTCTATATTATTAACAACAATAGAATCATAAACTTTTGAACAATTGGAATAAGAAGTACTAGTATATTCAACCCATACTTTAAATAAACCTTCAGATGAATAGCATTTGCCAATAAAAGTTCCATAATGTAAAATTACAACTTTATTTAGTTAAAATGAAAGCTCACAACCCTTTTGGACTAACATTGATCCACTTACAATATTTAGCCTAACATTGATGCACTCATTGCGGAGATAGTGTGCGCCCTAAAGGAAACCTTAGGTCTACGCATCCTATCCCAAGTACTGGTGCAACACTTGCATTCCCATCCTCATGGGTGGTCCATCAATTGGCTGGTATAACACAAATAGAGATTTATCAGCACAAACATGCACATTTGCTCCAGTGTCAATAAGCCAATCAAGCGGTTCATAAACAGTGAAAGTTCGGGTTCAAAAGAAACATACCCGTCAATGTGTCCAAGAGAAGTATCAGCCCCAGCATCAACCATATTAACTACTGGTGCTGAGAATTTTGGTTTGGTCTTTCCTTTTCTACTTTGTTGGGGCAATCCCTGGCATAATGACCAACCTGTCCACAAGTCCAGCATGGTTTGTTTGCTTTTGGCTTTGGTTTTTTCTTTTTCAATGGCTTTTCCACAAGTCTAGCTTAGGGTTTTTCTTTCCAATAGTCAGAACATTTGCTTTTGACTGATATTCAACTGGCATTAAATGCATCTGATTCCTATGTTCCTCTTCTATACTAATGGCACTCATTAAATCATCAAGCGATAAGTTCCCTTTTTATGTTTTAAAGTCATTTCAAAATTTTCCCAAGAACGGGGAAACTTTTCAATGGCTGCCATTGTCATGAACTTTTCTGGAAGCTTCATTTCAACCTCAGCAAGTGAATGCTCACTACAAAAAAATAATCTTTTGTAACAAAAGATTTTGTTACTAGAAGTCTAATTTTTGTTACTATAACTTTTGGTAACGAATATTTTTGTCACCAAAATTCATCCCATAAAGCTTTACGCTAAAAGTTCTTGTAACGATTTTTTAGTTTTCGTTACAAATGTTTTTGTAACGAATTACTTTTTCGTCACAAGAAGTCTTTTTTGTGACAAATAATTTCGTCACAAAAAATCATCACTATATGTTAAAAAATGTTTACCGGTGCCCCGACCCAACAGAGCAACTTGACCTGCCAACTGCTATGTTGTTGCTAGTGTTGCTATTTTATTATACTTATGTGATTTCTATCTCTATTAATTAATTAATTAATTTTATATTAATTAGATAAATTCAAATAATTATAAGAGTTGTATTAGTTAAAACACATACTATACCCTATAAACTACTTGTACATATGAATAATTAAAAAATATTTTTATTTCATACAAATTCTGAACTTGATGAATAATATTTGTAACTTTTAATATAACAATGTTTAATATACCATATTTCGTATCATACTTGATAAAATAATACTTTCATAAATTTATAATACTTCATAAAAGTATTAATAATTATATATAATTTATATGATAATTAAAAATTAAATAATGCAATCAACAGTTTTAAATAATCTTTTTTCATTATATATATTACATAAAAAAAACATAATTCATCTGAACATAATATTAAAATAAGTATTTTTACTCTCGAATATATTTTTACATCCGTATTGTGCCCGTACTTTTAATAAAACGTATAATAGCCGTTTGCATAATATTTATCTAGTTTTTTCACCATACCTTTTGAAAAATATTTGTAATATATACGTACGTGTTGAATGCGGAATATTTTACCTGTATGGTATTTAACTATAACTAAGATTATGTGTGGCTATAAATATATCTTAAATTATGTGACAAATTTTATTAATCTTACTAATTTTTGTATTTTTTTAATTTATTAATAGTTGATTGTTTAGCCATTATAAAAATACATGGCTAAAAGTCAAAAATTACAAACAAAATTGTAATGTCTATCCAAACACAATTTCTTCCTCTGAAGTGCTATTTTTTTCAAAAAAATAAGGGCTTCTTCTCTAGAAAAGTCTATCCAAATGGGTTTCAATAGTCCATTGACATCAAAGACACAAAGCGCTTATTAAAAAATCTTAATGCTCTATAAAAGAGTATGTATTATAAATCATGTCCAAAGTTTCATAACAAATTTCAAAGTTGTCACAAATAAAAACTATTTTTAATGACAACACAATATTATTTCTAATTAGTATTTCCATTTGTTACTAAAAGTAATTTTTTGGTAACAATACCTTGTTTTTTGTAACAAATATCCCTTGTTGTCACTAAAGTTTGAGTTTTTGGTAACAAACTATTGCCTTTTGTAACGAATTGTCTTTATCATCACTAAAAAGTAACATTTTAATAACAAAAAGTTTTTAGTGACAAAGTATACATTTGTTACAATTACTTTGTTACTTAAAATGCATTTTTGTAGTGGCTCCAGATTTATTAGTTCATGGGCTTGTTCAGATACTAATCTACCCTCTACCATTTGATACTTCAGGAATTTAGAAACGGAATACTTTTCGAGCCCATACTCGTCAAAATTGTATTTCTTATCCAATGCTTCCCAAACCAACTTTCCAGTGCAAGAGTCTAAGCAATAGACATCGAAGAGAACATTTGACAATCTCGAAAAAATGATCCCTCTGCCTATTTGGTCTTACTCATCCCATAAGGCAATTTCAGCTATTTTGGGGTTTATATCAGTAGTTACTAGTTTATTAGATTGAATCGCAGACAAGAGCCCCTTCATTATAAACCAAATCTTCATTCGTTGTTGCCAACATTTAAAGAATTGGCCGAAAAATAGTTCAAGCAAACCGCTCAAGTCAATTTTTGAGGAACCAAATGAACCAGCGGTTGAACTTGAAGCCATTATAAATATATTAAATGAATAAATCCCGAATATTTCTTTAAGATTGTTAGAAAAAACAATGGACTAGAATATCTAAAATCTGATATTCATGTAGGTGGATTTATTCGATAATATAATTATAATACAATAACAGTTTTACAAAGAAAACACGATAGCCAAAAGCAACAATACAATACCTTAAACAAATAAATAAACTGGAAAGCTCAGTAGACTTATCAATATTTATTTAAAATGCAATAACTGAATCACCGGGTTTGAACTGGTCAGCTTTAAAGAAATTTCACCCAACTAATCGGTGCGATGGGCCTACGATACTCCTTCCAGGATAAGATAGTCCAGATGTCCATTCCAAGCCATACTGCTACTTTGAACCTCATTTTGAATGCTAATCAACTCACGTATTTTGTATGCAAGCAAAACGCACACTTTTAAAGAGCAGAATGATATTCTAAACTCACTCGATCAGAGGTGCGCACAGAGAAAACTATTGTTTTTCCTCACACTGATCACTTTTAGAGAACAATTTTATCACTCGTATTTTCTAATGTTTTTGTTGTGTTTGCAGAGAACCAAGGGATAGCCTTTTCTAGGAGCGGGAGATAGCCAGCATTAATGTTGACACATTAACACCTAGTCAAAACCGCCTTCATTGCCATCAGACACGCTACGTACTTGGATGCAAAAGTAGACAACACCTAAAAACGTGTGGACAACCAGGTAACGTGTCTGAAGGCAACGTAACAGTTTCACAACTGCGTTAATTTAATTCAATAATGATTAATTTAAAATTCAAATTTTAAATTAAACCATTACTTCAAGGGCAATTCAGTAAAACATAAGCTCAAGACCGAGACAATTCACCCAACCGCCAACATCCGTACCCATGGTCCACGGCCGGAGCCAGAGCTGCGTCGAGTTAGATGGGCAGACGACGCATGTGTGTGGGGCTGCCCATATGCAGTACTTAGCTGTTAAGTTTACACTACAACAACACTTAATGACATACATACTAGAACTGTCAAGGCCAAATATCCCATGTGGGATATTTTTCACTTAGCTGTTAACACATAAGACAACATTACCATAGGCTTTATCTATGAATTTCCATAAGAAATGGTTTAATCCACGATTAACCCCTTGCAAATGTCATCTTAGCAAGCCCTTTTCTAACACTAATTTTTGAAAAATTAATGTATATAAATATATTTATATATATATATATATATCAATTTTTACATATATAGATAAAATAAAATCAATAGTTATTTCACCTATTTCTAAAATATCATATAATTCACACATATAAAATAAGGGTCACATAAAATAATGATCATATAAAACATGAAATAAATAATACATAACAAATTTTTAAAATACTAGGGAGTATTGGGGCATTACAAGTGTGAAGGGATAACCTATGTCACAGGATTTTTTTTCTCTTGCAGGTATAGTTTATCACTCAATTTATATATTCACAACTCAATGTGCTGAATTAATTTTAAAATTAAATGCGTCTTTCTAGATATTGTTTCTATTTGTATTAGATGAGTGCAAAAATGTGCTTGGATTAAAGAGAATGTCAAGAACATCGCTAATAGAGCAATGGACAGATGAACATGTCCAACAATGTATTGGACAATTTCATAAAAATGGCAGAATTTGGAATAAAAAGATATGTTTTTGAAATTGTACACTTTTGATGCTTTGTCATATTTTTGATATCCTAATATATTTAGTATTGGACATGATTTAGGTATTGGCAAATGAAGGTGGTGCAAAATTTTGTGGGATTGCTAATAAGGACACACATTCTAAGCAAGCGGAAGAGCTAAAATTACCGAACAAAGGGTACAAAGCCATAAAAAAATGCATCATGTAGTGGTCCTATGATTGAAATGCCTTCAAATGTAACTTTTAAGAGCAAACGTAGTGATAATGTAGTGGAATCTAATGAAAACATTGTGAAGGAAACGGGGAGGAATGTTGAACCATATAAAGTTAGTTCATTTGTGCTAGAGCAGATTATGATGTTGAACAAAAGAGTGACTGCAATTGAAAACGCCTGTGGGCATTTTATGAATTTTGCATATCATGCTCCTAGGTCTGATGCTACATTGATAGGATAATTCATGAGTTAGTTGAAAGTATTCAAGAAATTAAGACTTTAGGAAGCATGTCAACCCTAATGAAGTCCACAATTGAAGAAATGGGTACGAACATTTGTACAAAACTCAATTTTTCAGTATTTTGTGAGAAAGAAGAGCGAAAGAACAGTAACATTCATGATAACCTCAATGGTCGTGCCGTTAAGCATGAAGATGCTTATACAGAAGGTGGGGTATATACAAAGATTTTATATGACATTTCTGAAATATGAGACCAATATTCTGAAGTCGTGCAACCCTCTAGACAGATTTGAAGCTATGGCCAATTATTTGTTGAACAAAGAACATGATGATGAGTAAGTAGTGTATACATTTCGATTGATAGACTTTTTAAATCATTTTATATTATATTACTGGTCATTTATTGAAATTTGTGTATTGAAGGACACGTTTGGTTGATTACGGAAACTAGATGCTTCACCGTGGAGAATTAGCAACACTAGAGCCTAAAAGATGGATCGGCAGTGTTGTAAGTAGTAGCATATGGTAAATTATACACGAAGAATCGTCATTGTCTATATTTCTAAATTTGAACATAATGATTTATAGGTAATCGATTGTGTTGCATACACGTGCATGCATGAGGCAAGAGAAACTTCAAAGTGCATGCCAGATTGGTATTTTTCTGTATTATTTTCAGTATGCATTTCACTATCAATAAAAAAATTTCAACAAACCTTTACATGTAGTAGATGACAACTAACTAAATATTAATATTTATGAAAACTATACAGAGCTTGGTAATGGATGGTTCTTACTCGGATGAACAAATAAATAAAATCATTTTTGGCCCCAATAAAGATTTTAGAGGTGACCCAACACAGTGTAAGGCTATCACAATCCTAATCAATGATCGTCATGGTTATTAGTTATGTGTACTATCGTTGTCCGGAATGAAAATATTTTCATTGCTGATACACTCCGCATGAAGGATGCTGATGTTGATAGAAAATCTATAGTGATAAAAGTGGTAATTATTATTTAAAAGCTTTTCTACCACTTTTCTAGTTAAATATGTTCCACTTGTGTGTTTATAATTTATCGGATCCAAAATTTATGTAACAAAGCTACAACAACTGTCACGTAAATGGAATGATGGGTCTTTCAAGAATCATGATTGGGCTATTACCTTTAAAGTTGAACATTACGATTCGATGCTTCGACATACAAATGGGTAAATAAGTAGATTATTCATTAGTTGAATAGTATTGTGTGTAAGTCTTTATTTAAACGAATCTTTATTGTATGTGACAGTCTGATTGTGGATTGTATGTATGGCTCTTCTGGACGTATCCTCGTCAATGTCGGGCAAGTTTAACAAATGTATTATGATACCCTTTTTGAATGGAACAAGCAGACTTGTTATATATATATATATATATATATAGTTCATTGTTTCTTGCGGGATATATTATAGTTCATTAGTTTTGCCAAGGATCAATCGATGAAGGCCAAGAAAATGGTGGGCGTTAAACTATACAGATGCAAGAAAAATTTAGCTGCTTGGAATAATAGCCATTTGAAATCTACTCCCACTGATGGTATGTATTTCTATTCCTACTATGAATTATGCTATATTCATAACTCAAAAAATGTGTTTTTTGGCATGTTTTATTTCAAATGTGTTGTTTATAATATTACAAAGGGGTGATGATTAATTTGCTCGTAAGCCATAACTGTTGCCAGTTCTACACCTAGCAAATGGAAATTGATTAACTAACCATTGACACATTACATGTTGGAATACTACCATGCGTACATCCACTACTAGAAAACAACCAAATATCCAAGGATTTTTTTCGTCACCATGAGCCTCAGATTTAGCCACAGATTTAAAAATTTAACTAAAAGATTTTGGCCACAGATTTCTTAGTGGCGAAATCCATAAAAAACGTGGCGCCAACTTTTGCGCCATTTTTTTCTGTAGCCATATATTTATCTATCACCAAATCATTCGTTTAATTAAAAAAAATTAAAAAAAAAATTGAGATTTAGTATCGAAAAAATCCGTAGCTAAAGATCAAAATTACAAAAGAATAAAAAAAAAGTTTATTTTGACATTTAGTCACGGAAATAACAAAAAAAAATTATTTTGACATTTAGCCACGGAAATCCGTGGCTAAAATATAAAAAATTAAAAAAAATGTTTTATTTTAGATTTAGTTACAGAAAAATCCATGGCTAAATCTAAAAATTACAAAAAAACTAAAAAAATTAATTTGACATTTAGCC
The DNA here is from genome assembly GCA_026212405.1 of Petrea volubilis. Taxonomy (NCBI): domain Eukaryota; kingdom Viridiplantae; phylum Streptophyta; class Magnoliopsida; order Lamiales; family Verbenaceae; genus Petrea; species Petrea volubilis. The sequence continues at coordinate 15,697,748 of CM047873.1, forward strand.
ACGGATTTTTTCGTAGCTAAAATATGAAAAATTAAAAAAAAAATAATTTGAGATTTAGACACAGAAAAATCCGTGGCTGAATATAAAAATTAAATAAAAAGGTTTATTTTGACATTTAGACATGAATTTTTCCGTGGCTATAAGTTCGAAGAAATTTAGCCTTGGATTTTTTGGTGGTTAAAAATGCTAAGAAATTTTGACAATGAATTTAATCGTACAAATCTAATATATAGATTGACTTTATCGAATTAGGATTTGTTCCTTGAAGAGTTAGTCAAATTGATTTTTCGTTGAATACGTCATTTATATCCTTTCAATCAATTCAATTAGTCAATTACATAATTGAAATACTATGTAATTTGATTTTTAAATCAATTTATTTAAAATATGAGTTGAATATATTGTTTTATATTTAATCAAATTAGTGTGTTGTTCTCTTAATAGCTAATCGATCAATTTGAATTTTTCAATTAATGCTCTTAATTTTCCATATCGAATTAATTCAATTGATTAATTACACTCACTTGAAAAATATGTAGTTTTATTCTCATGTAACAAAATTTTCAATCTATCAATTGTAAAATTTTGAAAGTATTGATCTGACGATGGCACTATATTTTCAAATTTGATTGATTTTATTTTTTCAATTACACTAAATTTAAGTAAATAAATTGATAGCTTCACAAACAATGAATAAGATTACTTAAATTTCTTAAACTCCATGGCTAAAATCAAAATTTAGATACTGAAAACCCCGTGGCTAGCTTCGAATTTAGCCTCGGATCTAGCCATGGAATTTTCCATGGCGAAGTTTAGCCATGCCACTTTTAGCCACGGGTTTTTTCGGTTACTAAATCCCAGTTTTCTAGTAGTGTGTCGTGGAATTTATGACGAGAGCAAGGCAAAGCTGAAAGGTGTAATCCCTTTGAGTGAGGGGCATATATAGACGTTGAGATAGAAAAAGACTTAAAAACAAGCATATCAATGTGTATTGATTTGGGAAAAAAAACACAATTTTATTGAGTACGGAAAAAGGTTGAAGAAAGTGTGACATTTTTAAATAACGGTGTGTGAATTTGAAAATGTAGAGTCACTACGAAAAAAAGCATTTTAAGTTACAAAGTAATGGTAACAAATGTATATTTTCTCACTAAGATTAGATTTTTTGTGACAAAATATGATTTTGTTACCAAAAGGTTACTTTTTAGTGACGATAATGACAATTCGTTACAAAAGGCAACATTTTGTCACCGAAAGTCAGACTTTAGTGACAATTAGGGATATTTGTTACGGAAAACAATATTTTGTTACCAAAAATTTACTTTTGAGTAACAAATGGAAATATTAATTACGAATAGTGTAGTGTTGTCACTAAATTTAGTTTTTATTTGTGACAACTTTGAAATTTGTTATGAAACTTTGGACGTGATTTATAATATATACTTTGTTATAGAGTATTATGATTTTTTAACAACTGCTTTATGTTTTGATGTCAATGAATTATTGAAACCCATTTGAATATGAGAGAAGAAGTATCTATTTTTTGAAAAAAATAGCACTTCAAATAAAAAAAAATTGTGTTTGGATGTGCGTTGATATTTAAAAGATGTTTTCATAAACGCTTTGTCTCTTTAATATCAATGGACTATTGAAACCCGTTTGGATGTGCTTATTTTAGAGAAAAAACATTTTGTTTTTGAAAAACAAATAGCACTTCAGTGAAAAAAAAATGTATTTGGATGGGTATTAAAATTTCGTTTGTAATTTTGATTTTTTGCCATGTATTTTTATAGTGGCTTAAAAATTAAAAATTAGTAAATTAAAAAGTACAAAATTTAGTAAGATTAATAAAATTTGTTCACATAATTTAATATATATATATATAGTCACACATAATCTTAGTTATAGTTAAATATCGGGCAGGTAAAATATTTGGCACTCAACACATACGTACATATTACAAATATTTTTTAGAACTTACGGTGACAAAATTGGCTAATTATTATGCAAACGACTACGATTTATTTAAAGTACGACCATAATACGGAAGTGAAAATGAATACCAATACATTCAATTATAATTATCATAATTTTTGATATATTATACCAATAAATATTTTTAGATATCATAAATTTTGAAACAAATTTAATAAATTTCATCAAATGAAAGTATTATTTTATCAAGTATATTTTACAGAATATGGTATATTAAATATGCTATATTAAAAGTTATGAATATTATTCGTTAAGTTCACAATATGTATGAAAAATAAAAGTATTTTTTAATTATTCCTATGTATGAGTACTACATAAGTATAGTACGTGTTTTAACTAACAAAGATCTTATAATTATCTGAATTTATTTAATTAATACATAATTACCTAACTAATTAAAAAAATTAAAATTAATCAATGGAGGTGGAAAACAAATAAGAATTATAAAAAACCAAAACAATCAACGAAATAGCACTTGGCGTAGCAGCAGCACCTCTGCAAAATAAACTCGAGGTTGGGAGTTTGAATCTCTCCAGGGACAAAGGAAAAAAATACTAACCTAGTCGCGTGCAGGTCAAGTTCCAAGTCGCGGACAGGTTGATCCAGGGTTGGAGTTGGCTCTTGAATTTTTTGTCACAAAAAAATAACTTTTTGTGACCAAAAATATAATTTGTTTGTTTTTGCAACGCAAACAATAAAATTGTTACAAGAACTTTTAGCGACGGGCTTTATGAGACGAACTTTGGTAACGAAAATATTCGTTACCAAAAGTTATAATAACAAAAAATAGACTTCTTGTAACGAAATCTTTCGTTACAAAAGGACACTTTTTTTGTAGTGAGTGCTAGTAGAGTCTTGTTTTTGCATAATTGTTGTTAGAAGAAGATGAATTCTTGAGGAACCAAAAATTATATTTTCATTTGAGATATTGCGGCGTACTTTAAATTTAGTCTACAATATTTCCATATACTTTATGTGTAAATTTTAACCCACTTCGCCTGTAATTTGGTTTTGTCAAATCTATAGAACAAAAAAGACTTAACTAACTAATGAGTCAATAAGATTAAACTAGAATAAAAATTTGATCTACATCGCCTGTAATTTGGTATGTCAATTCGACGTCACAAGAAATATTACGAATGTAGCTCTGTTGACAAATCCATTCCTTCTTATGTTTGGGTGATACTAATTTAGCACGCCTGGATGGGGGTTGTAGTTTGATAAACGGCAAAATTGCATTTTTCATCCTGCAACTATGGGTGTTTGGCAATTTTTGGTCCTATCCAAATTGTAATTTGCAATGTCGTCCTGTATCTTTAAAAAAATCCGAAAATTTAGTCATTTTCTGGTCGGAGATTGCGAAATTTTTAAAGATACAGGACGACATTGGGAATTTCAATTTGGACAAGACCAAAAATGCCAAACACCCATAGTTACGAGACGAAAAAATGCAATTTTGCTATCAAACTACAACCACCATCCAGGCATGCTAAATTAATATCACCCAAGCATAAGAAGGAATGGATTTGTCGACAGAGCACATTCGCAATATTTCTTGTGACGTAGAATTGACATATCAAATTACAGGACGAAAAATGCAATTTCGCCCAAAAGAAATTTTTTTTAATGTCTCTATTTTCTATTATCTTCATTTTTTTTCTCTTTTTTAATTTTCATCAATCAAAACTTTGATTATACTAGAGTTGAACCTTCCAATAATGAACAATAAGAACATGATTATTTATTTATTTATTTACTAAGGAGCAGATTATGTGTTGAATTTAACGCAATAGTCTTCGTTTAGAGTTTGTTTATATATATTGCTTACCATTGTTTTAGTCGACATGTATTATTTTAATTTGATTTTATAAGAGATTAAAAACACTAAATAATGTTGTATATTTTAATTACATTTTTTTTACAATTAAAAAGAATGCTTAAAATCTCTATTCGTGCAGAACACGAGGTTTATCGAAATTCATCAAAAATAAATTAGCATAGTAAACCTTGTGAGAATTATAAATTAGCATTGTATTTGTAAGATAAATATATTTGGTCTTTGATGGTACTACATTGACGGAACCAGTATTTGTGCAATTGTGCTGGTTATTCAAATTTTTTATACATTCGTGGTTAAATACTAAATGTCGGACATGTCGTAGCTAAAGAAGGCAAAGGTTGCCACTACTGTTTTCTTTTATATATATATATATATATATATATATATAGCTTATTAAAAGAAAAGATCATATATATATATATTAAAATTTTTAAAATTTGTTCCCTTTAAAATTAAAAAAAAAAAATTATCTTCTGAATTTTATAAAACAAAAAGGCAAAAATGCATTTTTCGTCCTATAACTATGGGTGTTTGGTATTTTTCGTCTTGTCCAAATTGAAATTCGTAATTTCGTCCTTATCTTTTAAAAATTCGCAATTTCCTACCAGAAAAGGACTAAATTCTGGATTTTTAAATTTGAATCCAATAATTGAAAAAAAGTTCCGCAAAGCACAATTAACAATCACTGAAGTAGTAATGCAACCATCCTCTATGTACAATAAATCGACTATTTGTGTACAAATAACAATTTTTACAAATTGACTCACAACAAATATAATGTTGGCAAATGTGAAGGAGAATAGACAAACAAAATAGGCTAGAAATCTTGAATCTCCATGACAACTTACAACTCCAGAGGGCTACAGACAAAGATGGGAAGCAATATAAATAAACTATCTATAGAATATACACAACACAAAGCACACACACTTGAAGAACACATAAACCTTTTTGCACAGCACCCAAATGGCACGTTACAAAAGAGAGAGAAGAAATGCACTGTAATTTCCTGAACTTTTCGAATGAACTGATGAGTAATTATAAATCTTAATGCTCTGCCTTTAGAAGCAATTGACACAATTTGATCAACTGCATGTGAGTCAATTAGAGGACAAGCAAAACACTAAATGTAGAATATGGTAATATCATCACCAAAAAAAATATATATATATATGGTAATATATAATTTTGTTTGGTCTTAACGACGTGGTTCCGACTCATTGGCCAACTAATCAGAATAGGATACTGCAGAGGCCCATTATGAAGCCGATTCTTCCAATCCAATTACTCCATTAACATTACTAGGATTCGAACTCCGGATATTGTTTAAGGAGTCTAGCGCCTCATCCCGCTAGACCAACTGTAGTTGGTATGGTAATTAATATATAATGATCATAAGTGAAGAAGGTAAAATGAAAATATCAAATAAATCTAAAAAAATCAAAAAAAGAATTGGCAATAAAAATCTTAATTCAAAGATTTTACCAGTAGAAATGATATATCCCTCTTATCCTATAATATTATACGAAGTATTATATAAAAAAAGGTAAAATAACAAATATAACATTAGAACAACCAATGAATGTACGCCCATACAATTAACAAAAATAATAAAAGAAAAAGAAGTTCATGCCCAGATTTTTTAATTAAAAAAAATGAAAACATAAAACAAATTAGTACATATGTCATGATAACAAAATTTAAAATAAAAAAAGAGAAAGAATTAATAAATAAAAAAACATATTCATAAAAGTAAATAAAACTACTGCCAAATGTTAAAAGAGATCTAAATTGAGCAGATACCCAAATTTAAGAGCAAGCTGAGAAAAAACTTAAAAATACATAAGCATTAGAATTGAAATATTCTTGGCTTGAAAGCCACTCCAGGAGGAACCATTGTTCAATGAGTGGTGGATGGTTGTTGCTGCAATATTGATAGTAGAGTCGGTACTTTTTAGAAGAAATAAGATTTTTAAGAGATAAATAAATGAGTAATCGTATATTAAGGTAAAAGTGGTTGATTTGATTAGTTTTAACTTTTAAAGATTTAGTTAATCAAGAGAATTAATTACAAAATCAATGAGTTTTCTCTTTTTTTTAATGATTTAGAAAACCAAAAAAATCAAAATTAATATCAATCAATCATTTTATTTTATTTTATATAATCAATATCAATCAAACATTAATGTTATTTAACAATCAAAACAATTCTAAATTTTAATAATTCAGAATTTAGTCAAATTTTTAATAATTGGGTGAAAAACTCCCTTCAAATCTATAATAAGAATATAGATATATATATGACATGATTGTTGAAAAGGTCAAGTTGATGGGGAAATTCTTACCCGCACTGGGTTCGGCACACCATGACTAATGAGGTGGTGAGTATTTTATACTTGCCATGTGATTGGTGTACAATTTAGGGAGAGTGACCAATCACATGACAAGTGTATTAACACTTGTTATATGATTGGTTGGGTGCGGCCAAGCCGGGTCTGGACAAGAATTTTCCCAAGTTGATGTGTTGAAACGGTCAAGTTGGTGTAATTATTATTATGATATTTTTAACTTGTGGCCAAAACAAGTTATGATATTCAAATTAACTTGTTGCTAAAACAAAACCCAAATATTTAAAAAGAAATTAAATCAAGACTAATTAGCTAACAAGAAGCTCCAACTTCATCAAGAAAAGCCTTCAAATTCTTATTAGAAGATCCATCCTCCGCCATGGCTTCTCTAGCCAACCCTTTCCATTTCCGAGCATTCTCTCTCAATTCCCTACTCTTCTCACCACCATCCATCACTTCCTCAATGCACCTCCTTATCTCACCACTCTCAACAATAATCCCATCATCATCTTCATGATCACCACGAACACTCACTCTAACTCCCGTCCTCCACGCATCTTCTATCAGCTTCGCGTTCGTCCCTTGATCAGTCCAATGAGGAAACGCCACAACCGGAACCCCACATGATAAGCTTTCCAGAGTCGAGTTCCACCCACAGTGCGTCACAAAGCACCCCAACGCTGGGTGAGTCAGAACCTCGAGTTGAGAACACCACCCCACAATTTTTCCTATCTTTTCCAATTCCTCCAAGCAACTCAACTTCTCATCATCAACATCATCTTCTTTCTTGTCCTCGTTCACTCTTATCACCCACAAAAACGGCCTGTTACATTCTATCAACCCTTTCGCAATCTCCTCCATCTGTGCTTTCTTGAGCCTTAAAAGGCTGCCAAACGACACATAAACAACAGAAGATTCAGGTTTCGAGTCCAACCATTCCAAATAATCATCGGATTTCTGAAAAAGATCGCCGCCAAACGACTTGTCCGAAGGATCTTTCCCGTCCAAGAAAGCCGAAGGAATCAACGGCCCGATGCCGATCAGCTCATACTTATCAATGGCTCTGAGTGCATCACTTTCCAACGCATCAAAAGTGTTCACAAGAACTCTGGGCTTGCTTTCGGAATCCAACGTTTCCAGCTGCTCCTTAAACGTCGGGAGAGCGAAGCTATACATCTCCGAGCTCGACGGAAGCATGAAAGATGGAAGGTCGCGTTTGGACATCTTCAATGGAACTCCAGGAAACTGAATTTCCCACTTGGGATCATTCGAGTTTGCAATAATTTCATCTGCAAAACCATTGAAATAATAGTAGTATATGTCTAATACAGTTGCCGGCTGGATCCACAGAAGGGCGCTGGGGATGTTGAGGTCACGCGCCACCTCTGAGGCCCATGGGAGTAGGAGACTGTAGACCAAGCAGGTGACCGGGCGGCCCTGCTCGGCGGAGGTCAGTATGATGTCTTTCAGAGCTCTGGAGCCTTGGCTTCGTATCTCGATCATGTATCTCCTGGCGTCGTCGCTGCCGGGTTTGAATCCGTCGTCGTAGCCATCGGAAAACGAGGCTAGGGTTAGGCCCTTGGGCAAGCCGGCGGCGGCGGCTTTGGCCATGCGCCGCTGTGCGTATACGCTGGTGGCGAAGGTGACGTCTATGCCCATGTTGATGAGCCGCTTGGCTAATTGGAGGGATGGGTTGATGTGGCCCTGGGCCGGAAATGTCACTAGGAGGACGTGGAGCAGTCGGGGATCCATTAGACAGGGTTTCAGTGACGGAAAATTTAGAGATCGAAGGCAATGAATTAGATTTATGTGTAATTGTATTGGTCACAGATGCGCAGCTAAATTTGTTTTTAATTGTATGTTGCCGTAAGATGATTGGGCTCTACAGACGAAAATCTAGAGACGAACACGAAAAAAGGTTTGTGTGAAATCTAGAGAGGGACAAAAATCTTGTGTGATATTGTGTCCCTACAAGAGAACAATTTTTGAAGACGAACAAACTTGAGAAACGAAACGGGATTTTACTTGTGATTTCTCAAAATTGCAGATGTTGATTGATTTCTAAAGGATGAAGTGTGCCTATGTGGGATAAGTTAATTACACAAGTATATATAAACGTAGGACAAGACATTGATGACGTTTGAGGTGACGATTTAGTCGATCACAGGTAGATTCACTGTCCCGTACATGACCCCACAGAAAGGCATTGCTATTTGTACACTACGACTGCAACGAAGAAGATAAAGACAAGGATTGTGAGGTCGCTCATGCAGTCATGCATGACATGACCCGCTCTGGCCGTTGCAAAATTGTGCCAGGATTTTTGTGTCATTTTATGTATATACTATATACCGTTTTGAATATTTTATGGATCATTGGTTCAAATAATTTCATAGGGGTATTTTAGGGAAAATGTCAGTTGAGATTCAATTCAACTGAATTAGTGGTAATCATATGATAAATATATTATAGGACGAATTACATTGATCATTTCTAAAATTAGGTTAATTTACGATAAATTTTCTGTGATTTCAAAAATTATCAAAAATCGCTTGAGGTTATACCCATATTACAACTAGCACCTAAACTTAGGTTGACTTGCTTCAATTTTCGAAAATATCCCTTCCCTTTTTTTGGGTGAATTACACTAACCACCCGTAAGATTAGGTTAATTTATGAGAAACCCCCTGTGGTTTCAAAAGTTACCAAAAATCCTCTGAGGTTATACTCAAATATTACAACTAACACCTACTTAGGTTGACTTGTTACACTATATGATGTAAAGTAATTTGCCCTTCTTTTAATTCTATTATTCAACAATATTAATTCTTTTTTTGCCCCCTGTAATATTGTTATTATAAAATTTTCACGTAATAGATTTGAAAAAAAATAATGTGATTATTTATTCAAATAAATATTTTGAATTTAATGCATTAAAAGTATCTACCAACACATCAAGTATGACATATTATCGCTAATACAGAGTAAATTTTAATAGAAATGAGTTAGAGTCCTCAAGCATATCAAAATTTATGTTCTATTGAATTATAAATAAAGTTTTCAAATGCATTATTTAATTTTAATTTTTTATTTGAGTCAATGTTTATATTTCTCATTTCACATTATGGTTATATATGATGTATATAGTTATATTTTTCTCAAATATAAATTTAGCATATAATACATATATTTAGTATAAAATTATAACATAGAACATAAAATAAATGGTTAGTTACACTCTACACCCTAAAGAATATCTTATGTCGTATTGATTGTCATAGTTATGAAATATAACATATCAATGCTTGAGTTAACATTATTTATTAGTATGTGCTAGTTGTAATATCGGTATAACCTCAGGGGTTTTTGTTAATTTTTGAAACCACAGGGGGTTTTTGTAATTAAATTAGCCTAACCTCATGGGTAGCTAGTGTAAATCACCCCAAAAGAGGAGAAGCGGTATTTTCAAAAATTGAAATAAGTCAATCTAAGATTAGGTGCTAGTGTTAATATGGGTATAACCTTAGGGGATTTTTGATAATTTTTGAAATCACAGGGGGTTTTTCGTAAATTAGCCTAATTTCAGGGGTGGTTAGTGTAATTCGCCATATATTATATTTTTAATGAGATTAGTATATAAAAATGTTGATGAATTAGTAATGATCATGTGGTGCCTGTATTATACTCGCTGTGACAGTACTGTGTAACACAGTTGAATTAGTACTCATCATGTGGTGATTATTATATATATTATGCTCTTCATGAGATTAGTGTATAAAACAGTTGAATTACACACGAAATCTTCTATTACAAATTGTGTTTCATCTTCTATTTTAATACACGAATATACGCCAAGTATAAAAATCCAAAGCCAAGTGTACAATTAAGAAAGTGAGTTTACACACATGGCATAAATGTAAATTATATAATAAGAGATGAAACACCATTTTACAATAGAAAATTTTATCCGAATTTAGTGTTGATCATGTGATGATTGTATTATACTCATTATGTGATTAATATATATTTTAAAGCGAGTGATCATTAATTGCATGACTAGTGCACAATACAGTCATTTACTTTTTATGGTTAAATTGAATGATTGGATTATTGATAGTTTAAATAAATAGTTAATAGTGCTAAAATTGACAATCAAACCATCAATAATTAAATCATTTCAATTTTAATCATAAAAATAAACTACAAGTCACAAATAGTTTATTGAATTTCTCCAAATTTGAATGTCAAACAAAATTGTTTAGTAATTTTTCAAGGTACTCCCAAAGGTCATATGTGTTAGCTCCTTAAGTATTTTGATGATGATGGAAACCTGCTGATCTCTTGATCCTCTACCAAAATTGTATCAACTGCCCTTGGAAAGATGTGATATCATTATCTCTCATGATCCACAGATGAGAATTCAACTTGGGAAGAATGGTGCTGAGCATCCATCACAATCTCTTAAATATGAAAATTACCCTAGAGGCTTCGGTTGACCAATTACTGAAGAATCAACATTATTCTCATGCCTTATCAAGACCGATGCACTTACCTTCACTGACCAAAATCAAAGAAGGAAAAATCGTTTACCATGTTTGATAGACAGGCTGCTGCAAGTATAAATACCCGTCTGTGCAGTACCAGAGAGGCATCTTATTCACTCTGCTCGCCTCTGCTTAATTTTGAATAAGTGTTATTGTGTATTGATAGGCTAAATACGTGTACAAGTTAGAGTGCTAAGGACCAGACACCTCTGTGTTGGTACCAGGCATCTACCAGTTATACGTTAGCCGTGAAAGTGGTTTTTGCCACTCTGTATCGTTCCATTTCTGTTTTTCAGTTTGTGTCAAAACAATATACTAATAAAATATACTTTTACAGGTTTAAAAGCCTAGGGTGAAATATACCTAGGTAGTGGATTAAGTTTCGGCCCAACCACTATACATAATTGTGTCTTTTCTTTAAGCTTTTTGTTACTTTAATTTCTGTCAATTGGTATCAGAGCTTGGTGCTTGAAAAAAGTTTTTCTTTTGGTTTAATCAACCCAAGTTAAAGATCCTATGGCTTGTTTGAACACTAACTTATATGCTGAGGGCCTTTCTCATACTAGACCCCCTTTATTTGATGGAACAAATTATGCCACTTGAAAAAATCGTGTCAAGGAGTACTTCATCTCTATTGACTACAAATTGTGGCGTGTCCTTAGTAAAGGACCTGAAGTTCTTATGAAGGGGGAAGGAACCAAGAAAATTCCTAAGACAGAAGATGAACTCACAGAAGAAGATGAAAAAATCCTTTCTTTAAATGCTAAAGCTAAATATATTCTTTCTTGTGCTCTTAATATTGAAGAATATAATAGAGTAAGCACCTGTGAATCAACAAAAGATATGTGGCATATGTTGCAAGTAACCCATGAAGGGACATCTCAAGTTAAAAGTGAAAGGGTGGCTCTTCTCACCCGTCAATTTGAGATGTTCCAAATGAACCAAGGTGAAAGCATAAATCACATGTATGCTCGATTCATAGAAATTGTAAATCAAATGTTCGCTCTAGGAAAGGAAGTGACAGAGGAAGAACAAGTTATAAAAATCCTCAGATCACTCCCAAGAGATTGGAACCCTAAAACCACAGCTATTTTTGAGGCCAAGGATGTCGATAAAATGACTATGGCTCCACTTATTGGATCACTCACATCATATGAAATGACACTAATTTCACAAGAAAACCAAGAGAAAAAATGTGATTTAGCTTTTAGTGTAGAAAAGGAACCAACTTTGGATAATCTAACTGAAAAAGAAATAGAGGATGAACTTGCTTTTCTCACAAAAAAATTTAGACAATTTTCCGCTGCAAAGCGCAAGTTCCAGAAGGATTCCCGAGGGAATTACAGAAAACCAAACTCTGACGAACCTACCAGGTGTCATGAGTGTGGTGAATTAGGGCATAAGAGGCCAGAGTGTCCAAAGTTGCGACAATTCTATCAACTTAGGGATGATCGTCACCAGCATTCAAGAAATATGCCAACCCAATGGGATGAGCGTCATCATCAACCCAGATCTATGACGGCAACATGGGATGACCTGGAACCAGAGCCCTTCGAAAATGAAGAAGACAGTGTAGATGTCAGTTTTATGGCACATCAGGTGTCGTCCAAAGCATCCTTGAACAGCAAGTGGGTATTAGATAGTGGATGCTCGAGACATATGACTGGAACTAAGGCACATTTCACACATCTGGAAGATTGCGATGGTGGGAGTGTGATATTTGCAGATAATACCAAAGGTAGTATCATAGGTATGGGCACTATCGGCACCGCCAACGGAACATGCATCGAAAAGGTTTGGTTGGTAAGTGGTCTGAAACGTAATCTCTTAAGTATAAGTCAACTATGTGACAATGGGTATGTTGTTAGTTTTTCTCCAAAGCATTGTCACATTCTTAAAAATAATAAAGAGGTTTTTACTGCAAATCGAGATAAAAACATTTACTGTCTTCACCTAAAAGATATTTTTGATCAAAAAATAGAATGCCTAGCCGTGACTGATGAATCCAGCTGGCTATGGCACAAAAGACTGGGACATATAAATTCTGATCTTTTAGCTCACATCTCTTCACACGAACTGGTAAAAGGTTTGCCTAAATTGAAACTTTCTAAAGATAGAATTTGTGACGCCTGTGTTAAAGGTAAACAAAAAAGAACTTCTTTCAAAACCAAAAATGTTGTTAGCACTTCCAGAGCATTGGAATTGCTCCATCTAGACCTATTTGGACCAATGAGAACCCAATCCTTAGGTGGGAAAAGGTACGTTTTTGTTATTGTTGATGACTATACACGATTTACATGGGTGTTTTTTCTTGCTCATAAAAACGATGCTCTTAAAGTCTTTGTTCCTCTCACTAAACGTCTGTAAAATGAAAAAGGTTGGAATATCAAAAGTATTCGTAGTGATCATGGCACGGAATTCGATGAAGCAAACTTTCTAATTTTTTGCGAAGAAAATGGTTATAATCACGAATTTTCTGCACCCAAAACACCCCAACAAAATGGGGTGGTGGAACGTAAAAATCGAATTCTTCAAGAAATGGCCCGAACCATGATACATGAATATAATGTACCCATGCACTTATGGGCTGAAGCTGTCAACACTGCATGCTACATATCAAATCGAGTCTTCATACGACCGCTTTTACAAAAAACACCTTATGAACTCTGGTCTGGTAGTATTCCAACTGTTTCATACTTTAAGATTTTCGGATGTAAATGTTTTATTCTAAATGATAGAGATCACTTGAGCAAATTTGACTCTAAAACTGACGAAGGAATCTTCAGTTGGCTATGCCATGAAAAGCAAGGCTTATAGAGTTTTTAATAAACGAAAAAGTTATGTTCAAGAATCAGTCCATGTTGTTTTTGATGAGACTAACAGTAAAGCCAAGGAATCCTTGAGCTATGATGATTCAGATTTTCTCCTTCTTCCAAAAGAAGTTCCAGAAGAGCAGCTTAATACCAAGTCCGACAATGCAGAAGGAGAGTCATCATTGGAGGAAACTACTCTACCACACAGAAGATTCAAACACGCATCCAACCATCCGGTAGACAAAATCATCGGTGATCCCAAGTCTGGTATCACTACCAGATAACAAAATAAGGACCAAAATGCCTTCATCTCCATGATAGAACCACACAACACTAATGAAGCTCTAGAGGATCCAAACTGGGTAAATACTATGGAAGAAGAATTAGCCCAATTTCAGCAAAATCAGGTATGGGATCTGGTAGAAAGACCTAAGAACCAAATGGTTATTGGTACCAAATGGGTATTTCGCAATAAATTGAATGAAAGTGGACAGGTAACTAGAAACAAGGCTCGCCTTGTTGCTAAAGGATATTGTCAACAAGAGGGCATAGACTTTGATGAAACTTACGCCCCTGTTGCAAGATTAGAATCTATACGCATGCTGCTCGCTTTTGCATGTTTCAAAAAATTCTCTCTTTTTCAAATGGATGTCAAAAGTGCTTTTTTAAATGGTTTCATTAGTGAAAATGTTTTTGTCGAACAACCTCCTGATTTCATAAACCAAGCTTTTCCCACACACGTTTTCAAATTATCAAAAGCTCTTTACGGTCTGAAGTAGGCACCCCGTGCCTGGTATGAAAGACTGAGCCTTTATCTGGTTTCAAATAATTTCACTGCTGGATCAAGTGATCTAACCCTATTTATAAAGAACCAACACCAAGACATTCTACTAGTTCAAATATATGTTGACGATATAATTTTTGGCAGCACTAATATACTTCTTTGTAAGGATTTCTCTAAAAGCATGGAACAGGAATTCAAGATGAGTATGATGGGAGAACTCAAGTTCTTTCTTGGTCTCCAAATCAGACAATCTGAAAGTGGCATATTCCTGTGTCAAGAGAAATACTTGAACGGAGTACTCAAGAAATACCACATGGAATCATGTAATCCAATGTCCACATCTATGTGCACGTCTACAAAACTAGACAAGGATGAAACAAGTAAATCAGTTGATGAAAAACTTTATAGAGGTATGATTGGTAGCCTACTCTATCTCACTGCTAGTCGCCCAGATATACTATATGCAACAGCTGTCTGTGCACGATTCCAGTCATATCCAAAGGAATCTCATCTTACAGCTGTAAAATGAATTCTTCGTTATTTAAAGGGAACAACCGGTTATGGACTCTGGTATCCGATCTCAAATCACTTTCATATGATTGGTTTTTCAGATGCTGACTATGCAGGTTGCAAGATTGATCGGAAAAGTACCACTGGGACATGCCAATACCTTGGCAAATGTCTTGTCAGCTGGTCGTGTAAAAAACAAAGTGTAGTGGCTCTCTCGACCACTGAAGCTGAATACATGGCACTGGGGAGTTGTTGTACTCAAATATTGTGGATGAAACAGACACTCAAGGACTTCGGATTAAGTTATGAGACCATACCATTATACTGTGATAACACCAGCGCCATCAGTATTTCAAAAAACCCTGTTTTTCACTCTCGCACAAAACATATAGACATACGTCATCATTTATTGCGAGATCATGTTCAGAAAGGTAATATAAAAATTCTTCACATCGACACAAATGATCAAGTAGCCGACATTTTTACAAAACCTTTTTTCTGAGGAAAGATTTTCTTTTTTAAGAGGAAAATTGCTCATCTGCTCTCTATAATAAAGTATGTCCAAACACGTGCATTAATCATATTTCCATATTTATCTTTCCTTTTTATTCTTATTCTTATTCTTATTATTATTACTAGTATTATTATTAACATCATCATCATTATTATTATTATTATTATTATTTTTCTTTCGTCACCCGGTTACGTCGTTTCACATCTAAACGATGGCTTATATACTCATTGCACTAATTATTTAGGGGGCTAACACTTTACTAACCCTAAAACACTCCACTGCCGCCGTTTCTTCTTTCTTCTTCTTCTCTGCCATTTCTTTTCTCCTCTCTCTCTCGCCGTTTCTTCTCCTTTCTTCCTCTCTGCCATCTCTTCTCTCTTCTCTCTCTCCTTAGCTGCTTGACCATTACAGCCCACTCTAGCCATGGTCCGTACCCTTAAACACCAACACGGGTATGCAAACTGCTCTTCCAAGCACCGCCGTCGTCCTCCCATCTCCGATGACGATGTGGAGGAGATTCCCATGCCGATTGCCTCTCTGCCACCGGATCCCTACAGATCTATGCTCCAGCTCGCTTGGACTTCTTCCGGCGTTCAAGAATCTGACAAAGAGGACTCCAATCGCTCGTCTCCGCACTACTCAGATGTCCAATTCCAAGGGGAAGAGCCGTCTGCAAAAGGTGACTCCACCACCGATCGAGATACTGACGGTCGACAATCCAAGCAAGTCAAGAGGCCAAAAACAACTCTGAACTCTTTCACCTTTGAGTTCAAGTTTTCGAGCGAAGACGCACATCGCCGTTTCAGGCGCCTCTCCAAAAGAAAACTGAATCGCGGCATAGCTGTCTTGTTCGGAGATCTACCTGATGCACCGGCGATCAACTACATAAGATCCCTAAACTAGGATTATCTCATGGGGCTCGACCTACCTGCATACCCAACTTTGGTAAAATTATTTTACGCCAACGCCTCTTTTCATTCCTCACACGATGACATCTCTGTGAAATCCTATGCGTTGGGCAACCATTTTGAGCTATCTGTTGAAAAAGTAAATCAATACTTAAAACTTCCTAATGATGGTCTAAGGTATTTTGGAATCGGGTCTTGGTGCCAGGACCCTGCTTTTAATCACAATGATATGCTAAACATATTCTGGAATGGGGTGGAACAACCCCTGGATCGAGGTATTGGGTTAAAGGAACTACCTTTTGATCTGTTTTTCTTGAATAAACTTATCTATGTCTCTCTGTTCTCTGCTTCCACTGACAGTGGTGGACACTCGACGAACATGAACACTATGACCTGTTTTTTACTCTACATCGCTGTCAAAGGGGTTCGAGTCAATTTAGGCTATGCTATCTTGAAATATATGGAATATTGCCATCTCGAGGAGATCAATTTGACTTATTCTATGCTACTTACCCATTTTTTTATGAAAGAAGGTGTGTTTCTCTCTGATGACATGAAGGAATCTGAAAGCGACAGGAAAGTCATTAACATGGCCAGTCTTCATCGCATGCTTATTCATTTCTCTGAAGACAAAGGTTGGCACTGAGCTCAAACTCATGCCTCAAAGGTCTCATCCCACAACAAAACAGGGGCCACTCGATTGCGTCCAGTTCAGACTGCTTCACGAGATGAAGCACTCATTGCCCTCACTGAGTGCTATTACCACCCTAGCAGCTTCCATTGACAAGCTGGCCGACAAAATTGACATCCTGCAGCCCCGCTTCAATAGTTCCAAAGCATCTTCTGCCCATTTTTGATGATGAAGGGGGAGTATTATTGCTTATTATTGCTTGTGTTTTTGCTTTTGCTTTTGGGTCGTTTTGGGGTATTTTTTGTCGAGATCAAACTACTGTCTTTTAAGTTTATCTTCCTTCTTGAACTTCCTGGCGAAACTAATATGTTTTCTTATGTCCCATTTCTATTTTATGTATTGATATATTAGTATGGTTATGTGCTCTTATATAATTTCTGCAATCTATTGTTGGAGTTAAGAGGTTTGTTCCCGCACTAAAGGTAGTTTGTTGATTCTCTGTTGCACAAGCCCTTTTAGACAGGGGGAGCGTCACAGGCAGGGGGAGCCTCACTCAATCATCATCAAAAAGGGGGAGATTGTTAGCTCCTTAAGTATTTTGATGATGATGGAAACCTGCTGATCTCTTGATCCTCTACCAAAATTATATCAACTGCCCTTGGAAAGATGTGATATCATTATCTCTCATGATCCACGGATGAGAATTCAACTTGGGAAGAATGGTGCTGAGCATCCATCACAATCTCTTAAATATGGAAATTACCCTAGAGGCTTCGGTTGACCAATTACTGAAGAATCAACATTATTCTCATGCCTTATCAAGACCGATGCACTTACCTTCACTGACCAAAATCAAAGCAGGAAAAATCGTTTACCATGTTTGATAGACAGGCTGCTGCAAGTATAAATACCCGTCTGTGCAGTACCAGAGAGGCATCTTATTCACTCTGCTCGCCTCTACTTAATTTTGAATAAGTGTTATTGTGTATTGATAGGCTAAATACGTGTACAAGTTAGAGTGCTAAGGACCAGACACCTCTGTGTTGGTACCAGGCATCTACCACTTACACGTTAGCTGTGAAAGTGGTTTTTGCCACTCTGTATCGTTCCATTTCTGTTTTTCAGTTTGTGTCAAAACAATATACTAATAAAATATACTTTTACAGGTTTAAAAGCCTAGGGTGAAATATACCTAGGTAGTGGATTAAGCTTCGGCCCAACCACTATACATAATTGTGTCTTTTCTTTAAGCTTTTTGTTACTTTAATTTCTATCAATATGAAAAGATGCAACGCCTAAATAGAACGCGCTTTCCAAAGCATAATATAAAATTACAAGATATGTTCAACAAAGATATGATCTAGCTAGCTTTAGTTAGAATATTTGACAAATTGGAGTTGTATTATTATTATGGTATGGTTAATGTACAATTGAAGAAAAATGACGAATCATGTAACACTACTAGAAAATAGCGAAATAGCCGCAAATTTTTAGCTACGGACAAAATCGGTTGCCAACAGCTATAGACCTAGCCACGGATTTTGAAACAATATGAAAAACATCTAGCCACGGATTTTTCCGTAGCTAAATGTTGAAAAATCCGTGGCTATATAATTTTTTTTTAAAAATATAAATGTTTTTAGCCACGGATAAAACTCTGGCTAGAAAATATTTAATTTTTTTTTATTTTAAATGAATATGTTAGCCACGGTTTTATTTGTGCCTAAATTGAAATTTTTTTTTCCATCTTGGCTACGGATAAAATCGTGGCTAGGAAATATTTAAATTTTTTCTTTTAAAAATGTATATATTAGCCACGGTTTTATCCATGGCTAAATTTGAAAAAAAAAATTCTATCTTGGACATGTATATAACTGCGACTAGGAAATATTTAATTTTTTTTAAAAAAAATGTATATATTAGCCACGGTTTTATCCGTGGCTAAATTTGGAAAAAAAAATTCCATTGGAGATCTTGAAAAATAAACTGGCCAAAGCTTGTAGGGATAACCGCAGGCCTAATTGAATAGATGAGGAATCTTGGGATACTTTACGGGTCATATAGGGCACCCCAGAGTTCTAGAGGATAAGCCAGCAGAATAGGGCAAACCCAGCATCGACTTGTAATGGAAAGGGATTCCCTGGCCATAAGGGAGGATCCAAATCTCATCTGAGGTAGCAAGATCATTTGGTAAGTAATTACTTTTTTCTTGTATTTTATTTAATTTATTGAAGTAGTGTTAATTTTTACAGTTTTATCTCATTATTATCCTTAATTCTATATTTTAAAAAGTTTTTACTTCATGTTTATTGAGGACGGACAAAAAAGGACGTCGGCCTTCTGTTGACGAAACATTTGAGGCTCTCCATTATTCGAGACACGAGGATGGAACCGAGCATTATGTGGATGAGCAAGAAAAGACTACTTTGGTAGTTTTCTATATTTATTTATCTTCACATATTATTGCAAAAAACGCTTTTATAACAATTGTGTATGTTTTGTTTTTTTTTTTTTTTTTTCAGGAGAAATTCAGAACTAATTATGAAGAAGCTTGTTCCCGAGCCGTCGAGAAGGCACAGGGAGGACCTATTCACCAGCCCGACAAGTCGGAGATAACATTAAAAAGAGTATTTGTTAGATATATATACTTATTAAAAAATATATATATACTTTATTAAAAAATATGTACAAGATAAATCTCTAATTGTTTTCTTTTTACGTTTTAGATTTGCAAGCAGACAGTCGGCGGTCCAAAGAAGGGTCAAGGGTATGGAGTTGCCGGTGGACCCTCTACCGTGACTGGTGAGTCTTCTGGCTCATGGACTAACTTGAATACTTTGGTTGACCCCAAGACAGAGGAGCTCACACAAAAGATGAGCGATCTAGAGGAGAAGCACAGTCAGAAGATGGCCGAGATGAAAGAAAAGCATAGTCGAGAGATCTCTAGCCTTCAGAAGACCGTGTCTCTAATGGCCCCCAACCTCAAAAAACTCACGCATTGGTTAGCTCTGCAGCATAAGAAGGGCTCTATTTCGTCTGCTCCTGTTGCTCGGAATAAAAATGAAGGCGACGACGACGATGATAATGATGAGGAGGATGATGGAGACAATGATGTTCCTGCATTTGACTTTTAAATGCTTTTATATATGCATTGTTATATGAATTGTTTTCTATGAATTTTTGTATTAAACTAATAGAATAATATTATTAATTAATTATATATATGATAGAATATGCTATATGGATTATTAATATTACATTGATATATAGTTTGTTGGTACACTACTAGAAAAAAACAGATTTAACCATGAATTTTAGCCACGGATTTTTGCAGAAATCCGTGGCCTAGAAAAATATCCACAGATTTTTTTCGTGGCTAAAAGTGATGTGGCTAATTTTAGCCACGGCTTTACTCAGCCACGGATTAGCCATAGCCTGGCTGTGGCTAATGGCCACTAATTTCTAGCCACGGTCAGGCCGTAGCCAAATTGGCCATCCGTGGCTATTAGCCACGGCCAATCCAAAAAAATAATAAAAAATAAATCTAATATAATTTATGTAGTATAATCCAACATATTGTGATATTATAACATATTTAATATCTAACATATCTAATATCTAATATATATATAGTCTATGTAATATAACTATATATCTATATATAACATATCTAATATATGTTATAAATGTAGTGTACGTATATATCGATCTAATATATATATATATATGTAATCATATGTACTATATATCAATCATCTATATGAAATAATTAAATATATATCAGTGTATTATATATCTAATATATGTTATATATGTACATATATATCTAATATATATACATCTAATTATGTATAAATACACACATATATATAAGTATATTTAATCTTATATGTATGTAATATATCGAATCATTTATTATATATATCAATATATATATATATATATATAATATACATATATTACTTAAGTATAGCCAAAATTAATTATTAAACAAAAGATTAAAGTGGTGTAGTGATTTAATGCTCTAACTTCAACTAAGAGGTCAAGAGTTCAAATCATACCTGGTGCCATAAAATAAGAAAATTTGGCCACATATGGCTAATTCGTGGTTATTAGCCATAGCCAGACCATGGCTAAATTAATCACTGTCGGGCCGCGGCTAATCCGTGCCTAAGTTTTTTATTTATTTATTTTTAAATCCGTGGCTATATGTAGTTTTTCTAGTAGTAGTATTTATGTTTGTAGGTATTTTGACTTTTGAAAAAAAAATTCAGGTTTTGGGGTGTACTAAAATCAAATTATTTATGAAAAAGACTGTCGGATTAGCTTTATTTTTTTGAAAAATAATATTTATTTTTAGTCATGGATTTATCCGTAGCTATATTTATTTATTTTTTAAAAAATATTTATTTTTGGCCACGGATTTATTCGGGCTATATTTATTATATTTTTTAAAAAAATTATTTTTGGCCGCGGAAAAATCCGTGGCTGTATTTATCAATTTTTTAAAAAATTATTTATTTTTGGCCACGGATTTATCCATGGCTATATTTGTTTATTTTTTAAAAAAAAATTAATTTTGGCTACGGATAAATCTATGGCTATGTTTGTAAATTTTTTTAAAAAATATTTATATTTGACCACGGATTTATATAAAAAAAATTGTGGCTAGAAATCCGTGGTCAAAGTCCGTGACCACTTTTAGCCATGCCAAAATTGGCCACGGAATTTTTTCGTGGCCAAATCTATGGCCAAATCCCTATTTTTTAGTAGTGTAACAATGACATAAAAGAATGACAAATCATATTAAATTATGAGAAACATGTCACAAAAATGAGTTGTATGATATCAAATGTAAGTTGAATTTCTTGTCAAGGTAATTGAGGGTCCCGGCGAAATCATGTGATATGCTTGAGAATTGTCTAATAGGGTTGTGTTGATATACCAAGTAACTCCTGGAGCAATAAACAATTGAAAAATGTGTTGAATATTTACGCAAGTCTCTAACATGGTATGAATCTCCTACTTCATTTTAAATTGAATAATTTTTCGATTTTCCGATATAATTTAACACATGCCATTGAAATGAAGTAAACACTATATATATATATATATATATTAAAAAAATAAAGAATAGAATATTTGAAGAAATAAATATATGTCGGGTTACAATCACATGAAATTGGACAACCGGCACCAATTTTTTTTTTTAAGAAAAAGAAACAAAAAGTATATACACAACAACAACCCATACAAAAAACAAAACAATAGAAAATACCCAACTGAGGATCTATCGCTATACTGAAAATTAGTGGAATGTCCCACGATTACATGACTTAGTCTTATCATTTAGTGTTTATATATATGAAAATTTTTATTTTGAAGAATAATAATTCAAACTTTAATTAACATAGGCTTACTATTAGCATGCACAAATGTTCGGACAACTCTTTGTATATTTGAGCAACAAATTACCTAATCTGGCTTATCAATTAAGTTGAAATTTTTTTATGTTGAATTTCAAGTCACTTTGAAAACTAAGTTTAGGCCATTTTGATAGGCTTAAAAAATGAGTACTTGTTGAGTCCTACTTCCTATAGTGGATTTTTTTTTTTAAATCAAGTTGTTTTACATTTAAATATAGTAATTCAATTTTGATAGGCTTAAAAAATGAGTACTTGTTGAGTCCTACTTCCTAGAGTGGATTTTTTTTAAAAAATCAAGTTGTTTTATATTTGAATATAGTAATTCAAAAGTACTGTAATAGCGCTTTCTTTTGCATATAATTGTTGATAGTTTTTTTTTTTTTTTTTAAATGTCACATTTGGACTTTTAATTTCTTTCTAGCTTATGTTTTGAAGAAAAGTCCAATCAGATATTGATTTCCGTCATTGAAACGCAATTAAAAGAAATAAATAAATAAAACAAGTGCTTTTCAACTTACAATAGCCTATTCAAATGATCCTTTTTATTGAACTTGAATTTAAGTTGTACTTCAACTATATTCAAGAAAAAGAAAAGAAAAGGGGTAAAAATATAATTTTTTGGGTACTCTAAGGCTTCTTTTGATTTAATGTAAAACGGCAGGTAGTCCAACCCAAATTCCATGTTTGATTTGTGGTCTTCTTATGCACTATATAGCCGTAATCCATGCATCCATGGATTGGACTCATGCTTAAATCCTGGATTCACTAGTAGGGGGAGGGCTGTCATTGAGGAAGTTGAAAATTATAGATTGAAATTCCTAAGTGCACAATTACTAAAATGTCCCTTGTATTAAATCATTACAACCAATTTTGCCCTTAACAATCATAAAAACGTGGGCATAACTATAATTTTGTCAATAATACATGCTAGTCCGTGATACCAAATATGTTCCACAGTACATATAAAATGCCAAAGCTGGATCAAATCCACTCAATCAAAATATAGTAGTCCAACTACAATTTTTCAACCCATCAATCAAATCAACACTAAATACACCTTTGTCCGATCCACCCAATCAAAAGAGGCCTAAGTTGAATCCTATTCAATATTGGTACCATGGTTTGAATATGTTTCACAATTTGTCCAATAACATTTTTTTTTCCAATTTAGTACATTTGCCAACTTCGGTTAGATCGTTATCAGTACCTAAAACATGTAAAGATCACGAACATAAGAGCTCAGTTCGTCGTATGATCGAGACGCAATCATTATACCGAAATTGAAACAAAAACTAATTTATGAGATGAAATATGAGATTATAGCTTGATACATGGGACGAAAAGTGATATTTCCTCCCACAGACAGTAAACTTAATGTGCATGTAATTTTCATGTGTTTCTGTTGTTGACAATATGTGAAAATTGGCATGCTTACCAACATTTAAAAAAATTGAAATATTTTCGAATTATGATATTAATTAAAATTAAATCAGGCTGAATTTATAGATACAAAAATGAGATTTCCCAAAAAATTTAATCTTGAGCTAAGCTAATTACATGGATCTTAGATGTCCAATCATTTAAGAAATCAATTTGCTTTTGATCACTTTCCCTTATCTGTTATGGGTCAATCTTGGAAGCTCTCCGTTTACTTGCCTTATCCGCTATAACTTTCCGTGGATCAGTTCTTGTCAACCACGAAAACATTTATACAATCGGTACATATTTATTTATTAATACAAAAAATCTTTTGTTGTAACGTTCCGAATCTTGACTTGAGGACCACGACTCTTTTGTTGCACCGGTTCTGTACTTCACACTCCCAATAGCAAGCATGTGAGGTTTGGCCGGAAGATAAGACCTCACTACTAGAAAAATAGCTGAATAGACACAGATTTAACCATAAATTTAAAAATTTAACCAAAAAATTTAGCTATGAAAAAATTCGTGACTAAATCTATCGCTAACTTAGTGCCAACTTTCGTGCCATTTTTTTTCCGTAGCTATGAATTTTATCCGTCACTAAATCCGTAGATAAATAAAAAAAATTTAAAAACAAATTCTATTTGTGAATTAGCCACGGACCTAAATATAAAATTACAAAAAATAAAAAAAGTTTATTTTGACATTTCCGTGACTAAAATATAAAAATTTTAAAAAAAATTATTTGAGTTTTAGCCGTGGAAAAATCCTAACATAACCTAGAGCCTAATAATATATACATTTTTATTATTTTTTTTAGTCTAAAAGAACTGACATTCTTTTATAATAATAATCGAGTGTTTTGTGCACAAAGTGTCGCTAATATGTTAAATTGTGGAAAAGAATTATGTCAATATTCTTTTATTAATATTTTTAATCCTATAAAATTGTAAAGTAGCATATTATATTTTATATAGATGACATATACATATATATATATATATATATATTTATAGCAGGGTCTATGTGTAAATAACTTTTAATACAATATTTCTGGTGCATCAATTGGAATAGGTAAATTATCCCATTCACTGATTTTTTGTTAAAAAATATACAAGAGTGCAGTGAGCGACTTTATTTTTTCATGATATTTTTTTATACTAAATTAAATAAAATGAGTTTTATTTAGCTATTGTTAAGTATACCGCTAGGAAATATATGTTATTCGCTCAAATACAGATATGTTCACCGAAAAATACTCAAAAGCAATACGTGTAAAAATCACCATTCTATCTAAAGGAAAAAAGATGTACAAGTTTGTAAATTTAACTTGACAATATATTGTTTTATCTCTACAACAAATCTATCATTTCTATTTTTCCAGAACAGTTCAAACAAAAAAAGCAGGACCCATCTTCTTGCTCTCAGCCTACTGCATGCCTTGTGTAAGTCATGGGATGTTTTATCGGGAATTATAGATATAATCAGACCTGTCGTCATATCTCAAGGAAGAATTTTACAAAAAATTTTTAGACCTGTCTTTGGTATCCAGTCAAACCACACACACAGCCCTAAACGCCTTCCATGGCTCCAGCGGGCACAAAAAAGGTCTAACATACATACCAAGACTGTATCTAAAATGATTTTAACCTTGAATACAAGACTGGCAAATTATACAAACCCTAACCCATAAATAAGGTTGCAAGAAGATTATGTTACCATAATCATACCATTTTCATGACTTAGCTTCAATATATTGTAACACACAAAACACTTAGCAATTCATTAAGAAAGCTTAATTAAAGCAATTAAATAAAAAGGGAGAGAAGGACGTACCAAGCTTTACTCTCTTAAAACTTGAAACTTTATTTCTTCAATATTGAAATACAGCTTTACAAAGAGGAAAACAAGAAAAGAAACAAGGACGTACCAAAGGAAAAGGATACAAAACATAAAAGAGTGAGATTTTTAAAACTGATACCTAACAAACTAAACAATGGTCTCCTTTTATAGGAGATTACAATCAAAACAAACAAAACAACAAACAGGGAACGTAAATAATTTACAATAGTTGATTAAACTAAAGCAGACATCTGATTGTCCTTGAAAGCATCTGCGCACAGTGAAATGGCCGACAAAACTTATTGGGCAACTGGGAAGAGTAAAGACATGTGAACTTATCTTCAAGAGTACGAATTGTTAATTCGTCAAAAAGGTAACAGTATTTTGGCAGGCAAAATTATCGCTTGGACGACTTTTCTTGAAAGCGATTAGTTTGGTATCTGCAACAGGGGCTCCAATTATGGTGGCTTTCTTCTGACGTCATGGCTTACATAGGCTTTCTTCTGACGTCATGGCTTACATAGGCTTCTTGCCTTGGGCTTTCTCCTGGGATTGAGTCAACAATGCTACCATAGCATTAATCTGAATTTCAGATTCTTCAGCATATGGGTCTTGTGATTCACCAGCAAGGACTTCTTCTTTAGAAGATGATGATACTAATGAAAATTCTTCAGGATTTATTTCAAAATCACAATTTTCATTGATTTCTTGTTGGACTTCAGAAAGATAATCATTAATTACTTCTTTCTGTTCTTCTTTTGTTAAAGGGCTTCCTTTCTTGATAGTAGCTTCCTTAAGCATTTCTTTAAGGGAAATTGGACCACGTTCCTTAGCTTTTTTCTGGTCTTCATGAATCCTTATTTTAATGGAATTTAATGTCTCTTGGCCATACAAGGCATGAGTTTTTGGATCAATTAATAACATCTTTTTCCAAAAAGAGGTGAAAAAGATGCGATTTAAACAAGGAAATTACTGAGGGGTTTTACCAATCTCTGGTTCCCAACGCCATATCCATGGGATTGAGAATTGGATGAAAAAATGAAAGCAATTTATACCTTCTGGCCACAATTTTAATTGTTTGGCTCTTTGGACAATGGGAGAATGAATTACCCATGCTGCATAAAGGGTCTTAAAAATATCTGGAAGTATTTTGATGGAAGGACCAAATGTCATCCACCATTGAATAAACCACATGGGCAAACTTTCAGACCTTAAATTTGGACAAAGCTTAAACATCCAAGTATGTTTTTTCCTTGGATTTTCATAAAAGAAACATTTATAAAAGGCATTAATATAATCCCAATAATTATATTTAATATTGAGTTTTAACTCTGGACTATAGAATTCTTTTTCCTGTAAGGTACTTATACCCCATTGTTCTGCAGAAAGAATTTGTCGAATTACGACAGTAGTATACACATATTATGCCATAGATCCTTGAGGATAATTATGATAAACCTGGAGCGTACCAGATTTGATGAGTATTAACTCATAAATGATCCGGGTCTTATCGGATTCACAAGGAAAACTTCTTGTATCCACATACCTTTTAAGTATCTCATAAGGATCTGAGTTTATCAGTAAATCCTTTGGTTCTATTAAGAACATTAATTCCTTATAATCAGACTTAGTATAAGGCAGAGGTCCATTTCTTCATATACCTCTGGATTTTTTACCTTATCTGCATAAGATGAGGAATTACCTCTATCTTTTTGTGATAATCCTGGGAAATCCTCATTATAGGCTTTCCTTGAACTCCCTGGAGTTCTTCCTTGACCTCTTCCTCTACGGATATTACCGTATCGGTGGTGAAATGGTTTGTCTCCTTGACCTCTTCCTCTACGGATATTACCGTATCGGTGGTGAAATGGATCGTCACTTGGAAACATTATTTCCTTGTTCTTAATTAGTCGTACGGCTTGAGTATGTACCAAACTCCACGGTTTAGGAATTTTCTTAAGACGATCATACAGGATTGCTGTGTCTTGAGCTAGATTTTTATAATAAGCAGATATGTAATTTAGGCTTCCTAAAAATCTTTGCAATTGATTTTTATCTTTAATTTCATCAGGAAATTTTGATGAGAATTCAATACTCCTATTTATAGGGATTATTTTTCCTTTTTCAATATTGTGACCTAGGAATCTTATTTTGGCTTGGAAAAGTAACATTTTAGGTTTAGAAATTACTAAACCATTTTGAATAATAATTTGCTTAAAAATAGCCAAATGTTTAAAATGATCTTCAATGTTATTTGAAAAAATTAAGATATCATCAATATATACAATGATAAAATTAGTATAAGGAGTAAAAATGTCATTCATAATTTTTTGAAATTCAGAAGGAGCATTTTTTAATCCAAAAGGCATTACTTTCCATTCAAATTGTCCAAAAGGGACATTAAAAGCAGTTTTATATTGATCTTTTTCAGAAATTTGAATTTGCCAATAACCTGATTTTAAATCAAATTTAGAAAAGAGATTAGCATTATATAATCGATCAAGTAAATCTTTTTTATTAGGGATAGGATATCTGATCCATTTTAAGACTTTATTTAAAGGTTTATAATTAATTACTAATCTAGGAACACCACGTTCTTGTTCAGCATGTTTGTTAACATAAAAACCTGTACAAGACCAAGGTGACTTAGATGGTTTAATTAATTCTTTATTTAATAAAGATTCAATTTCTGTTTTACAAAGTTCTAAATATTCTTTATTCATTTGACAAGGCCTAGACTTAGTAGGTATATTAGTTTCTGAAAAATTTTCTTCATAAGGTAATTCAACAATATGTTTTTTACGATTCCAAAAAGCATTTGGATGTTCATTACAAATAGTCAAAGAAAAATTATTTTCAAGAAATCTTATTTTGTTTTTTAGTCGAGGATTTTGTAAATAATTTTCAATAGTAGAGATATGAATTTCTTGTTTAAGAAAATTAATATGGTTTTGTTTTTGATTTATCAAATCCTGAATTTCATTAAGTAATCTTGTCTTTGGTTCAGTTATAAACTTGAATTGAATTTCTTTATTTTCAAAAGTACCAATAAAACCATTGGTATCAATTTGTTTTAAAGGGAAAAGTTTTTGAATAAAAGGGGTTCCAAGAATTACTTGGGTAGTCATATTTTTAATTAATAAAAAACTTGTAGGTATACAAGTATTATTTTGACAAATATAAGCTTTAGGAATTTTATAAGTAATGTCTAATTTATGACCATTAACAGCAGTTAAATTATGGGTAGTTTTTTGAAAATACCTGGTAGGAATTATTCCTTCTTGGATACAATTAAGATCAGCACCACTATCAACCAAGGCAGTCAGATTTCTTACAAATTTGTTATCTATTAACAAAGTTATTTTTACGTACCATTTTTGGGAGGTAACAATATCTAGGGTTGCTAGAAAATTAGTTAATTCTGTATTATTTCCTTCTTCAGGAATGTCTTCTTCACTATCCATATTAGGAGTATGTAGATTAGGGGAATCAATAGGTTGTTTTCCTTTTTCAAGATATGTTAATCTATGAGATAAAATATTATTTTCTTCTTTGAGCTTTTTAACTTCTATTTTTAAAATTTCAATTTCATTTTTTAAATCAGTAGTAGTTACCGGGTGCACAGTATTATGCTTATTAGCTAACCTTTTATGAACTTCATCCATAGTATAAGGAAGATTATTCCTTTGAATATGATTATTTCTATCACTCTTATGACGAATACTAGGTTCACCAGTAATGTGTTCTATTAAGAAAGATTTAATAGTAGGATCATTTGTATGTTTTAATAAATCAATTATGGAATTTGATTTAATCATATTTATTTCGAAATCTTTAAATTGTGAAATCAGTTGATATAATTCATCATTCTTAGGATTTTCACAAGGTTCATTATTCTGACAAGGTTCACATTGACTTTCATTATCATCACTAGAAAAATCAGTTTGATCTTTCAAAACATTTAGACTTTTTATCAGAAATGTTTATACTAGAATTAGAATTTTCACTATCACTCGTAAGTTCGGATTCAGAAACAAGCAAAATTTTACATAAGGAATCTTTAAGATCATCATCAATATTTAAAGCATAAATTTTTTGCTTAACTCTACAATTCTTAGCATAATGTCCTATTTTGCCACATTTAAAACAGGCATTATTATTTTGGTATTGTTTTTTAGAAAATTTTTTAAATTTTTTCTTTTTATTATGAGGTTGTATTTGAGGTAATTGCTAAGCATATGGTTGTTGCTTATACCTTCTACTTTCACGTTTTTTACGTTTATATTCATAATAACCAGCAGGTTTATGTTTTTTCTTTTTCTTATAAGTCTTATCAACTTGAGAATTTTTTGGAATATTCATACCAAATTGATCACAAAAATCTCCTAACTGTTTTTTATGCAACATATTATGTTTTTGAACTTGTTGGTTAAGTTTAATATCATTACAAAGATTTAATCCTTCAGTTATGCAAGCACTTATAAGTTTACCATAAGTGTATTCTTCATACTTTATATGTAAATTATTGCCTCTTAAGGTTTTTCTAACTTTTTCAGCAAAAAGGGGAGGAAGACCATCTATAAATTTAGACTTCCAATGATCCGAATTACTTTCAAGTAATTGTAAAACCCTACTTAGAAAAACATCCTTATACCATCTAAAAGATCTTAAGGTATTACAACGCATATTTTGTAATAAAGTTCTTATAGTATCAGAATTATCTGTCCATCTTCCAGTGAAGTGTTCAAAAATATTGACAACAAGAGTATACACAGCATCTTCAACTTGAACATTATTTTCAATTTTAGTATTATTTAATATTTCTTGTCTTAAATCTTGAGTAAGATAATTATCCCACCATCCTTTAAGTTGACCAGTAAAACCAGCAATAATCATGGATGCAATCGACTTATCAGTATTACCATTTGTTTTACAAACAGTACTATACATTAACATTCTATGAATTATGCTAGCTATTTGATTTATAGTATAACCATCAATATTCCATTCATAAATGTGGTTACCACTATAACTAGTTGTATTAATAAACTCTTGTTCTTCATAAAGAACATCTTGAGGAGTAGGTCTAGGATAATAATAAAATCTTTGATTTGGTTTATCAGCATATTTATTAGAATATGACTTTCTACCATACTTACCAATTTTATTGATTTCATGCCTAATTACAGTATGATAATCAGAATCAGGTTCTTCCAATTTTTCTACAAACTCAACATTATTTAAATGTAATTCTTTAAACTTTTCATTTAGAAGTTTTTCAAATTCAGTAACGGCAGCAAATTTGAAATTCTTAATTTCAGGGGGAGGTTGAATAGTTGGAACCGAAGAAGTACTAGATTCAGCTTTACTAGTTTCTTCTTTTCCCTGTTCTTTTTCTTTTTCAATTAAGACTTTATTAATTTTCTGAGTAACTCGATCAGTTTTTGAAAGAAGTTGATCAATTCTATTTATAGCCAAATTTATTTGTTCACCCAAAATTATCAAATATAAATTTGAGTAATTTTGTTGTTGAATTATTTTATTAAAAATTTGAGCATTACTTAATATAGTCTTTTCTTCCATTATTTTTCCAAAAGCATTATAATGCCTACTTTGATTTTCAGTTATAATTTCAAAAGCATCCTGTGGAGGGTAAATTCCTTTAATAATTTTATTGGGAGAGATTTGGAAATTTCTTTCTAAAACAGCAATTTTATGTTCTAAAGTTTCATTTATTTTATAAATAAACCACTGAACAAAAGGTATAATATCATTAATATCAGAACGATGTTTATAATATTCTTCAGAAATTATTTGCAATTCTGTTTTATCAAAAGTTTTATAAAACCATTCTCGGAAATTATTCCAAATAGGAAGATTAAATTCATTTTTACAATTTTGACGTGCCAGGGATCCTGGACTTAAATTAATTTTGGTGTCAAACATGATAACCCATTTCACTCAAAGTTGGATCGATTTCATCGATTTTCTTAGTTGGTGAAACGAAATTATCAAAATCAATTTTCAAATTTTTATATGGATCATTTAAATAGATTGTTGAATCCAAAGATTTATCAGATCTAGCGGGACTATCGCTATCATCATCCTTTTTAATTTCAGAAATTTTTGAAGTTGAGCTTCTAGATGGATATTGTAAATGATAGGGTTTTGGTGAAATAAAAGAATATCTAGATTTACTAGATTCTCTTATTGTATCAAAAGTATTTCTGGGTAAAGAAAGTTGTCTTTTTGGCATGGTTATAAAAACATTACCTTCTTGAGTTTGTTGAATATCAGTTGGTTGATCAGAAATATTATTTATAGTCGGTGCAGCTTTTTCCATTATCCAATTTTCAGGAAAATTTATTTCATCCCATTTAATGGCTCTTCTTGTAGTAATATTAGATTTACTAAAATTAGACTCAATTATAATGGTTTCATTAGCCATTTTATCTTTTTGTCTACACTGAGGATTAAGAGTATGTAATGTTTTATAGTAAATTCTATAGCAAATACAAATTACTTCTGACCCTGGAGCATAATTATATCCATGTGTCTTAACATTCAAAGTTAAAGCATCTAAGATATTACTATCGGTTAAAGATAATTGTAGATTAGGAAAAACATTAAAATAGACTGGACCATGGGCCAAACTACTTTCTATAATTCCCATTATAGATTGATCCCAATTAAGATTTCTTCCATCTCTTAAGACAGCTAAAAAACTTTCTGGTAAACCTTCCAATGTTAAGGGTTTAAATGCAATCTGGATTAAACCAATATGTAAGAATTTATATATATTCTTATATCTCCCAATATCTTTTTCGCTTAAAAGATGTAATATCATTTCATCTTTATTTAAAGATATAGTTTCTTCAGTTGTTTTTACAATTTGTTTGAACGATATTTTTTCAAGATTACCAATTTTATAAATTTCAGTTATTTTCATTTTAGGAATAGACCATTTATTTAACAAATCAAGGTCTTCAGGTATATCTACCTCATGACTAACACTGTTTTTAACAGTTTGTTTATCTGATCTAAAAATATTCATTGCAAATAAGCAAAAACAATCTGTGTGTTAAAACATATTTCCACTAATCATTCAAATGACATGGCTCTGATACCATAAAAAGCAGGACCCATCTTCTTGCTCTCAGCCTACTGCATACCTTGTGTAAGTCATGGGATGTTTTATCGGGAATTATAGATATAATCAGACCTGTCGTCATATCTCAAGGAAGAATTTTACAAAAAATTTTTTAGACCTGTCTTTGGTATCCAGTCAAACCACACACACAGCCCTAAACGCCTTCCATGGCTCCAGCGGGCACAAAAAAGGTCTAACATACATACCAAGACTGTATCTAAAATGATTTTAACCTTGAATACAAGACTGGCAAATTATACAAACCCTAACCCATAAATAAGGTTGCAAGAAGATTATGTTACCATAATCATACCATTTTCAAGAAAAATACTCAAAAGCAATACGTGTAAAAATCACCATTCTATCTAAAGGAAAAAAGATGTACAAGTTTGTAAATTTAACTTGACAATATATTGTTTTATCTCTACAACAAATCTATCATTTCTATTTTTCCAGAACAGTTCAAACAAGTATATATCTATTTCTTAAAAAAAAAATGAAGGATCATATGTTTTCACTTAACATAATAACCATTTGACACGATTAATTTCTCAATGACTGCTTTGAAAAATAATTTTATTAAAATATTTACTTTATTCTATTCTCATTTAAAATTTGGTCAAGCCTGTCGTAAATTATGGTGTACAAAATCATGCGTCATAATAATAATAAAGAGAATAGAACCTTTTTATTATGACAGAATCACAGGAAAATCAGTTTTTTTATAGAATTGGGCTCTCCCTAAGGACGCTCTCTCTCTCCTGCAAAATTCTAACCCAGATCTAGTTTGATTGAACCTAACAAATTATACGGCAAGTGTATTGTACTAGCCAAGTAATTGGTCACTCTCCCTAAATTATCGACCATTTATAGGTAAGTGTAAAACACTCGCCACATGATTAACACTGGTTTGGCCGAGTCAGATCTGGGCTAGAATTTCCCCTCTCTCCTTGGCACGCTCTCTCTCTCTCTCACGAATGCTCCTACTCTCGCGCACTCCAGCACCTCACGGCCTCTTGGCCAGAATGGGCGAGCTGCCGCCGGCTGCCCGCCCACGGCCGCTGGAACTCACAACCATGGCAAGTCCGACCACCACAGCAGTTCGAACATATGCAGGGGTGATTGGAAATCAGGCTCTTTTTGTCCCAGATATTCAAGAAAGAAAGAAGAACTTTGATTTGAATTAATACTTTTACTCCCATTGCGAAATTGATTGAACATAATGGTGAAAATGTGGCGGTTTTCCCCATGGAAGAAAAGAAGAAGCTCTGCGAAACTTTTAAATATGTTCTTGTCGGAAAATTCCCTCATGGACGGCCAGCCATGGGGTACCTCTGCTTTTGTTTTACAAAGATGAATTTAAGAAAGAGGTTTCGATTAGTTCCGATTAATGAAACAAACATGTTGGTTCATTTATATGGCAACAACGATTACTCAAGGATTTTTATGAGAGAAACATGGCAATTTGGAGGACATCCGATGCAAGTTTTTAAATGGTCGTCGGATTTAGTCTGCGTTTTGAGGCACCGACTTTCCCGGTATGGTACCGGAACTCCCCTTCCACCAATTCCCCAGTGGAGGGCCTATATCATTGCCATCTGCATTGGCAATCCGTTAATGTTTGATGAGCTGACATCCGACATAACCAAGGTGGATGCTAGAGTTTGTGTAGAGTTTGATGTCACGCAACCTGTCCCGAGGTCCATCAAGGTGGTAGACGGTGACAAGTATTACGAACAGCCGATGGTATACGAGGGGCTGCCTACATATTGTGCTCGTTGTTGCAGCCAAAACAACCGGACAAAAGATTGCCACTGGGGGGACCATAATGAAGATGAATTGGCATAGGAACAAAACTAAGTGGTAGGAGATCTTAGAGAGAAGTTGGACGCTAAGAGAAAGGCTCGAGCCCAGGTGGGAAACCAAATGATTAACGTGGAACACGTAAGTTTGCAACAGACAAAGGAGAATGAGAATCCGGTGACGGAGGTAGGGAACTTGGGGCGCACTCAGCCTATCGCGTAGGGAACAAGTGTTATGGAGCAACATTCGGCGGGTACAAGAAAGAGCGTCCTGGAAACCCCCTTCTCTGATGGAAAACACACTTTCTACTAGCCGGAATCCAAGCCGGTGACAAGGACAGCCCATGGATCACAGTCAACAGAAGATCTTCCCTGAAAGGAAAGAATCAAGCGGGAAAGGAAGGTGATCATATTCCATCTAAGCCGCGGCCACGGAAAGAAACTCCTTCCATATCCAGTGAGCCTAAGGAGGGAAACAAATTTTCGGCACTTAGGGAAACACAATCTAACTCGGACATGGAAAGTAGGGCTAGAAGATCTGACCTAGGAGACATGCAATTGCAGCTCATAACTGCCAAGTTAGCAGCATTGAGTACAACAGAAGACAACACGAACAAGGACTATGGGCTACCTAAAGGGGCAGACCTCTCGGCCCAACTAGCAGAACAGGCAGACAGGTCTTTCCGTAAGCCCATACTTGCACAGAAGACAATCCCAACTGAAGGCACGGGAAATGGACCTAAACTCAATGGAGAACTATGAGATAATCTGGCTTTTCAAGCCCAATTTGAAGACCCAGAAGAGGACGATTCAGAGGAGGTTCAATCCACGGGCTTAAGTGAATTCGGGGGAGATACATTCACCCACGACCCACCTTATAAGCCCATACCGCAGGAAAGAAGAGAAGGGGCCCTGAGGATAGGCTTATCCTCACCGCGCTCAAGGAATCAAAAGAGGAAACAGATAGCTACATCTCAAGTGGGAAAGAAGCCAAAACAAAACACACACAAGAAAAATGATCTAGAAGCTCTACTGTCACACGGAGTAAGATTTGGTCCGAAAATATACCTCAAATCCAATAATGATCAATATCATCATTTGGAACTCCTGTGGGTTCGGCGCCTCTGCTAAACAATGCCTCACAAAGATTTGGAGAAAATGGCACAAGATATATATGCTTGTCATATTGGAACCAAAAATTAAGCTTGATGATAAGATATGGCTAGGTAATTGGGTTTTGAGAGTGTAATAGGTAACACCTCAAACCATATATCACTACAGGAAAAACGCTGTTTTCCGGCGGAACTATTCCAGGGAAAAATTCCGCCGGAGCAAAACCGGGGGAATTCGGGCGGAATTCCAGGGGGCATGGAGAAAAGTAATATCCGGCGGAAAAAACCAAGGGAAAATTTCCCCTGTAATTTTTTAAAAATTTTTTAATAAAAAATCGAGGGAAATCTGGGGGAAGATTTCCCCCGATTTTTTTTTTGAATTTTTTAAATAAAAAACCAGGGAAAAATTCGGGGGAAATTTTCTCCCGATTTTTTTAAAAAAATTTTAATACAAAATCGAGGGAAATCTAGGGGAAGATTTCCCCCGGGTTTTTTTTTTTTGAACTTTTTTTATAACAAACCGGGGGAAAATCCGGGAGAAATATTCCCTCGATTTTTTTAAAATTTCTAAACACAAAATCGGGGGAAATCTTCCCCCAGATTTCCCCCGATTTTTTTGTTTTGAATTTTTTTTATAACAAACCCGGGGAAATATTCCCCCGGGTTTTTTTTTTAATTTTTTAATACAAAACCGGGGGAAATCCAAGGGAAGATTTCCCCCTATTTTTGTGTTAAATTTTTTTAATTAAAAACCAGGGAAAATCCGGGGGAATATTTCCCCCGTTTTTTTTCCCTTGAATTTTTTTAATAAAAATCGAGGGGAAACCGGGGGAAATATTCCCCCGATTTTTTTCCTTGAATTTTAAAATAAATTTTTTAATAAATAACTATGGAAAAATCGGGCGAATTTTTTTGTAATGCAGTTAATTAATTGTTTGGATTGTTTTTGGGTGTATTTTTATATTTTCTTTTAATTTACAATTATAACCAAATAAAATGAAAGATAATTTTCTAGAAAAATCATTTTCCTTGTTGTGTTCTTTAACAAACGAGCAAGATAGAGAATTTTAAAATTCTTGTAGTTTCTTTTCATTTGCTTAACAATGATTAAAACTTAGAATCAAACAAAGCTTAAAACTTTTTTTGAGTTTGTCATGATTTCGTCATATGATCGCATATTAGAGAAATGTGAATGCAATGGTGAAACTTCGAGATGTCGAATAACTAGCAAAAATTTTATTGAAAATTTAAATTAAATGTCAAATCTAAATTAATTCATATCATTTTTTTCCCTCACCTATATGACTATTTGAGAAATTTAGCCCTTCTATAATCATGACCTTTTAAATAATTAATATGATTCAAAACTATTAAATGGAAACACGCTAGTAAGTGAATTTTTTTCCCCCCTCTCTCTCTCAATTTGAATTTTTTTTTGTTGATTATAAATGACCTTATCATTTGTTTATTAATATTACCTCCTTAAATGGATAATGGAGTTTTCTTTTGAACTTTAACATACCTTTGCATAAGCCAATTAAACTGCAATTCATTGGGGGAGCCTCCCACACTTTTTTTCGGTAATAAGGAATTCTTAATTTTCTTTACTAAAATCTACGTATGAGACACACCCTTAAGGGTGTAGATGCCATATTACTTAATTTAGTTTACTATTTTATAACTTGATTTTTTTTTTATTATTTTACTTTTAGGTTCAAATTAATTTATATAATATTTATTCATTGCTTAATTAAACACAATGTGTTGAAATAATTCGATTATTTGAAATGTTAAGAAGATAAACTTAATTTACTGGGCAAGCTGGATAGTATAATCTCTTTGTAGTTGGTATCATAGTACATGACAACAGGTAGGTGTTGTTGTCTCGTATCCCTTCTTGGTATGTTCCTCTTGTTAGACGAGATGGCAACAATCTTAGGCCATTATATTTGATTGCTAAGAAGTCTTTTGATTTCTCTATGTTATTATTCATTTTTTTTTTCTTATATTGGACATTGATTCTTTATGAATAGTATTCTCTTTTTATCAATTACTTCTTATTTACTAAAGATGTTTACGCCCAAAAATGATGACACGATAATAAAAATTTTGGTTTGGTTATGTTTCCCCGAGTCATTTTTTTTTAAAACTCTTTAGAGTTAAATCAAATATTTTATTTTGAAACATATATATTTTTTAAATTTACACAAAAAATTTAATCATTTTAGATGATCGTATCAAAGGGACCGGACTTATTTTGGTCACGGATAGCTTATAATATGAAAAAAATTATATGCGATACGTATTGTTATATTTTGCAATATATTTTATTTATTAATTTTTATAATTTAAATAATTATGATTTAAATAACTTGAATTATACTACCAATAAGTTAGAACTAATATATAAAAAATAATAAAAATATCAAATTTAATATATTTAAATTATTTTATACAAAATAATACTTATATTTATAATTACAATACAAGTAAATTATGTCAAACGTATAATTTGGGGGAACAAACCATTTTTTTTTAAATTTTGTTTACAAAAAGTGGGGGAAAACTGGGGGAATATTTCCCCTGGTTTATTTTTTAAAATTTTTTGTCCCGAAAATCGGTGGAAATTTCCCCCGGTTTATTTTTTAAAATTTTTTCCCCCGTCAACCGGGGGAAAACTGGGAGAAATTTCCCCCGGATTCTTTTTAATAATTTTTTCCCCCAAAGAGAGCGAGGAAAAATCGGGGGAAATTTCTCCCCCCCCCCCCCCTTTTTTTTTTTGAAATTTTTTCCCCTGATACCGAGGGAAAACCGGGGGAAATTTCCCCCGATTCGCCCCCCCCCCTTTTTATGCCTAAACCGAATCTCCTCTCCTTTCTCTTCTATTTTCTTTCTCTCTCAAATTCCAATTTCTCTCTCTCTGATTCTCCCACCGCCGACGCCCCTGCCGTCGCCGATGCCCCTGCCGCAGCTACCAGGCCCTTAACATTTTTATCGATTTTGTTTTTTGGTTTATAGTTTATTTTTTTGTTATTTTACATATTAAGTGTTTTAGTGTTTTGATATATAAATTTACATGATTTGTATGTTAGATAAATTCATGTATTTTAACATAATTATTGATTGTTGATAATGTACAAATGTTACAAGTGTTTGATGATATTTGTGATAATATCTTATATATTTTTCAATGTATATTTTTTGGATGTGTAAATTAATGCGTTTTATATGTGTTATTTTGTAATGTGTAAAGTTTTTTATAAATTGTTGATGTAAAGTATGAAATATGATTGTAATTTATTTATTTATTTGTCTTGAAATTGTAGGTATTTTGCTTGTTCTACTTCATTTGCGTAGCATTCTAAATTGGTATAAACATCGGAAATGTATGTATGACTAACCTTTGCTAATATGAGTCATTGCTTGGCTATGCATATTTATAATTAGATGGATATGTATATGTATATATATATGTTCTTAGTTAGTTTGTAGCTATTAAGGTAGTATGAGATGTGGAGATGGTGGATGGGAATTTGGCGAAAGGGTGAAGCCTTCCCATTGTTTGTTGTGGTTTATACTTGTTTGCATGTTGTGGTGATATAAGGGGTGGTATGTATTTTATGACAATATATAAGGGGGTAGGAAAATATAGAAAAGTATTTGGCTCATGCACCCAAGTTACTTTAAATGGACAAGTTGGAGTTTTTAGAGCATTATTCATGCATTCCACTCCCCAAACGTATTCAAAACCATCACTCTCCATGTAATTTTTTTTCATTATGTGTTGGAGAGTGCTAGCTCGCTCTTTCTTTCATTTCCTCTCTTTTTTTTCTTTTTTTCTGCATTTTTTCCCTTCTCTTTTCACATTTTTTTTCTCTCACATTTTTTTTGCAATTTTTTTTTCTCTCTAAAGCGAGCTAGTATATCCCGAACTCAAGTATACATACAACCCTTGACTTAATCCCCTGATAATTCCACATATCCACTACATACTCTGACAATTATCGCAATTCAAGTATACTGCATAGAAAAGATTAAGATATGTAGACATTGTGCTTTTGAGCTTGTAATGTGGCTATCAAGAGAACCTAGCACAATGTAGGCTCAAAGGGGACTCAAGGGCTATGTTTAATAAACAAGTAGGCAATTATGGCTCAAAAAATTTCAAAAATGGCCTAAGTCATCTCCCCAATTTAACATAGTGTCCTAATCGATTCTAGTGTCCTAATGCATTAAATCATATGCGAAAACTTTTCACAAAAATATAAATTTTCTCTAAATCATTTAGCAATCATTGCTCCAACCATGTGCTCAAATTGATTAGAGGATTGCAAAACAACAACAATCATGTTTCAAGTGCACACAAAATGCTTCATGGATGCTCATCGTTCCAAACATAGCGTTTCATAGCATAAAATCATCATAGAATAAGGAATTTCAATAAAGCACGTGCATTCCAAGACGAGACAAACAAAACAACCTAAGACAAATTTCTAAAACCATCAATAAGCCATTATCAATAGAATTGAACTTGAACAGTACGTGTCGTTGTTATACCAAGACACGAATCATCAAAGATGACTTTTTTCGTCTGGCCGTCCGGGTTTCCAACTGATATACTGTTTTTGTTCAAATTTCACAAACATAGCTAACAATAATTAACCTCAAAAGTCTTATCCTAGGCGACTGAAATCCCCCCTACACTTAGAGAGTACTTTGTCCCCAAAGTACAGAAAATAAGGCTAGACACGAACACAACTGAAATGAAAAAAAACTACGCAAGCGAAAATAAAACACAAACGGAATGTAAAGAAAAGGATAGAAAACACCTCAGGTCAGACGGCATCATAGAACCCCATCTCATCCTCCTACATATCAAAATTCAAACAAAAATCACATTAAAACCTCAAGTGGTCTACCCCACACATATAAAAATAAACTTAAAGAAAATCAAAAACATAAAATTTTGGGTTGCCTCCCAAAAAGTGCTTGTTTAAAGTCTTTAGCTCGACTCCTTTCGACATATTTAATGAATAAGGTCGACGTATGATGTCGACCCTGCTCTGTGCACATCTCCACCCACATACGCCTTCAAACACTAGCCATTCATGACGAAATGTTCCCCTCGTTGTCCCTTGTGAGACTTCTTTCTCATGATGTGGGTATCGTACCACTTCTTTCTCACGCAGTCGTATAAGTAATACAAAGTGAGTAAAGTGTCGAATCCCAAAGGGACTGTGATTTGGCCCGTGAAAGTGACTTGTTATGTTTAGCTAAATTGATCAAATATGAGGAGTGGTTGGTTTCCTAAATGAAAGCTAATTTTTTAAAAAAAACAACTCACGAATAACAATAATAACAAACAATCAAGGCGAGAAATGCAAGTGTAAGGTGGTTTCTTTCACCTAATTCCCTATTCTAATCCAATCCCTAAGTCGAATAGTTTCGTGGTTGTGTGAAGCCTAAGAACAAATATATCTATAATCTCTCTCGAGCATTGCGAAATTAATTCATACAATCCCTCTAAGCCTAAGACTAACCAATTCTCATTCAATTAATCCCAGCTTTAGAAATTATTTGTATAAATTTTAATCACTGTCTTAAGGCTCAATCAATGTTAAATTCATTCTCATGCAACTTTAACACCAATTGATCTCGTCTAATTAGGGCTATAATCGTGAATCGTCTCTCGACCTCATCACCGTTCCTCAATTCATGAATTATGGGTGATCAAACCCCAACCAAGTATTAAAGCATTAAACAAGAATCATACAAAAATATATGAAAACAGATTCAAAAATATGGGATTTTCATAGAATAGCGAAAAAGGTGAACTACGCCATTCTCACACTTAACAATAAACTTAGTTCATAATGAAACTAACAACAAGAATAAAATCTGGAAAAGAATTCATGAAGGGAGAAGAATTAAACTTATTCGATGGAAATTCCAGACGTAAACTTCCCTCATTCGGTTGTTCTTCCCTCGCCTCTTGCTTTCTTCCTTCTTCTATTCTCCAAAAATCTCCAAAAGATGAAAAATATGAAAAAGAAATGTTCTAAACTCTAAAACCTAGCTAAAAACGTGAATATCTGGTTGTGCCAATGTTTCTGGACTTAAAAAGGGACAAAAAAAACCCTAGCGCCGCCTTCCAAAAGTAGAGTCCTAATCGAATATGGACAGCTAGTTGATTGTTGTCGCAAACTCTAGGTACATACACGAAATATTTTAGGTACGTACCCAAACTTACAAATTCATTTAACTCCCCAATGGTTGAAACTGGGTACATACCCGAAATATTTTGGGTACGTACCCAAACGTACAGATTCGCTTATTCTCTAAATGGCTGAAATTGGGTTGATACCCAAAATATCTTGCGTAAGTACCCACTCTTGACTTTCACTTTTCATCTCCTTGATGGTATTTTTCGCATCTCACCTACAAAACAACGATTTAACTCAAATTTAGGTATGATAAGGTTCAAATGGAGAAAAAATACATGATAAGTTCGACAAAATAAACATAAAAATCAAATAGAATTACAGACTTATCAAGATAGATATACCCTCGCATAGAATGTGGATGTATAGAAGGACTGAGGCTAATTCATCGGGGCTTTCAAACTCGTTTATTGATGGAGTTGATGGATTTATAGAACATGCTAAAGGTTACGAGGAGTTTATAAAGTTTCAAATGATTCGATGTCCATGTCCAAAATGCGTGAAAAAGTGGGCTTCTCTAGAACCGTTTAAAGTTAGGGAACATCTTCTCCGTTTCGGTTTTAAAATAAATTATTGGTTTTGGGTAGATCATGGTGAGATAGGACCTATTCAAGTTAATACATCGTCCGGTCAACAAAATACATCCATTAATCTTGACAATAATCCCTTACAAAGATATGCAGAGACGTGCTTCGATGCCGCTAGGGAAAATGTTGTTGTAGCTGATATGGTGGGTATGGGGAATAAGGATGGGCAACCTATTGTGGAAGAGGCGCCAAATGCGGAAACTCAAAAATTCTTTGATCTTTTGAGTGAATTCAACAAACCAATTTGGCCTGGGTGCGAGGATCACTCACCTTTATCTGTTGTGGCAAGGCTAATGAGTATCAAAACTAATTACAATATTGCGCGGGATGGTATTGATGAAATCATACAGTTAATGTCTGAAGTAATGCCTACCCCGCATAACCTCCCAACAAACTTTTACGAGGCACAGAAACTTGTAAAAAGATTGGGTTTGGTTAGCTACAACATTGGTTGTTGTTGAAATGGATGCATGTTGTATTATAAAAATGATTCTACCGCGACGGAATGTAAATTCTGTAGTGCTCCTAGATATTGAAAATTCTTGCCAGAAGTCAAGGTCGATGTAAACATATTCCCGTTAAGTGAATGCATTACCTACCACTAATCCCGCGATTAAAACATTTGTATGTACCACACATGAGATGACATGTAGAACATCGCCGACCGAAAGGGGTTATGTGTCACCCAGCTGATGGGAATGCATGGAAAAAATTTGATAAAGTTTATTCTGATTTCGCTGCTGAACCTAAAAATGTTAGACTTGCTTTGTGTTCTAATGGATGCACACCTTATTCTCAATCAGCAAAGCCTTATTCATGTTGGTCGGTAATTGTAACACCATATAATTTGCCACCTGAGATGTGTATGCTTATGCCCTACATGTTTTTGACATGCATAATTCCTAGGCCAAAAAATTCAAAAGCCAACATTGACGTGTATTTGCAATCACTTATTGATGAGTTGAAAGAACTTTGGGATGTGGGTGTTGAGGCGTATGATGCATCAAAAAATAAAATTTTATGATGAAAGTTGCGTTGATCTGGACAATTAATGATTTTCTGGCATATGGGATGCTATCTGGTTGGATGACTGCTGGTAAATTAGCATGTCTGTATTGTATGGATTACAGTAAGGACGTAACATTGAAACATGGAAGGAAAAATA
The DNA here is from genome assembly GCA_026212405.1 of Petrea volubilis. Classification (NCBI taxonomy): domain Eukaryota; kingdom Viridiplantae; phylum Streptophyta; class Magnoliopsida; order Lamiales; family Verbenaceae; genus Petrea; species Petrea volubilis. The sequence goes on from CM047873.1 coordinate 15,741,362, forward strand.
CATGGTTTGATTGCCATCGACGATTTCTTGATGTGAATCATCCTTTTCGATGGAACAAAATGAATTTCAAGAAAAGTAAGATTGAGTTCGACACGGCACCACCGAAAGTTGATGGTCATCAAATGGCCGAACTTGTAAAATGGTTACCAAAAATTTATGAGCGGCCGCATATAGATAAGTTACCGTGGGTATGGTATGATGTACAACTGGACAAAACAAAGTATATTTTGGGAATTACCATATTGGAAATATGTTTTAATTAGTCATGAACTGGATGTCTTGCATATTGAAAAAAAGGTGTTTGATAACATTTTTAACATAGTAATGGACATCAAAGGAAAAACTAAAGACAATTCAAATGCAATGATGGATATGGTAGAACTTTGTAGGCAGCGTGAGTTAGAATTGGTGCAAAAGTCAAGCGGGCAATGGGGGAAGTCAAAAGCTAAGTACACCTTCACGTTAGACTAGAAGAGAGCAATATGTGAGTGGATTAAATAACTAAAAATGCTAGATGGGTATTCCTCCAATTTAAGTCATTGTGTAGACTCACAAGCAGCAAAAATCCATGGCATGAAAAGTCATGATTGTCATATATTCACGGAAAAATTACTGCCCATTGCATTCAAGGAATTGTCCGATGATATTAGGAAGCCATCAGCTAAATTGAGCCAATTTTTCAAAGATTTGCGTTCAAGTACATTAAGGCACGATGATCTTGACAAGATGGAGAAAAATATTCTGATAATTTTGTGCAAATTAGAATGTATTTTTCCTCTAGTGTTTTTCGATGTAATGGAGCACTTACCTGTTCACTTGATCGATGAGGCTCGTAATGGTGGTCCAGTGCAATTTAGATGGATGTATCCGTTTGAAGGTTGATCAATACATTTTTATGAGAACATTTCATAACTTAATTTATCTTATACATTGTTATTTATTACATAAAAATTATCGTTAATAATGTTATAGGTATCCGGGCAAGATAAAAAAGCAGTTAAACAAAAAGCTCAAATAGAAGGGTCTATATGTGAGGCCTATCTTCGGCGTGAGACTGCAAATTTTTGCTCCTTATACTTTAATTCCCACGTGCAGTCAATGAGTACGTGCTTACCACGAAACGATGATGGTGGTGTTGATGCTTCGGTACCATCAACTTTGTTAGTTTCCAATCAACCAGGTCGTCCATTAGGAGCATGTAAGGAATGCTATTTTGAGAGTTTGCAGGAGTATAACTCCACTAAACTACATGTGCTGTTGAACTGCGATGAAGTCGAAATTTATATCAAGTAAGTATCACATTTAACAAATTAAATGTATTTTATGCCTTTTATATGATCATCAAAAACTTGAAGTAAATCTTGTCAAACGTAGCTATTTTTGACAATATTATAGAACCGCAGAAGTTGACGCAAGCGATCGAATAGAAAATGAATTCGCAGATTGGTTCAATTCGCACGTAAGCTTAAATTTACAAAAAAATAAAATTGTTACACAATCAAGTATGTAAATTGCATATATATTGTTGTTGACGTTACGTATATATGTTTCATTATATAGGTTCATGAACTAAATAATGGAATATTGTCAATATTTTTGAAACAACTTACGCTGGGGCCTAATTTCTGTGTGAGGACATATCCGATATACATTGTGAATGGTTTCAAATTTCACACACGATCATGGAATGAAGGTAAAAAAAATAATGAATTGTGGCGTATGGGTGAAAGGGGGTTACGATGGCGATTCCGGCGAAGATAACTACTATGGAATTTTGAATGAAATTCTTAAATTGGAGTATACGGGAGAACCATTAAAAAAAGTGGTGTTGTTCAAGTGTGATTAGTTTGACCCCACTCCAAATAGAGGAACGCGCATTGCACTCCCAGAATGTGATATTATTGAGGTGAAACAGACGGACAGATATAGAAAATATGACCCTTTCATAATCGCCCAACAAGCGCGCCAAGTTTATTTTGTTGTATACCCAGGCCGTATTCGTGGCAAGACCCAATGGTTCTCTGTAATTAAAAGGAAAGCTAAAGGTAGAGTTAAAACTCCTGGTGGAATGGAGGAGGCTTACCAAAATAATATGTGTCAGGTTATGAACTCTTCAAGTGACGATGGAGTACCCGCTTTATGTGATCAAGATGTTGGCTTAGATACTGTTCAGCAAGTCGAACTTGAGGTTTACGAGGAGGATGAACACGAAAATGATGATGTCTTGGCCGACGAAGAATATAGTGACAATGATGAGGATCATAAGGAAGACTTGGTGTTAGGGAACGATTCAAACAATGATGGAGACAGTGATTAGGGTTCATTTGATTTTTAATTGTTGATTGTTAATGATTGAATTCTTATGTAATACTTTATATTAATATAATTATGTATCTTTCTAATTAATATAACTATGCAATTCATCTATTACTTTATATTAACAACAAAAATTTAGACACAACTGCGGAGACGCCCCGAATCAAGTAATGCCATGCGGGTAGAGCTAATTCTTAACAATCATATGTCCCCAATACTCTCCCTTTTTCACACGAGTTAAACAATCCTCCAATTATCAATGAACAAATGAACAACACAGCATACTATCACCTCTACTGCAATTTATGCCTACCCCATCCATCGGTGGACATAGTCCACCGATTACTTCACCTAATCCATCTGCTCAGGACGCGTACAACATCCCGGATCCTCCAACCATACAACGAGGTGCACAAAAGCTCTTCTTGGAGCCTGCTCCAAATTGGTAAGTGACATAATAATATGTTAAGTTCAAATGTATTAAAATAACTTAATTGTAATTGATATGATGTGTATATATATTGTATGTGCAATAGCTTCACATGCAAATGCCGACCGTGGAGCTACCACTATAGGTATCGTGTTGAAGAGCTGAATGACTGAGTTCGTTCCTACATTCAAATATGTTAGCGCGGAACTTTTTGATACGTGGTTTAAGGAGTGGAAGGTTCGCATATTTTGTATATTGATTATATTTAACACGTCACACAAATAAATTTTTATGCATGTTGTAATCTTTTAAAATATAATATCTACAGAAATATGTTGAGTGGATCCTGTGCACGAGCATCATATGAGAAAATCTTTTCGAAGCCGTAGTTTGAGGAAACTGTCTCAGCTATATGAGCATGTCAGGGAAGTTAGGACTGCGACCGGAGTGGATAGTGTCCCAAATATGGGACCAATTGAACGTCTACTGGGCTTCAGATAGATTCAAAAAACAAGGCGAATAGAATAAAAAGAATAAGGAAGCGGGAGGTGGAGCATGTTATGGTGGCGGGCCGAAGTCACTGGTGATGAAAAAACTTGAAATGGTATGTTATTTATTATTAATTTTATTATTAATATTATTGTTATTATAAATTTTATTTTTTTGATTATCCAGAAAACCGAGTGTAAGCATAACGTCGAGTATAATGAGGTGATTCAAAAGTGTTACACGAGAGCACTTAAACCTAACGAGATTGTCGAGGGGGACAAGGGTGAAGGGAGCACGGCCAATAATGTGGTTTGGCTAAATCAAAATGCCAAACGAGTCCACGTACGTATACAATCTATTAATTTACATGTTTAGTTAATTAATTATCCAATGTAAATTATATTAACATAAATGTTTAATATAATTTATTTTATTTCATATAGGAGAACTACCAACAATTGTTGCAAGCCCAGGAACAATCAATAACAGCAGGGTTGAGCGATGAAACTACACAACAGTCTAGACACGAGTTGTTCATACAAGTGGTCGGACCCCTGAATAGAAAGGGCCGCCAAATCGGGCTGAACTTCGTTCCTCAGGAAAAGAGGGGGCAACACTCATACGGATGTTCCTCGTCGCGACCTAGTCCTTCTAATTTCGGAGGAGATGTAGAGATGCAGTTGTTGCAACTCAAAGATCATATTGACAGTTATATCTCAACTCATAAAGAAGAGATTACCCAATTGAAGACACAGAATGACACAATGATGTCAATGATGCAACAAATGTACACCGGACTTATGGGCAATCGTCAGTTCGCCTTTGGATCAGCTCCATAGTCATCTCGTCCTCGTCGTCCCACGGGCAATACGTCCCACGATACCGGTCATGATCCTCATCAAGGATTTTTCGCTCCACACATGTTCGCACCGCAACCAAATATGAATCCCACCAATGCTGGAGATGACAACGAAAATGACATCGACTATTTTGAGGATGAGGAGTAGACACATTAGATATTTTAATTTGTCGTATGAACAATGTTTTTATTTGTTTGGCATATTTTTATTTTATATTTTAATTATATTTCAAACAATATGGGATAATATTGCGTATTTGTCAATTTATTTTAGCTATTTTTATTTTTGTTTATTTTACATATTTGTCAATTTTAGCATTTTGCATTATTTGAATATTATAAAGAGAATTTATAAATAAAAAAAATTCAAATGGACTGATTTAGGGGCTGCAATTATTATTTTTTTTTTTAAAAATAAAATTCCGGAGGAAAATCGGGTCAAAATTTCCCCCGTCTTGAATGAAAAAATAATTTTCGAAAAATATCTTCCGGGGGAAAATTACCCTGGTTTCAATTTAAGTTTTTTTAAATTATTCCAGGAGAAAACTGGGGGAAATTTCCCCTGGTTCAAATTAAATTAATTTTTTTAAAAAAAATTGGGGGAAAAACCGAGGGAAACTATTAAAAATATTTTTAAAAAAATTCCGGGGGAAAAAGTCGGGGAAATCTCCTCGGGTTCGAATTAAATTTTTTTTAAAAAAAAAAATTATGGGGAAAAATTCCCCCGGTTCAAATTAAATTAAATTTTTTTAAAAAAATTCTAGGGGAAAAACCAGGGGAAATTTCACCCGGTCCGAATTAGATTAATTTTTTAAAAAAAATTTCTGGGGGAAAAACTAGGGAAAAATTCCCCCGGTTTAATGAAAATGTTTTTTCTTTTAAATTAAACCAGTGGAATATTCCGCCGTTCTACGGCAGTTTGTCGATTCCAGCGAAAAAATCAAGGGAATTTCGGCGGCCGGCTCTATTCTGGTGCCAATTATTCCGGCGGACTGAATTCCGCTGGAATTCCGTCGAATTTCTTCCGATTTTATAGTTTTTCGATGGAAATTCCATCGGATTTTCACCAATTTCCAACATTTTTCCTATAGTGTATGGTGCTTTTACAAAGATGGGATTCAAGTTTAACCCCTCATAAATGATGACCAACTGCTCCATGTGTGAGTCACCTCAGGTAAACTGACTCAACTTGTCTTATGCTCCTTTGTTTATGCACGTCACATGCATACACAACGTCGTATATTATTAAATAACAGGCAGGGTATTGCCACACTAGAACTGTAGCTGGCTGGGGGCAATTTTAATGTGATTCGGTCCCTTGATGAGCGCAAAGGGGGAAAACAGCCACGGCTCAGCGGCCTAGAAGACTTTAATGATTATATTGATGGTTGTGGTTTGATTAACCAAGAATTTGTAGAGGAAGAACTTACTTGGACTAATAGGAGAGTTTGGAAGTGGCTTGACAGAGTGTTAGTATCCAGCAGATGGTTGGATCGTTTCGCGGAATTCAAAACTATACATTTGTCTCAACATCAATCTGATCATGCTCCTATGCTTATTAAACCCGTTGAACCAACTACTAAACGCCTGTCCACTTTTCGCTATCGAAAGATGCGGACAAGGCATCACCAATTTAAAGAGGTGGTTAAAAATAGTTGGAGCCAACCAATACTCTTGAAGGGCATGCGAGGACTTCAAGATAAGCCGTTCGATTGAAGGGCTGCCTTAAAGAGTGGAACAGAAATTTTTTAAGCAATATATTTCAGAGAGTATAGGAACAAAGAGAGCTGCAAAGGCTGCCGAACAGAAGTATGCCCAAGATCTTTCAACTGTTAACTTAACTGAGATGAACAGAGCTACAACTATTCTTAATCGTACATTGGCCATGGAGGAGGATTTTTGCACCAAAAGTCAGCCGTGAAGTGGCTTACAAAAGGTGAGTGTAACACTCCCTATTTCCATAACATGGTCAAGAAAAAGCGTCACAAGGGCTACATTCATTATATAGATGGCCATAGACCTCGCCTTACTAAACCAGCAGATATCGACCAATTAGCCATGACCTTTTTTCAACAGCTACTTTCAGCTGAGAATATTCCTATAGATGAGAACCATTTCCAGCACATTCCGTTGCCCGTTACAGAAGATATATCGGCCAAACTTTGCGGCATACCAACACGAGAGGAGGTGCAGACATCTATTTTTGATATCAACATAGTTTCAGTAGCATGCCTTGGTGGTTTTCATCGCATTTTTATCAAGAATGTTGGAGTATTGTGGAGGAGGATGTTTATCTTACAGCAGCTGAGTTCTTTAGAGGCGTTCCCATGCCAAAAGCTTTTACAAGCACTACGATAGTCCTCATACCGAAGAAAGAAGGAGCAACCTTATAGAGAGAGTTCATACCAATCAGCTTATGGAATGTTACTAATAAGCTCATGACGAATATTTTACACTTGGCATGCGGAAGTTATCCCCTGGCTTATTTTGGCTTTACAATCTGAATGATAGTGGATAACATCTTATTAGTGCAAGAACTCACTCACTATCTGAATAAGAAAACTTGTGGGGATATACTTATTATTAAATTGGATATGGCCAAGGTGTATGATCGCGTCCATTGGCGTACTTATCCTGGGGATTACGTCAAGGGGACCCTATTTTCCTAGCGTTGACCGTTCTTGCAACTGAATGGCTCTCGAAGGCTTTGGATGGACTTTTCGTAGCCTACCCCTCAATGTGGTATGTGGAAAACCTGCTAGTCTCGGTATCACATCTTGCATACGTTAAAGACATAATCATTTTTATGAAGGCTGAGGCAATGGGCGTGAAATGATTGATCAACTTCTTAAGTGACTATGAAACTCTCTCGGGTCAAAGGGTGAATGCCAATAAGAGTACTTTTGTCATCTCTCGAAGATGCATGCGGAAGAAAGTATGTCAAATCAAATATGTAGCCGAGTATACTCAAGTGGATCCTTCGATAACCTATCTTGGGGCTCCATTATATGTGGGACACATGCGGGATTCTCTCTTTAGGCCCCTCTTGGAGAGGCTATGGTCCAAATTGATATCGTGGGAAATCAAGACACTTTCTTTCGGCAACAAGCTTCAACTCATCAAGAGTGTGCTTGGCTCGTTTCCCATACATGTTCTCCAAGTACTTGAACCTACGAAATTGGTTATCACAAAGATATCGAGGCTGTTTAATAGCTATTTTGGGGGGTCTTTTGGGGACCATAAAAGGATACATTGGGCGGCCTGGTCAGCACTATGCGTCCTAGCAGAAGAAGGTGGCTTTGGGGTTCGCAAATTCGAGGATATGATCCATGCGTTTTTGTGTAAATTATGGTAGAAATTCCAATCACAATCCTCGCTATGGACCAAGTTCCCTAAGGGGAACTATGCACAACACCAACATTCTAGTCACGTTTAATTTAAGAGAGGTGACTCTCACATTTGGAAGCATATGGTATGAATTAAAGATAAAGTGGAGCCGCACCTATATTGGCAACTAGAAGATAGGGCAATGTCCTTTTGGTATGATCACTAGGTAGGGGATGATAAGATGGTGTCGTGGTTATAGGGACTCATCAAGAATTAGATGAGGTTCTCCAATTTTGGGCGGATCAAAGCTGGGAGAGGAACAAACTCATGGAGGCCTTATCGAGAAGCTGGGTCGGGCAATATTGTTAAGGCCTTGATCAGAGTAGGGAAAGTGGATAAACTTGTGTGGAAGTTGGAGCAAGTGGGCCAATTCACCACCAAATCTTCGTAGGAGCTTACCCGGGAAAAAAACCAAAGGCATAGATTATTTGGCCTAATTTGGGCGCCTCTTATTTCGCCTAATATCTCGATTTTCCTTTAGCGCACGTTGAAAGGATGGCGTCCTACCGATGGTCATATACAACAAAAGGCTCTTTGACTAGCGTCTTATTGTCGACTTGGGTAGTCCATAGTGAAGACACCTCCTTAAAAGCTCTTTGTACCTCTTCCAAGCCTCGAATAGTGACTATTAACCATTTTGTGAAAAGGTGGAGATGTCATTCCTCATTTTGGTAGTCTTGGCGAGAGGGAAGTACTTGGTCAAGAATGCATGTGACAGTTGATCTAAATTTGTAATGGATCTACTGGGCACCCAATTGAACCAGACTTTAGCTTTGTCCTTCAAAGAGAAAGGAAAATTCCTTAATTTTATTGCATTGTCTAATGCTCAGTTAATCTTGATATTGTCGTAAAGTTCTAGAAAGTTATCTAGATGCTGATGAGGGTCTTCATTCGGTAAGCCATAAAATTGAACATTGTTGGTCACTATGTTCAACAAGGCCGGTTTAATCTCAAAGTTGTCCGCCTCAATGCACGGTCTTTGTATCGTCGTTCTAGATCTATCAACTTGGGGTGCAAGGAAATCACATAATGTTCTTGCATCCACTTCACCAATCGGTGGGGCATTTTGAATGTTGACACCGTTAGCCCTGTCTCTTCTCTCATAATTCCTCCTTCTGTCAGCTTTTTCTATATCGAGGTCAAAAGGCACCAGTTCAGCTCGTGAACTTGCATGCCTTGTGATCATACACCGAAAAGAATCTACAAAAGAAAGGAGAAAAATTCAGCAGCAATAAAAATAAAAAATAAAAAAATAATAAATTTAGTCTAAATAAGCAAGCTAATATTATAGTCAAATGCGCCAATCCCTGGCAATGGCGCCAAACACATGATAGGGTTGCGCAAAGTGCACTCAATCGCACAAGTACTATAGATGAGTAGAGTGTTGAATCCCACAGGGATTGTGATTTAGCCCGTGAAAGTGACTCGTGTTATTTAGTTAAATTGACCGATTTGTGAAGTGAGTTTTTCTAACTTAAAAACTAATATCAAATTAACAACTACTCACGAATTAGAATAATAACAAATACTCAATATAACTAAATTCAAGTGCAAGGCAGGTTTATTTAGCCTAATTCCTATTCCAATCCAATCCCTAGACTAAATGGCTTTTTGGTTGTATGAAGCAAGGAACTAATATATCTACAATCTCTCTCGAGCATTATAGAACCATCTCATACAATACTTTATAAGCCTAAAACTAACCAGTTCTCACTTAATTAATCCAAGCGCTAGGAAGTATTTGTATAAGATTTAACACTGCCTTAGGACTCAATTAATATTAAACTCATTCTCATGCAATTTTAATATCAATTGATTCTCAAATTCAATAACTAGGGATGATCAAGCCCTAATTAAGTATTACAACCATTAAACCAAATTCACAAAACAAACACACAAAATCATTCACATCCAAAGAATTTTCATAGAATAGAAAATAGGAAAAATTATACCATCCCTTACACTTAACAATCGATTTAGTTCATGATGGAATTTGGAAAAACAAATATGAAGTATGAAAAAGAATACATGGAAGGAAAAGAAATAAAATTAGTTGGTGGAGAATCCAAAGGAGAACTTCCCTCCAATCGAGGCTCTTGACTTCGCCTCCAATTCTCTTCTGTCTCTATCTTAAGAAGGTAGAAAACTAACTAAAAATTGACAGAGGAATTTTTAATCGCTAAAAACCCTAGGTGAAAACGTGATAATCAACCTTATGACTATAACTGGGCTTAAAAGGGGCAAAAATCGCCTAGAATCTCCTTCCTAATCAGAGCCCTAATCAAACAAGAAAAGTTTTTAATTGTTGTCGCGGACTTTTAGTACGTACCCAAAATATTTTGAAGTACATACTCAAACTTACAGATTCACTTTTCCTCCTGATGACTGAACCTGGGTACATACTTGAAATATCTTATGTATGTACTCATTCATACAAACATGTTTCTTTTCTGGATGGCTTGAATTGTGTTGATATATACTCAAAATATCTTGTGTAAATACCCAATTCCTGACTTCAATTTTCTGTGTCCTTTATAGTATTTTGCCTTTGTAACCAGCAAAACAACTATTTAACTCACATTTGCGCATAATAAGGCCCAAATAGGGAAAACTACATGATAAGTCTAACAAAATGAACACCGAAATCAAGCATTTTTTTTCCAACTTATGACCTAATATGGCTATCAAGTGGGGTATTTATAGTAAGCCCAAATATTTGGGATTAGGGCTGAGTAGGTGACAAAGATGCCTAGAAAGTACAGTTTAGGTACCAAAAGGAGATTTCAGGCTATATTGGAGGGTGCAGAGTAGGTCTGCACATAACAGGAGACAACTTGGAGTGCCAGTGTATGGAGGATGGCGACAATTGACAAGTCGGTGCTCAATTGTTGACTTTGTCCTCGAGCAAATACCGAGGTTGAGGAGGGAGATAGCCTTGAGGAGGCCATCAATCCCACCATGAGGAGACCAAGATTGTGGAGAGAGATTGCCTCGAGGAGGCTATTAAGCCATCATGAGGAGACGATGGTCGAGGAGGGAGATAGCCTCAAGGAAGTCATTAAGCTCTACCATAAAGAGGTGACGGTTGCGGAGAGAGATGGGCTTGGGGACACTATCAAGCCTAAGACATGTATCGCCTTATGTTGGGACTTACGCAAGTGCATGCAGTCGTACAAGTAATATAGAAAGTGAGTAGAGTGTCGAATCCACAGGGATTGAGATTTGGCCCGTGAAATTGACTTGTGTTGCTTATCTAAATTGATCAAATTGAATAGTGGTTGTGATTTTCTAAATAAATCCTAATTTTCTTAATAAAAACGACTTACAAATAACAATAATACCAAATAATCAAGGCGAGAAAAACAAGTGTAAGGTGGTTTCATTCACGTAATTTGCTATTCTAATCCAATCCCCAATTTGAGTGGTTTTCGTAGTTGTGTGAAGCCTAGGAATGAATATAGCCACAATCTCTCTCGAGCATTGCGGAATTAACTCATACAATTCCTCTAAGCCTAAGACTAACCAATTCTCATTCAATTAATCCCAACTTTCGAAGTATTTGTGTGAATTTTTAAACACTGCCTTAAGGCTCAGTCAAAGTTAAATTCATTCTCATGCAACTTTAACCCAATTGATCTTGTCTAATTAGAGCTAATATCGTGAATCGTCTCTCGACCTCATCACGATTTCCAAATTCGATAATTAGGGGTGATCAAACCCTAACCACGTATTTAACCGTTAAACAAGAATCACACAACAAAGACAATATATGAAAACCAATTCAAACTCATAGGATTTTCATATAATAGCAAAAAATCAATGAATTACACCATCCTTACACTTAATTTAAATTAGTTCATAAAGAAAATTGAACATAAGAACAAAGTATGCAGGAGAATTCATGAAAAGAGAAGAAGGGAACTTAGTTGCTAGAATTTTCAGGCGTAGAACTCCCCTCGTTCGGTTGTTCTTCCTTTCGTTCTTGATTTCCCCCTCTTCCATTCTCCACAAAATCCCACCAAAATCCAAAACAATATGAAAAACGAAGTTCTAAAAACTAAAAACCCAGTAAAAACTGTGAACAGTAGCCGCCTCCCTCTTTCTGGACTTAAAAAGGGTGGAAAAACCCTAGAGACACCTTCCAAAATTAGAGTCCTAATCGCACTAGGAAATCTGAAAATTTTTTGCCGCGGGTTTTGGGTACGTACCCGAAATATTTTGGGTACGTACCCAAATTTACAGATTCATTCAACACTTCACTGACTGAATTTGGGTACTTACCCGGAATTCCTGGGTACGTACCCAAATTTACAGATTCATTTCTTCTCAAAATCTCTGAAATTGGGTTGGTACCCAAAATATCTTGCATAGGTACCCAACTCTTGATTCCACTTTTTCGTCTCCTTGATGGTATTTTTGCCATTTTACCTACAAAACACGATTTATCTCGAATTTAGGCATAAAGAAGTTCAAATGAACAAAAATACATGATAAGTCCATCAAAATAACCATAAAAGTCACGTAGAATTACGGACTTATCACCTTAGAAGAGGTTCTCGTAGGTTGTCCAAAAGTAACCATATCAGGTAAGAAGACACATCCAGCTGAAAGTATTTGACAGGGTGAAATGAACCAAGAATATAGATCCAAACATCCTTACCAACAATTAGTTGATCAAACAAGCCAACTCCAAGTTTCAATTCCAAGAAGGCTTGCACAACAAAAAGATAAGACATGCATACAAGCAGGGTTGAACAACAAAAAGATAAGATACCACACCTCGAGACGGTAAGCAAAATACCTCTTGAGTGTCTCATGCCATGCTCTCAACCTCAAAGTTGATGATTGTCGAGATAATCTCATCGTGAGCCACCAAGGTCATGTGGGCACAAGTGGCGTCATCAACACTTACCTCTTCCTCTTCACCTTATTGAGTGCTACCGACTAAGAAGAAGGTCGACATCATGAAGACCCAGCTTCCACCCATTGGGCTCCACTCGATATGGAAGCCTCGCCCCTCGAGCAAGCCGATTGTCATACGAGTTATTTTCCAATGAAATGGGACCTGAAATAACTTGAGCTATTACCCCCTCGAAACTATTTTCCAAGGTGACGAGACCCACTTCTTCTACAACCTGATGCATAGCCATAATTGGGAAAGAAGCACAGGATTTCGCAAGGTTACCCAAGAGAGGTAGGTCGACTAACTCTAATTGACTGGGTGGACTCAAATGCTTTGACTTGATTAGGGGTGCTCGAGACATGACTAGATTTTAAATGCGAGGATTGTAGGTATGAGTTTTGTTGCAAAACCTACCCCCAACTTATAGAGGGTAAAAAGACCCCTCATTGGAAAGAAAAATATTACCATGATTACATACTTGTCTTTTCAAATTAAGAGTGATAAAAATCCAACCAGAGTTGCATATGGCTCTTAGTTTTGATATGTCAACCTTAATCGATAGGTCACCACTCCTCAAAGTGGCCTCATTCTAGTACACAATCCCGCCCCCCAACCCCCAAATTCTAGTACCACAAGGGATTTAGGTTATCCCCACTATACATACCCTCCTCATTGTTGGGATATATAGGCAAGGCAACATTGATGAGCTCAACTCTTTCATACTTTTTCAATCGATATTCTTCGTTTGATTAGGCATCAAAGGGCCTTAGGCGAGGCCATCATCGACTGGCTCACATTTGCTTACCATCTTGTCTAAGAAATATCCCCATGTTATCCCTCAAAGAGTCCATTTAACTAGGATGACCAGTCAGTCGACTCATTCAATGGAAAAAGACCCTCGTCAACAAAAAATAAATGATTTTGTATGTATCGTTTGAGTATTTAATTTATAATTGTAACACACGTCCAATATAGTTAGTTATAAAATAACTAATAATTTATTGACTATTAATAATTGTTAGCAAATGATAATTTAATTCGAAAGTTGAACAAGAAAATTGGTGGATCGAATTTGAATTTAGGAATATTAAGCAATTTTACCATAAATATCTCTAACCTTAGTTTTCTTAATTAAAAAGACAACCCCCACCAACCCCCCACCCCCCCCCCCCCCCCCCCCCCCCCCCCCCCCCCAAAAAAAAACAATTTTTTGAAGCACGTGGTTAGGTCTCTGGAGAGTTATGAAAAACAATTTGCACTCTCAAATATACTTCTTCTAACACTTTCCATTCTCAAAAATAAAAACCAACACATTGCACCCTTGCTATAATAATCATTTGCAAGTTGTACGTTCAAATAACATTTTAGTCCAAAATAATAATAATAATAATAACAACAACAACAACAACAACAACAACAACAAAAATAAAAATTATTTGGTACCATAGCGCTGAAAATTGTCCTAAAATTAAAGAGAAAATCAGTTATTCTCTTAACTTTTCCTCAATGAAAATGTTTGTGAAATATCATCTAATTTGTATATGATATTTAAACCTAAAATGATCATTTCCTATCGTTTGGTTAGTTTCAGATTATATGATAAGTCACTAAATATTATTTGTGTGTACTTTCTTATCGTTATTTGACCTAATAGAGTGTAAAGTTGTCTCTTTTTTTTTCTTTACAAAAATGTTAACTTGAGTACGTGAATGATTGGATAAAATAAAGTAATATAAAGAATTTCGTCTTTTAATTTCTTTTTTGTTCAAGACAATATTGATCAAAGCTTAAATTTTCTAGAAAGAAATTTAATTTTAAGTGATAAATATAACATCAGTGTAACATAAATAAAGTAATAATAATAATAATAATAGAAGAATAAATATAAATAATTAAACTTAAAAATTAAAATAGTTTTAGTAATTATTGCTAATCATATTTAAAATTAAGCGAAAATAAGAATAAACAACACACATACCGACTTTTAAGTTTGGAATAGCAATTACTTTGTAATATCGATAGCCCTTATCTAAGTGTATTTTCATTATAAAATTGGTCAAAATATTACTTGAGAATGCAACTTAGCAAAGAATGTAAATATGAGGGTGCAATGTAGTAGGTTTATACTTTTTAGTGTAAAGGTGTCAAAATATGTGTTTTAAGGGATGCAAAATGCATTTTGCTCGCTCTCTGGATGAAAGCAACAAACAAACGAAATTATTTTTATTTGCACACGTGTACAAGAAAAACGCATGAGAGAGCAAGAAATACACATGAGAGAGAGAGAGAGAGAGAGAGGGCCTTGTGGGAAGCGTTACATATAAAAGTTTTATATCTAATGGCTGCATTCGGGGGGAAAGCCTTGTGGGAAGCGTTTATAATCCTTGCAATAATTATAAATCATGAAATTCTTCTGAACCCATCTAAGCCTCCTTATGAGCTCTTGGCTCTGCCACGCCCCATTTGAGAATCTAGAGTTACCGGTCTGTACATTGAAGTTGCGGTAGTAGGCCGTGAAGGGGGCCTTCGACCAATCGGTTTTGACTAGCCCGCCTCTCGTCGCCCAATCGTCCGCGTTCCAGAGGCTAGAGTATATTCTCATTGGTTGCTTCTTCGGGAACGGAACACCCAATGATTCAGCGTTTCTGAACACCCTTATCGGAGTGTTGTCCACCAAGAATCTGAAAATTAATTAAGAGAAATTATTGGATTACTGAATGGTGGTGTTAGCTACATATATAGTATAAATTGAGGGCATTTAGGCTTACGCAACGTGCTGGGGGTTCCATATGACGGAGTAGGTGTGGAAGTTTTTGGTGGGATCGAACCAGAGATAGAACTGCTGCTCTCTGTTTCCTCTGCCTTGAGTGAACACATTTGTGTGGAGAATATAAGGCTGACCAGTCACATTTCCCAAGAACTCGAAGTCAATTTCATCGTGAGTCGGCCCTTGGGAAGATAACTGCAAAAGCAAAACCAACCAAATTGTGTAAGCTACTTGTCAAGTATATAATGTTTGAATGTGTTCCATTATGTTGGGATAATATGTATTAATTAAGGGTTAATCGAGGAAAACTCCCCACGATTTGGCTTATTTTTACATAAGTGTAAAAAAAATACAAACAACCGCCTCATTTTTTGTTCCATGTTGCATATACCCCAGACCGGATTCCCTACCCATAATAGTGCCTTATTCCTTGTTCTATATTTTAAATGTACCATATATATAAATCTTGAAAATTTGCTCAATGACAAAATATTTAATCCTTTTAATTGTAGTTTTTCCTTTGTCCAATTTGGTAAAGAATTTTTTTTTTTTTGTCGTTAAATAAATCTTCAAAATTTATGCATATAGTAGATTTAAAATGTGGGATAAAAAATGAGGCACTATTATGAAGCAGGACATCCGGCCCGCATATACCCCCGACTTCAGGTGGGAGGTGTTTAATTATGAAAAACCCCTTATGGTTTGGCCGAATTTGACAAAATCTCACGCGGTGTTAAAAATATGAACACTTGCCTCATATTTGGTTTCGTGTTACATATAGTTAAAGTGAGAGATGTTTGGTTGCGAAAACCCCTATGGTTTTACCCATTTTCCACGAAATCCCACGTGGTGTGAAAAATTACAAACATCCCCCTCATATTTGTTTCCATGTTAAAGAGTTATTTCTAATGTTTCAAGACAAGTAACCCTATGCATAATGGTATGCCAAGAAATGTGCGGATATCAAAAGTTAACTAACAACACGTACATAATACGCAGTAACGGTGCCAGCGGAGTTGCCAGCGACAAGTTTGAGCTGCATATCGATCCTCCCGAACAAATACTCTCTCTTGGATTGAAATCCAGAGCCAGAGACCTTGTCTAGAGACAAAGAGAGAAGCCGCCCTCCATTGAAAATCTTGGCCCTTTTATCGCCCCAAGTCAGGTCGAAATCTTGGTAGAAATTACCAGCATTTGCAGCTATGAGAGTGTTGATCACCATCAGAATAAGAATTAAGAATGATATTGAGAGCCCATTATGGAAAGAAGCCATTTTACTTCAGATTGTTGATGGAATATTGTGATGACTTGAGTTTGAACTTTAAAAGGGTAGTCTATTTATGTAGAGGCAAGGTGGGCCTGGGGGCAGGATGCTATTTTGTCATTTTGGATTCTTTATACATTTTAATTTTGCATTTTATTTTGTACACATGAATTTAAACTGTAGAATACAAAAAGTGTAATAAGGGTGGTGCAGGGGATGCGAGGGGAGTGGTGGGTGGTTCTCCGAATTCCTACTTCACTTCTTTTCTTTTTTTTTTTTTTTGGTTAAAACTTGTTTTCTTTTTATTTTGTTTTTTTAAATGTTTGTTTTACCATTTTGAGTCATAATAAATTTCCATTTTATATTGAACTTGATTATACTTTGCATCTCTGAACTGAACTATATCATATGTCACATTCAATGGCGGAGCCATATATAATTTAAGAAATGTACGTATATCCATGATTTTAATTACACAATATATATATATATATATATAATATTAAATTTGCATGATCTTTTTAATTATCCTTCAATGCACTCCTTGCTCTTCCCTCAATGCACACTTAATTTTTTTAACTTAATTATTTGTATTATTAGTAACTCATGGTAATGTTGATAGATACACCCTTTGATCTCATAGTCCTGGTTCCGCTGCCAAACTAACACTTTTGGAGTGTTGAACTTTTCACAATTTTTTCACCATTATAATGACTTGATTTATTATATTTTATAGTTTAAAAAGGCAAACGCAACATAAGATATAATCTGACAATACAAAATATAACTTACCCTTTCATATTTCAAATTGTACAATATTAATTTTAAATTTGAACAATGAAATATAAAAATTTAATAGGAGGTGGGGGTGGGTGAGAGGGGCCATTATGATAGTAGTGAAATACTTGTGAGAGAGAAGATGGCTGGTAGCCTGGTGCCAGCTTTGAGCAATGAAAGCTGGAGGCTGCTGCTTTTGTTTTGTCATTTGGTTGGTTTAATTGTTTATGATTTTTGGTTTTTTGTTAGGGGATAGATAGAACTTCATTTCATACAATGATTCTGTCGCATTCATTAAACATTCAGTGGATGCCAACCGGACTCTGTATTTATATTCTCAGAAAAATGCTATTAATAGTACAGGAGCCACTGAGTTCACTTGAAATCGATGATGCTCATGTTCATCTACTCCAATAATAATTCATGTGTGCCGTTACAGATCCCCTTTAAAATTCATATTTTCTTTCCTTTTTTTGTTGGTTTTTTTTCATGTGAAGATTTCAATATCATCATCAACCAATTTTCAATAGACCATCACTTGAGAATTTGGAAAAAATATCCACCACAAAAAAAATATTTATAATAAAATATAAAAATTATCATATAAAAATTATCATAAAAAATATATTAACTGATAATACTTTCTATTTTATTACAAGAGCCGAATGTGCAACAACAATCCTAGGTTGCATACCCAACGAAAGCTAAGCTCCCACCCACCGACCTTTATAATAAGCTACACCAAGTTAAAAATATAAAACAATAAGTTCATAAGGACCATCGTTGTATAACCATTTATTAACGGATGTTGCTTCCCATGTTGTGTAAAAGTGCAAATCGATAGCTGCAGACGAAGTAGGAAGAATGGCACTTGAGATAATATTATTTACGTAAAGTAAAGATTCAAAAATAGGTTCACGAATACCATCAATATCTACTGGAGGAGCAGTAGTGAAGGCAATAATAAATATAGAATTTGCGATCAATAAGATAGGGATCATCAAAACACCAAACCATCCAATATAAAGACGATTTTCGGTGCTGGTTATCCAGTTATAGAAGCGATCCCATAGGCTAACGCGAAACTAATTGAATTTTTTTAGAGATAATAACGTTTATATTGTCTTAATATCACTCAAGGTGATAGGAATAAATGTATGTTTTAGTTGTTGACAATTAGTGACACCCTATAGTTATTGACAATTTGGTGACCAAAAAAAAATTGTCACTAAAATTTTGTGATAATTGATTAGGCTGTTTTTTTTTTTTTTTCGATTACAATCAACTCGGGACACCCTATAGATATCAACCGGAAGGACCCCCATACACGCACACACTCACTCAAGGGGAAAGGGGGAGAGGACAAGAGGATTCGAACTCAGAACCTCACTGGTACTGATTTGAACCCCCACCACTGGATTAAAATTTTGTGATAATTGATTAGGCTGTTTTTAGATTGTCATTATAGATGTGCCACTACTTATAAATGTTATCACTAATAATAGTGTAAAAAAATTTTGTGACAAAATAGTTTTCCTCACTAAATATATATAATTAGTAATAATTTTTTCATTGTCACTTATTATATTGGCAATAATTTACTCATTTTCTCGAAGTGATCAATTTTTTTTTTTGTATAAGATCCTGTTCAGTTTTGCTCTTATTGAATATGTATGTCTCACATTGTATTCTGTATCTAAATTGTCTCATTTTTAGTAAGTCAACTAATTTTCGTGAAAGCTTTTAACAATCAATGCACGAAATTATCTCAATATAAATTTGGACTTATAATGAGACAATCATGCACTTACCGTTAAATATCGAAACAATTTGAAGGATTTGAATTGCAATATGAGTCATTCATATTGAATAAATCAAATTTGAATAGTATCTAACATATGGGGAAAAAATGATATTTACCCGACAACTTACTAGTAGTGCCTATGAACAATCAATTTCTTAAAATTTAAATAGAATAGCATCCATGCATTTGATCGGATTTAAATTCAAGGCCTTCTCGCCAAATGAAATAAATTTTATTGTCGGGTGATCTTTTCATAAATACAAATACTACTTTTACGTGAATTTGGTTTTTCATTGTTATGAACTTATAGAAAAAACTTTCTTTGAAGCCAAACTAGTTTATATTTAGATTTAATAAATTGACAATGTTTTAAAAGGTGCAATTCTACATAGCCTAAAAAAGACACATTTTGATTTTTCTTCTTTGATTTCTACAAAATTTTTTTAAAGTCTAACTAAACATAGATATTTCCGTTGAAGTGTTTGATTAAAAAAATAGTAAATGCTATTTTCTTAAAAAGAGTTCAGTTGAGCTGATGTGATTTTCTATTGTAAAATGGTGTTTTGTCTCTTATTATATAATTCATATTCATATTATGTGTGTAAAATTACTTCCTTAATTATACACTTGAGTTTGAAATTTTAGATTTTGCGTATATCTATATATTAGAATATGAGATAAAATACAATTTGTAATAGATGATCTTGTGTACCCATCAGAACTCGAAATTTGAAAATTGTGAGCACTCCAAGTAGTCATTTCAATATGGTCAAACCTTATTCTTACTTCCAGAAGGGTAAGTTTGGAAATTCAATGGTTTTTTTTACTGTTGATGAGTATAAATTGTAATAACGCTCTCAATTATGGAAATAATTATAATTTCTCATAACTTAAGATATTTTTTATAAATAAGATATATTTCATGAAGGTAAATGTAATTCACCTTTTAATATATGATTGGTTCTTCTGGCAAGAGGCCGGCTACTTTAAAGATAAGGCTGATAGAACTCTTGCCCGAAAACTCAACACTTTGCCTACTTCCCGTTTGGAAGCATCCTCTACCAGTTATAATTTTTATTGGCATCATTAGCATGAAATAAAATTTTAAACTATATGTTCTATGACAATTATGAATTACATGTACAAAACAAAAGTGATCGCCTACTCGTAAGAAACTTTGATTTCGACCAGAGCAGTCGTTTGTTGACTAAGTTTGACATTATAATCTTTGGTTATGTCTTATTCAAGAAAGCATATTATGCTGCTAGGGTTGTAGCTCGATAATAGAAGTTTGAATCGGTATCATTGAAGTTATGGATTCGAAATTTTTTGTCCTTTTTAATTTTTTTTTGGATGAGTGTGTGTCTCTGCGTGTGTGGCGTTCCGATTGATATCTATAGAGTGTCTCAAGTTGATTCTATAAATAAAAAATAAAAAAAAAAAGCTTACTATAATGATAATTATTTTTGTTTCCTTGCTAATGATATGTATTTAGTGATAAAATATTTATTTTATCACAGTAATGGCTATCAGTATAAAATTTTATTTTACAAATCGTTAATTTTTGAAACTGTATGTGTCTCTAGTTGTGCATATCAATAACTTATATTACACTTTCTTAGCACAACTAATTTATCATGTGCATTAATTTATGATAAACATGTAGCCCGTAGTTTTTATTTTATTGGGCAAAGTTGAGCTTTTACTATATATCAAAGATATGTTTCTTATTTTCGAATGTTGATGTTTATATAAAATGTTTCTATATATAGAGTTGAGGAATGATAATTGGACCTTAATTATGTCATCATTAATTTTCTTAGCCTTGTAATGTGTTTAGAATAATCTCTACACGAAAACGAACAAATTGATGACAACATAATAAATCATTAATAATATAAAAGCCGTCACTAGTTATGAACACATAATGATAAATATATATATATATATATATATATATTATTTCGTCGCAAAATTGTTTTCGTAATGTTAATTGTGATAATAATTATCTTCAAATTATCATCATTAAAAATTAGTAACACTCCTATAATTACAATTCACTGGGAAAGAAAATCTTGTTACGTTCTTATAGTGACAACTTTCTTATTAACAGATTGTTATTAATTGTAAATAGTGATATTTTAAAGTAATAAATTTTGTTTAAATCACTTTATAATAAAATGAAAATTATTTTTATTACATAGATTTAATTAATAATAATATAAAAAATATTGCCATGTAATAACTGTGAGCGACAACTTTGCTATAACCTATGATGCACGGACACGGACACGGGGACACTAACACGACACGACACGGACACGGCGATACGAAAAATTTCAAAATTTTAGGACACGACACGGCTCTGACACGGTTATTAAAAAATATTTTATATTATATTATCTATTTATAATTTATTAAATTAAAATATGTGAAAGATAAATAATAATATTCATCATTAAAATAAACAACTCTTAATTGAGTTATAAGATTTAAAGATTAAAAAAATTATTTGTTATTTTCAATATTTCCACTAAAATTTTTAAAATTTTAAAAAAGACCTCATTTAAACTTTGTAATATATCAAAAAAGTCCCAGCCGTGTCCTAATCGTGTCGGACACGTTCTTCAGCTGTGTCCGACACCGTGTCGGATTTTTTTCTTTTTTTCTTTTTATTTTCGGACACATTTTTGCTGTGTCGGACACATATCGGGGCCGTGTCCATGTCCATGTCCATGTCCATGTCCATGTCCGACACTATATCGAATTATTTTTAGATGTGTCCGTGTATCATATGCTATAACACTTTTATATTTTTGTTATAATATTATTAGCTTTCTTATGGCGTGGCCCAATTCATGATTATCTAGTTTTAAATAATATCCACAAGTGACTGCCAGCCGGAAGCCCAGAAGCGAGGGACTAGGTATAGCTAGTGGATATATATGTAAGGGAAAATTGTAGTGACCCTCCAATTTATGTAAAATTACAGATATTTTCTTTTTATTTAAACAATTATAAATATCTCTTTAAAATATGTATATGCCTAATAAAATATATCATTCGTCAAGATGGAACGTAGTTGTGAGTTATATTTTTTTTATTTTTGGTAGTATTTTGAGATAAAATTTGTATAATTTTGACAAATTTAAAATATATAAGTTATATATAAAGTCAATTTATTTTTTCTAAAGTAGTGGTAGCATCGAATTATATGGTGATTTTCGATTGTGGATGTTGTGGTGGTATAAAATGAAATTACTTTGTGAAAGTTTGTGAAATCACAAAATTGATTGAGGGATTGTGACAAGTTTGATGAATCGTATTTCGTGGTGGATGTAATGATTATTATGATGAAATAAAGTTATTAATTATTTCTAAAGTTATTGTCAAGCTATAATTTTTTATTAATTAAAGGATGACAAATATTAAGAGAGTATTAATAATTTTCAAGATAAGAGATAGCTATCTACAATTTCACCTCAGTTACTGCTTCTCCTTAATGTAACATTACTCGATTGAGTGAATTGTATATCCTAACAGGCAGTGCAATGAACTTGATCAATAAAAACATAGAAATCCCAGTTGTCACGAAGTTGACACGATGACCAATAAAAATTTGTTTGTGGAGGCAAATATTTCATCCATCGCTTCCTTTGTTTGGGAGGATGGATACTACCTAATTGAATACTATATAATTAAATTTTAATTATTGAATCGAATATTATAATATAATATATTTTTTAATATCATTTTAATATTATTATAATTAAATTTATAGTAAAAAATATTAATTAAATTATATCCAATTAGATAACATGGACAAAATCCTTTTTTGGCTAAGGACAACGACTCTTGGAAATGTGAAATCAAGATATTTTTACCCTTTTAGAGGATAAAAATCTGTAGTCGTCCAATAATTGGCATGAGATATTGATCGGGCGCAATAGTTCCAATCTAAAATTTATTATTGTATTTCTTTTTTGCAAACATTTAAGCGATATATAAGTGCCAAGAATAAAATTTTA
Source organism: Petrea volubilis (assembly GCA_026212405.1). Taxonomy (NCBI): domain Eukaryota; kingdom Viridiplantae; phylum Streptophyta; class Magnoliopsida; order Lamiales; family Verbenaceae; genus Petrea; species Petrea volubilis. Next base: position 15,764,386 of record CM047873.1, read on the forward strand.
AAATTCTTTGTGGATACTTGTATTTTTAAGAGAGTTAAAATTGTAAAAAAATAAAAGTTAAAAAAATTGGAGTAGCTAAAGTTAATATAAAAAATGAATAAAATAGTGACAATATAATAAGTGATGACGAAAAAATTATCACTAATTATAAAAATTTAATGACAAAACAAAATTATTTTATCACAAGACTAATTTGCACAATGTCAATGGTGGTGAGATAATATATAAATTTTTATTGTACATTACTAATTAGTAACACACACTTATAGTGATAATAAAAATCTTATCACAAAATCACATTAACAATATTTTCCTTACCAACTAGTTATTAATTGTCAATGATGATAACTAAAATTTTAAGTCTCTTGTCACCATTGAGTCATATTATAATAATGTAAAAGTTGTTGCACTAACTAAATTTAATTAGTGAAAAAAAGAAGTTATTGCCATTTAGCATAGCGATAATTTTTATATTATCACTTTTATATTTTATCATTAATATTAATTTCTTTCTTATAATACGTTGGAAATATTTGAAAATAAAAAGAGAAAAGTAAAAAGTAGTAATTGAGATGTCCGAGAAAGGGGAAAAAATTTAAATGTTTTTTAAATGTGTCAAGATAAACTTGTGTATGATTAAAAAAAAAAATCAAGAAGTATTTTAAAGTTTGTACGTGACTTTTTTTTATTCTAGATTTTTTGATTGAAAATTAGGAGAAACAATTCAAGACGGAGCAGGAAATTGATTAAGGGGGGTGAAATTTTTCGAGATTATTAGTTATTAAAATGTATAAATATAAGAGTTATATATAATATTAATATATAAAATAATACAAGTTATCATATTTATGCATATACGATCAATTAGGAGTGCTACAATAAAAAAAAAAAGGCGCTACAATTAAAATAATATATAAAAAATGATACTAACAAAATAACAAGCTGTTATCTGTTTCAAAAGAAGCAAATATAGCGGATAATGAATTGCTTTTATAAAATAAGTAACAAATAATTTTTTAATAATACTCAACAAAATAGACATAAACCCATATAATGATATATAAAGAAAACTCAAAGCGCATTAAAATATTTCTCTCTCTCTCTCTCTCTCTCTCTCTCTCTCTTGTTCTTACAATCAAACAAATATATTTAAAACTCAAAAAATATCTTGTTTTTTTTCTCTGTCATCACATTCCTCAAATCACTCCAAATTAAATATGAAGTCTCAAATTAGTAAGATTTATTCAAATTCAATAGCCCAACAAGTAGACGTCAAGATTTCTTAAGTTTAATACTGAATAACTATCAAGATTCATATCAACAATCTTAAGATTCAAATCTCTACACAAAAGTTAATTAAAAATAAATAAATGTATAAATTCTAAAATTATTTCACAATACCTTCTTGTACGTTACTAGAGAAAAAATTGAATACTGTAGGGTTTCTGTAAGGAGAAAAAGTTTAATAGGATTTTTGGTATTTTAATTGGAATAGAAAAGAGAAGTAAAATTTAAAAAAAAATTTAATATTTTAATTTAAAGAGAAGAAGGAGAAAGAGAGGAACAAGAAAGAGAGAATTTAATTATTATAGTAAATAAGACTGAATAAAAATAAATTATTAAAAATAAAATAGAGTAGAGCAAATTAAAATTTTTATTATATAACTTATATAAAAATCAAAATTTTATTTTAGAGGAGGAGGGGACAAGGGAGTGGGCGCAAATTTTGAAATTTTAATAAATATATATATTAAATAATAAATTTTTAAAAATTGAAGGGGCCGGCTGCCATCCCTGGCTCCGTCACTAGAAACAATAAAATAGAACACCTAAAACTACTTACAACTAGGTAAAAGCACTAAAGTGATATTGTCTTAACATCTCTGGACACACTTTTAGGAGGGTACTTGAGTTCGAGCTCCAATTATGTGCAAGTATTTGTTTTGTTTTAATTGCCACAATTCAATTTTCATGGAAAATTTTAGGCCCAAGTTATTGATCGAGATGTTCATTTTTTGTTTGACTATGTTGTCCGTAATGTTTCGTTTTCCTTTACACCCCCCCCCCCCCCCTCTTTTTTTTGTGTATACAATTAACAATGCTGATACAACAAATATCAACTCAAAGTCAAGTTGTGGTTATGGGAATTATTCTTACCATCACTAACTTTTGAACTTTTTTTTTTTTAAATAATTCATGACAATTATTCTTACTTTTAGTTATTCTATTCGGATTTTATTCCATTTTTTATGAACAATATCACAAGTGCATGGGTTTATTTTATGGCATTTCACCTAAAAGAATATTCTACCTACATTGAGAACTTACAATAAGGCTTTAGCGTTTAGAGGCACAAATGAAGTCGGAAAGTGGGCCACCAATAAGATATACTTTTCTTTAACTTTGTATGGCCCATCGACCTACCAGTCAAGCTCATTTCCGTCACTCCGAAAATTCTTCATGAATCGATGTATGTATCTTACCGTCCAAATTCAACCATGTATTATATATATTTTTTAAATATATAACATGTGATTGAGTGTAGGCTATTGAATGTATGGATGGGGTTCAAACACCTAACTCGTGTGAGAATTTTCTCCACCTATACATCAATATATACTTTAGCAACATGGACGCAAAAGAAAAGTTCAAAAGAAAAAAAAAACACACACACTTGATATCTTTGTATACAGAAGAAAAGTAAAATATAATTCAATCATAAATTTATATTTAAATAAATAAAATTTATGGATGTATACTTTCCTCAACTATTTTGCTATACTTAATAAGTTTATGATAAAATAAAAAGAATATTGTAAAATAAATTAAAATGATATTGTTAGAAAAATAAATACAAACTAAATTATAAGAAAATGTTAGAGAGGAGCAAGAAGACATAGAAAGAATAAGAAAAGAAAAAAGAACGTAGAGAGTGAGAGGGGAGAGGAGAGAGGAGATGAAAGAAAAGTGAATATCGAAAGAGGATAGATAAAATGGATAATAAATAAGGACATACCAAATAGATCAAAAACAGTTACTATATATGGGTGTCTTATTTTACATATACTAGTGAAAAATTCATACTCTATACGTGTGCAAAATAAAAATAGAATAAAATTTAATTATGCATTGAAATTTGTTATATAGAATATAATTTTTTATCACACAATTATAAAAGATTGAAATAAGACTTAATTATACAGTTAGAAATAAGTAAGAAAGAGAAATATAGGATTAAGTTGAATATTTGACAGAAGAAAGAGAAAATAAGCATTGAATAGTTGAGAAAAAGAAGAGAGCTTAAATAGAGAGGAGATGAACCAAGAATGGAGAGAGAAGAGAAAAATTAAAAGTCAGAAATACCAAATAATTATTAGAAAATATTGTTACTTTGTAAAAAAATATAAATATAGATACAGATATAGATATTATATATAGTAGTTGGTGGAACACACTCGATGTGTACAGAATAACAAATTAAAATATAATTTAATTACATATTTAAATTATGAATATAAAATTAAAATATTTATTAGATTTTATATGTTATTATATATATTTTAATTATTTATAGTATATGTATTTTATTAAATTTATTCCAAAAAAGATTAAAATAAAAACAAAATTATAAGATTAACAAATAAAAAAGTAAAAAAAATAGATAAAAGAGATAGGAAAAAGTATATATATTAATAGAGAAGAGAGAATGAGAAAAAAAAAACTAAAAACACTTAACAGTGGGGGATCGAGAGATGAGAGAGAATACAAATGATAGTGGAGATATTAAAAAAAAATAAAAAAAGATCAAAATAGTTATTAGATTCCCTAATATATATATATATATATATATATATTACTAAGAATAAAGCGATTAGACTCTCTGTCTCTCTATATATATATTCCAGAGGGCCCACCTTTGATTCATCATAGTCTTTGGTTATATTGCCCTTAATCATGGAGAGGGTTATACAATTAGATGATGTAAGTAATTTATGTATGGAGGAGCCAGCGTTACAAATTAAATGACATAAAAAAAAATAACTTGAACGGTTACTCTCTGCATTATATGTTTGGAAATTCTATTGAAGCACTATTTTCAGCTTCAATTCCTAAGTAAATCACATGATAATATTAATTGATACTAGTGTATCGGACACACTCGATGTGTGTATAAAATAAACGTGAATTATAATTTAATTAGATAGTTAACTTTTCATAATATAAAAGTAATTTTTTGCTAAATTTTCTATGCAAATACACATCTTTTTTAACTACTATTGTTTATACTATTTTTTTAATTATTTACAATATATTTATTAAATTTACGAAAAGTTAAAAATTCAATTTTAAATAAAATTATTTCTTGATTAAAAATAAATAAAAATACAAAATATAACAATATTTTGAAAAATAAAGGGGGATGTGAGAGAGAAAATAGGAGAGAGGTAAAGAAATGAAAAAGAAAACATTGTTGGAGAGAAAACAAATGATAGAGAAAAGAGAAAAGCAGTTAAATGATATTTTAAAAATATCACAGTTATATACATCAAAGAAAAAGTCAAAATCCCCACACATAATATATACTATAGATTAATGCATGGAACTACTTGTTTTGAAATGCAAATTAATAACATTAGGAATCTATATAAATTGCCCTATAAATTGGTTTGTGCTGATTAAAGTTTAAACGTTTGGAGTGTGTTTGGTAAACTTACAAGTTGTTAAAAACATTTAGGGAAAAATACTAAAAAATTCTCATAATAAATTTTTACATCTAAAAAACTCATGAAATTAATTTTCAATCTAATAAACTCGTTCAATCAATTTTTCATTCCGAAAAAACTCAACAATCAATTTTTTGAATGAAACACCCTTAACCTTTTATACTAAAAAATTTAATGAATCATTTTTCTAATATTTTTTTTTCTAAATCCTATAAAATGATTTTTTTTACCAATTATAATTTTAATGATGAATTTTTGTAAATTTTTTTATTTATATATGTAAATTATGAAAAGTAATTTTTTTTCTTTAATTTAAAGATATCTAAATTATAATTCAGAAAAAATTATGTTTAAAAGATATTTTTAAAAAAGAAATAATATAATAAACAACAACACTTCAAAACATTCATCTTAATAAATAGATTTTTCTACATGTGGATTAATAAAGGTAAGTAAAACTAATTGATGAGCAAAATAAAAAAAATATCAATGTAAGAAATTGAAGGGTAGTTTTATCCCAAAAAATGGTTAACAGTAAATGATCGGATCTTTTATAATGAAATATTGATGAAATGGATTTATAGGATTGAAAAGATTATTCGTGGGTTTTTTAAATAAGAAAAATAATTTTAAGGAGGCTTTAGTAAATTTTGAAATATTTATAAAAATATTTGAACTATATAATAGTTTAAGAATTTATAAGCTTATAAAATTTATTTCGTAAGTTATTTGGTCAGTTTGGTTATAAATTCCAACAATAAAATGTCCGAAGTTTACAAAGTACTCTTATATAAAAAAATAAAAATAAAAATGCCAAAATGAAAAAAAATATAGTAAGTTTTTTTTTTCTAACTTATTTTGAAATACATTTTTTTTGCATGGTGTACCCTTATATTAGGTCTAACTTAAGTGAAAATTCCAGTGAACTAAAAAGTATTACCAAAAAAAAAAATTTGTTTATTGTGAAATCTATCAACTAAAATCTTCCACTGTCACTTTGTGATACACATGCCATTTCTAAATCTCAGATAATGTTTTAGGCATGCCAAATTATCCTTTTAACCTTACTAAGGTGAACCTTCCATTTTTTGAACTTGACAAGGTGAACTCTTTACTTTTCAAAATTGGCAAGATAAACCATCTGTTTTTGAAAACTGACAAAGTGAATCCCTTGTTCTTAAAAATTAACATTTATTAAACCTGCCAAATATAATCAAGTGTTGCCAATGGTGCATACTCAATCTGGATGTAATCTTTTATGCCTCACATTGCATGTATCATATGTGACTGTGTATATGTCTTCAAGTAATTACTTTTGTTTTACCGTGTTAGCATTTTCCATTTATGCGGTCCAATGTATTAATTAGTTGTACATGGTGTAATATTTTATTGAAAGAGTCCAATTATGTGATCCATTGAGAAATTAACTTACGGGCTCATAGAAATATATTACATGGAGTATGAGTCTTTTATATTAAAAATAATGTTCTTCTTAGCATTAATGTACAAATATGGTGAATTGGCAAATAGTACTAAAACTATCAGAAATGACCTCAGGCGGGCGGTGAGGCAGTTTTTAAAAACATGAGGGGTTTAGAACTAATTTTTTTAACATAGGGGTTTGCTACAAGAAAATAAGCCTTTAGTGACTGATGTTTGGTGACCGATCATATTGGTCACAATTAGTTATAGATTCGTGACTGATTAGTGAATTATTAATTGTAAAAGGTTAGATGATAATCACTGACAGAATAGTGATTGTTGGGGATCGATATTGTGACTGAAGTAATTTCAATTACTATTCTGTTTCTATTTCATGTGATAGGCATTGATTCAGTCACTAAACAATGATTAAAATTTCATGGATATTCAATGTTGTGTAAGACTGATCACTTGTCGGTCATAAACTTATATTAGTCATTAATCCGTTACTCGCGATGGTTAATCATTCAGTCAATAATTTTTGGGAAATGAGGATGATCACGAATCCATTAAAAATCTATTAAGTTTTATTCCGACACTTCACAGTCACATTTTGTGACCAATATTGCAGTTACTACTCGGTCGCTATTAATAGTTGGTCGTCAAGTTGTCACAAATTTGTCCACTTGTTATTTGTCACTAATGGGTCTTCAAGATACACACACACACACACACATAATGCATATTGAAAATATACAATTTATGAAAAACCAATCTATAAAAAATTGAAAATAAATATAAATTATACACAAATATAATATGCAAATTATAAAAATATAACATTTTAAAATAAAATACATACATGGATCAACAAAATATAATATCTCTATATATATACATAATTGCATATTCGAAAATATAAATTGTTCATAATAGAAAGTATATTATATATATGTGTATGTATCACAATATATATATATATAATAAGTAACTTTTTTTTCTTTTTTTTTTCAATCAAAAGAGTACAAATCTTCAATTTATCAAAATATTCAACTAAAAGAATATATATTAATTTTTTTTTTAAAATGTCATATCCTTCCTATTCAGGGGAGGTTCTTGTAATTATGCCTGTATATAATCGGAGTGCAGCTTATGTGTATTGGTTTTAAAATGCCAATTTAAGAAATGAAAAAAAAAATCAAAAACAAGACATGGTAATTCATTACTCCATTTTAAAATGATAAAAGAATAGTAATCATTAAATAGAATATTCTCATTATAATTCACCAGCACCATAGAATTCCGGAAAAAGATAGTAGCTCATCAATGCTCCACACAACTCACCCCACCAAGACAAAAAGAAAAGAAAAGAACATAGGAATCCCTACAACAACGTAGGGGTCTAAGAGTTTATATCATTGAACCAACTGATCAAGATTTGGTAAAAGCTAGGAGTCTAAAAAGTAGGGGCGCAGCTGCAGTCATTAGAATATTTGGAGAGGACAAAGCTATAAAGCCATAATTTACACATTCTTAAATTTAAGATACAAAGAATGAGTAGGTCTACCTTTTGATTCTACGGTTGGTGGACCAAACAAGAATCTTGGTTGACGATGATTATATATATGATAATGATATAACAGAAAAACATGAGGTTTCTCTGAAATGGGTATATTACTTCTAATATATATGGGTAGACTGTATACTACAATACTTGTCTCCAACCGGTGGGGCCCTCCATTTACTACTAATGGCCCTCTATTCGCCGCTGAGTCCCACACATAACATGATGCTGAAATCTTTTGCTTCGCACCACTGGGCCCTAGTCTCAATTGTGTTTGAGTGGGGAGGGCAACGACAACAAATTGAATTACTTCTAAGGCTATCGGAACGATGCCGGTTCCGTGTCGTCAGTATCACATTTAGACAAAAGATTTCTCCATCAATCCAGTCCCAAATATGAAATCCTCACCCCATCTCACCCACCCTGCTCTTCTTTTCCCACACACAACTCTAATACCACTTGTAACGCCCTCGATCCCAAACATATATAACAACCAATTTCACAAGGAAACTCAAATATAACTACGCTCTTGAACGAAAACTCTCTAAAAATACGTTCTTCCATAAAGATTGAAGCATGTAGAATTCTATAAAATGATCAATTCTCAAAATACGTTTCAATCATGCACTCAATTAGCCATTCTTATTACTAGACTTGGCCCGACTCCTCCTGATTATGAGCTTCACTCTCTGACTCTAGTTGGATATGCTTTACATTTGTCCACTTTTTTAAGCAAGAATCGACCTTCTCTGTGAATATCGCTTGTTTCAAAAATCTATAGAGGAAGACTTTGAAATATATGAAAACATGCTTAGTGAGATTGTTAACTGTGATAAACTTAAAAAGTGTGCATTTTTATGTGCATGTTTTGTATGCTTTTCATTGACATTATTGAGGTTTTAAAATTCTAAGAATAAAATTTGTGGTAAATGGAATAAAATCTTGATTCGGTCAACTAATCTTCTAGATACTCACCACTTGCAAATTTTTGCAATTGGACATGTCGCTCAAGTAATAAAGTAAAAATAAAAGTATAATTCCTATGAGGAATGAGCTATGAAGCACCAGACTTATAAATTATTTACTGTTTTTAAGCTTCAAAAAGTGATGTAAAAATGTTTAAATTAAAAGAAAGCGAATTAACACACATAAAAATAAAGAACAAACTAGGCCCTAGGCATCGACAATTAAATTCTCCATAGTAATTAGTTGAGCCCCCTTCGATATATAATAACTAATACCCCTTTCCTCGACTCAAGTCATCAAAATATTTGTAGCCTTCTTTCGTAAGTTAAACAAACGTACCAAAAAATGCTATTGTCTGCTTTCGTGATCACATATGGATTCAATGGCCCTTTGCACACAATAATTGTGCTAATTAAAAAACACACTCTAATTAATTTAATTGATTGCACAAGAGCATGATTATTTCTAACCTATTCCTTCCTTTTGTCTACAAAGAAAATAGTCAGTTTTTATACTCACTTTTGCATAATCAAGTATAGAATCTCAAATCTTGCAAAAGTTTATTAGATATTCACAAGTAAGAGAAGCTTGAATTATAGATAAGAAGCTAGTAAATTAGATTCAAAAGAGTTTCACCAAAATAATAAAGTGCTCATCAACGACTAGCCTGAAACCCTAAAAATAACTTAGCTAGACGTAATCAAATTAAACCAAAACATAAACATAATGAAAATAAAGGAAAACATAGAATCAAACTAGTCTTGTGGCGATGTTCTTGAAGGATTGTGGACTTGGCTCTTGAATTGTCACCGTTCTTTGGCTCTCTTCCTAGTTCTCTCCTTGAAAACTCAGCCAAAAGCCCTAAAAATGTGTAGAAGACATCCTTAAATACTTGTAGGGTAATTGCTAGCAGAATCCAGTCAAAATTGGGTTTCCGTGTACAATTCAGACTGCCAAAAATGACTTCAACCATTTTGTTGTACTTGGCAAAAATTCTTGATAAAATGAGTTTGGTGCATCCAAATAGCTTTGCCCCACCAAAACGACTTTTAATTAGTTTTTCCTACAAATTTTTGTTAACTAATTGAGGTAGCTAGTAAAAAAGTTCTTTTAAAAAACCTAACATTAGGACCAAAATTGATGGCATTGGGACCAAATGTAATACCCTATCCCACATCAAGACCAAGAAAAAATTGAGAGCCTTATAAGCATGGCCTAAGATCTCAAGTGCATCTATTAGACATCCCTTTTGGTCAAGTTGTTTATAGCCAAATTTTAGGATGCACTCGGTGGGTTTGGAGGCAGCTTTCATGTCCAACAGTTTGCATTAAAATGGCATCAAAGTTGCTTGCCATTCGAAATCGAAAGCTAAGTGTTATGCGAAGCAGAGTCCTACGTGCATGGGAGCTACCTCCTAAGCCTGTAGGAGTCATCTCTAGATTCCCAACATCTGATGGTTAATCCTAGAATGAGTCATGCCTCGATGAGGACATCACATTCTGAAGGATGGGTGACTGTAATACCTTGTCCCACATTAGGAAACTAAAAATAAGTTGAACTCCTTGTAAGCTTGGCATAAAAACTGAAGTGCATCAATTAGATATCACTTTTGGACAAGTTGTTTGTAGCCTAATTTTAGGGTGCACTTGGTGGGCTTGGATGCAACCCTCGTATCCAATGGGCTTGTGGGCCCGGGGCATGACGAATGGTATCAAAACCACTCGTCAATCAGAATACCATGAGGTTAGTGCTATGCGGGCAAAGTGCTAACACATTGGAGCCATCTCTTGAACCTGCAGGATAAAGTACTACATGTACGAGAGCCACCTTTAGAGTCCCAACGCCTAGTGATTGATCCTGTAAGATGTCACGCTATGATGAAGACGTTGCTTTTTGAAGGAGGTGTGATTATAATTGCTCGTCCTACATCGGGACCAAGGAAAAATCAAGAGCCTTATAAACTTGTCCCAAGAACTTAAATGCATCAATTAGATATACCTTTTGGGCAAGTAATTTATAGCCCAATTTCATGGTGTACTTAGTGGGTTTAGAGACAACTTTTACGTTCAATGGGCTTAGGATGGTTTTCTATAATCTTTAAGATAATTTGAGATACGGGCTAAAGATATTTTTGTTGGTGGTATTAGATGGAAAGGTTTTACCAGTAGTCTGAATTATGTTAATATTGTTTCGATTTGTTATTGTTGTAATAATTAAGAATACTAATAAAATAATGTTTGCGAAGATTAAATAATAATAATTATATTTGTTATTATAAGCATCATCATCCTTGTGTTCATTATTGGCACTACCAGAATTAATGTTTGTTTTAAATTTTCCAATACATGTACATGTATGAAACTATCTGCACCTTTTCTACATATTTTACTTGCTTATCTTCCATGCTAGCTGGGTTCAAGTTTTCGCACAAAGCTAATTGGGCCTTTGTTTTTAGATTGCCTTTTTTACTACAAGTGAAAGCCATGGAAGAACTCAATTGGGTAAGTTAGATTGAATTTTGTTCCATGTGCTTTATGTGAGATTTGCTTCTCAGTTCTACGGATGTATACCTTGAAAATGTCATATATTATTAGTAAGGAGTAATTGCAAAAATAGCTTCTCCAAGAGCCTCTTGAACATGGAGTAGTTTTCAAATATGCTACATTTGGAACAAGGATTATGGTGAAGAAAAGTAGTTGAAAAATGAAAATTATAAAAAATTAAAGCAATGAGTACAATATTTTGAAGCAAAGAAAACATTTTCCTTTCTATGAATCCTAAATTCTGGCTAAGTTATCGTTCAATAATAAGGATCAACACGTAAAGTCCTCAACATGAATCCTAAGTTTTGGTTAAGTTATCGTTTGATACTAAGGATCAACAATCAATACTTCAAGTTCTCGATGTAAATCCTATGTTCTTACATCAACGTTATCTAGTTTAGTGTATAGATCAAAACCTACTGCTTTGATAGCATTAAAATTGTCATGCCCTACGTCCTTTGGGTGCGATTGGCAGTTCACCCGATACTCCCTTACAAGTAGGCTTGGGAATAAGAAGTATCAAAAAATAGAACAATACTAATTCCAATATGAACTTGTAATAATTCAATCATCACATTACAACGAAAGCATACAAAATGTTCAACATTCCTTGATCATAACTCAAAGTAACATCATAACTAAATTGAAATTAAAATCCTATTCTATTCTTCGAGTTCATCAATCCCAAAACCCTTTATCATTTTCCTCCTCTGAACCAAGTTCTACAAAGAAATAATATTTTATTGAATGAGTGATACTTGGCTCAGTAAGAAATCCCAATTCCCTTATTAGCATACAATTAATTAGTTATGATACATGTACTTAAAGTGTAGGCGGTTCATTGTCACATATTTAATGCAGATGGTATGCGAAACATGATGCATGTGTAGCATACTTGAATACTTGGATAGCCTTAATAGCAACTTGATCTAACCCCAATCTTTGAGAAATGTTTTAAAAATTGGACTGGACATTGAATCGGTAGCCTTATTGGTTACCAATTGGATCGGTTCAACCACTGGTGCGATCAGTATGACGTCATCCAATCGAATAATTATGTGCAATTTATATATAGAAAAATATAATATGATAAATATAAATTTCAGTAGTATAGAACTAAATTATAAAAACTTCTCTCATAAGCTAGCCATTTTCCCAAGCTTTTCTTCATAAATATCATCTTATATTTAGTGAACTACGATGATATAACCTAGCTTAATAATAATTAATAACTAGAAATTAATAGTAGCCCCAACCCTTTATTCATTTCTTTAAGGCTTGATAACAAAAAACCCTTTTCCTTCAATTCTCTCTCTCTCTCTCTCTCTCTCTCTCTCCTGATCCCCTTCCCCCTCCACCCCCCCTCTCTGAACACCTTTCTCTTCCCTTCCTTTCAACTATCTTTCCCCTTTTTTGATGTAACCACCCATACACTGACACCACTAATAACATATACCATTACAGATGCAGCAACACCAAATTTCTTTCCTTTGGTAAATTAATTTTTAATTTCTTTATCCAAAATTTTCTCCTCAAATTTGATGTTACAAAAGAGGCACACAACAACAGTCCCATAGTGTGAATGCTAAATTGATTTAGTTGGAAAACAAAGGAAACAAAAGAAAGAAGAAAAAATAGGCGAACCATTGATTTAATTGATTGAACTGTCATCGGTTAGATTCGGTTTTGATCAGTTCTCACTAGTTTGTACTAGGTCAATTGAATATCAATATGCATTGAGTTAATCGACTACTGGCCAATGGTTGAACCGGACAAATCGGCCGACCCGATCCAATTTTTAAACACTATCTTTAACCACAATTAGGTGGATCTTATGCTACATAACATAGTAGCAGACTTAATCTATAACCTCGATTAGGAAGATCGACCAACATTTAAACCCCAATTGGTGGAACTTTGTTCAAACTGCCCATACCACAGAGCAGCAACCTAGTCAAGCCCTGATCTTTAACCCCAAGTAGGAGGATCTTGTGCTACATAACCCCATAGGGAGCCTAATCTTTAACCCCAATGAAGAGGATCAACCAACATTTAACCCCCATTGGGTGTGTTTGAGCCAAAACAGTTCAGAATCGTATCTTTACCAAGATTCATGGCATGGTCATATTAAACTTGATTTACTTTCATCTCTAGCCTACATGTCGCTTGCCTTATCATTTCATTGATCTTTCTCATACTTGTGGCATGTATGTTATGCTCTTGTGCAAGTCATAATGCAATTGCAAATACATAACATCTTATAGGGCTTGATACCTCATCAAAATCAGTCCATTGGACCCAAGAATTATGAGACGACCCAAAGACAAAAGCCCAGATGAAATGCCTCAAGAGGACACCTAGGATAGGAGGCACACTATCTTTCCTATGGGCTTGGTCTGGAGGAAGCCTTGCCCGACCTTCCAGCCTAAGAGTGGACCAAGTCCAAGCCTTATCTACCCTAAGGTCATTTGGATAAGGTCTCTAGCCCTTATCCTCTTATCTAACCAAGCCTACAAACTAGGCACTTGGTTATCCACAAATTCTAATCAACTTAGAGATATGAGAAACCACCATCCAATTGACTCTCAAAAAATCTGGCCTCCCTGGTTTGGAGGAGAACACCCCAAGGATTCGTTGGGCTAGATGTTTTCACACTACCCCTATGGAAAGGGCTACCACCCCTCATTTGTTAAGCAAGTTCTAACTCATACTCTCAACTAAGCTCTAACTTGAACTCCGTCTCTACTCTCTCTAATATGAACTCATTGCACTCATCCAAGCTCACAAATCGAGTATACTATGAGCATGAATCGCTCACTTGCACACAGGATTCCCGTGCTCTCTTTCCTGCCTTATTTATGTTATATTGCAATTTACTTTTGTTCTATTTATTCTTAAGGTACATACTTACTTAATTTAGTGGAGTTCTAATGCTTTTTAGCAAATCAGGTCCCCCTAAATCGGTAGGTCCTTTCTCAAAAATAGGATTCCTGAGGATTCCTCTATGCTCAACTGTTTCCTCTTACAAATTTTCTAGGGTACTGTGGAAGAGATGACAAGACTAAAATTCTGTTTTGTGCATCTTCTCAATAAATCCATCCCCTTAATACATAGGGCTTGGAGAGTACAACACATAGAGGTGCCATAATACAGGGCATAAGTTTTTGCATAAAAAAATCCTAACATTTCTAATCATAATATTTCTACACTCCCCCTCAAATTGGAGTATATATATCAATCATGCCCAACTTGTTACATATATTTCTGCATTGTTTTGTTCCTAAAGCTTTTGTGAACACATCAACAACTTGCTTTGAAGATGGAGTAAATGGAGTACTGATTTTCTGACTCATTACTGCCTCATGAACAAAATGGCAATCCACTTCAATGTGTTTTGTCCTTTCATGGAAAACAGGATTGCTAGAAATATGGATAGCTGCCTGATTCTCACAGTACATAGGTAACAACTCACTATAAGAAATTAAACCCCAACTCGCCAAGTAGATTTTTCATCCATAGCATCTAGCTCGTGGTATGGGCCATGGCCCTATACTTTGTTTTGGCACTAGACCTAACAGCTGTAGTTTGTTTCTTGCCGCAGTAAGTTACAAGATTTCCTCCAACATAGGTGCAACATCTGATGTAGATTGTCTATCACCTCTATAGCCAACATAGTCTACATCAGAATATGCTTCAACGTTCTAGTGACCGTGCTTGCTAAACAATAGTCCTTTACCATGAAAGCCTTTGATGTATTTCAAAATTCTCAAGGTTGCTTCCCAATGAACTAATCAGAGTTTCTCCATAAACTGACTAACTACCCCCACAGCAAAGGAGATATCTTGTAACGACCTCGGTAACGTATACTTTATTCACCACATATATGCAAAGTTACACACACAATTTTATTGTAGTTACAAACAAGTACGAGTGTAGGAAAAGTAGCATCTACATACATCATGGAGTAAGACAAAATGCAAACTAGAATTACGAAACATCAGACATAAACTGCTTTGCTTAACAAATTATTACCCATATGTTCGGCGGAGGAGGCCAAATCTCAATGGTAAGGTAAAGGTTCCATAATGTTCAAATTATATATTTGATTTCTGCGAATGCGGGTTTTATTCAAGTTTGATATCAATTTATTTCTACAATATAATAGTTTGTATTTTTGTTATTATTTGATGATGTTTGATATTAATAGTTTGCTCTTTATTTTGAATATTGATATCATAATTATAATAAACTATTGATGTGATTGATTGACCGCAATAAACCAATTCGAAAAAAAAATCCATATTTTTGAATCCTTAACCTTTTGATCGAGGGTCTCCACTCTTTTTTTTTTTTTTTTTTTTTTTATTTTATAAAACCGGCCTCAGCCGTAGGGTCTCCACTTTCACAAGCCAAATCCTAATTGACGGTGCAATTATAATCTTAAAGAGCTGGAAAATAGGATTTGATTTTTATCAATCATCAATTTATGAAATTATACAAAAAAAACTGACACAAGTGAAAGAAATTGTGAGATCTGTTCAATTAATTGTGAGATCTGTTCAATTTCCCTAAATTCAACACCGCCCTTGCATGCTGCTCACGAAAAATATTAGCTGATGCTTAATGAGATGATGACATGTTCTTGTTTTTGTGTTTGATTGGTGCAATGTCTTACAAGATAGTTGATCTAAACTGACACTTTTATGATTACAAACCAATCCAAATTCTTTGAAGTGCTTTTATAAAAAAAAATGTTCGTGGAAATATGGGCGCTACACATAAAAGAATATGGTTGGAATAAATAAGCAAATAAGAAATATAAAATAAAAAATATTCTTTTCGTTTTAATTAATTTTTAATTTTTTTTCCTTTTATAAAACCCTCGTTCTCCAAATAGACTTTCAACTATTAATGATTTACTATTTTCCAAAAAAAATACATATAATAATATATTTGATCTCCTGAAGTTATTTATGATAATATATTTAACTCAGTAATTCTTTAGATTTTTTTTCAAAATATTACTCCAACTAAAAGTAATTCCCATTATAATATCCCCCCTCAAAATATTTCTCATATTATTACTCATATTGCTACATATATTGACATACAGGCAAAATCTTATTAGTTAGAATTTTCTTTTTCTTTGTTTTTTACCTTTATTTTGCTCTACTTCATAAGCCTATGAGAATCCGATTTATTTTCCTTACCTTTCTGAGTTCTAGGTAGTATTTTTTTTTATTTTTAATTTGTTTATCTTTTTTTTTAACTATTATTATATTCCTAACATGTAATCTAAACATCAAAGTTTATATTTTTTTTAGAAAACAAGAAGGCATTATTAATTAATTATATGATTTATATATATATATATATATATCTAAGCACACATATTATATTGTTTAATTACCCAATAAGCAATATTAATTAGATTCGTGTAGCTAAACTAGAATTCTAAAAGTTTTGCAAAATAAATGAGAATCTTATTATAATTTCTTATTAATTCGTGATATAAATAAGAAAATGAAAAAAATATTTATTGGTTTTGATCTTACTATTGTACAAAGTCCTGATTAATGGTGAAACAAATTAAGTAAAATTTCAAAATAATATGTTACTAGGTTGTAGAAATTTGCGATAAGAAAAAATAAATGAAAGTCTGATAAATTAGTATAAATGGTACTGGAATAAAAAAAAAAAGAGAAATTACAAGTAGTAAATAGTCATGGGCCTAAAAAGTAGGGGAAATGAAAACAAATCCAACTAATAATTTTTTACCTGCACCAAAATGTATGGGGCAGTATAAGTAATTTTATAGGAAATATTTTGAGGGAGTCATATTTTGAAAATTGTTTTTAGTTGGAGTAATATTTTGAAAAATAAAACTCAATTCCTTCATAACATGTAGAGATGGTTCGATGGGAAACACGGGTTTAAATTTGGCAACATAATTTCATTTGTAAATTTTTGAAAAAATGGATCATACAGTTTAAATAAATTAAAGCAACAAATTCAAACTTAAACGAACATGTGTTATTTCAAACTCCCAAACATTTCCCTAAGGCTTTGTTTGGTTCTAAGATTTTAGGAGGAAAGGAAAATGTTAAAGAAAGGAAAAGAGACTACAAGAATTTTAAAATTCTCTATTTTGTTTGGTTGTTAAAGAAAATAATAAGGAAAATAATTTTTTTAGAGAATTGTCTTCCATTTTGTTTGGTTATTATTGTAAATTAAAAGAAAATGTAAAAACACATCCCAAAAAAATCCAAATAATTAATTAATTGCACAAAAAAAAAAGATTTGCATGAAATATATTCAAATAATAAATTAGTTTGAGTAACAAATGAGATAAGAGCTTAAAAAATGAGAGAGTGCTAGAGAGAGTAACATAACTTTTCCTTCATTTTCCTCGTCTAATTGGAAGAAAAATACTTTTTCTCAATTTATGCTATATTTTCTTTCTATTTTCCTTTCCTTATCATTTCCCTTCTTTTTCTCTAGTAACCAAACATTGAAAATACTTTTACTTCCTATTTTCTTTTCCTTTTCCTCCTAAAATCCTAGAACCGAACACAATGTTAAAGAATCACTAGTGAAAACACATGATTACTGCTTGGGCCTGAAAATATCATTTTTTTATTTTGTTTTTAAGTTTTAATTTTTGGAATACGCTAACTAATTTCTCAGCTATATAACTAGGCCCAAAAGTCATCCCAACATGAAATTGGACTGGCCTTAGTAGGTTACGGTCCGAAAATTAGTAATGATTAGTAAAATAATTAAATTAGACAGAAAGTCTACCTGCTCAACCAAGATAGCCCAATAACAATAAGCCTTGCGAGACATTGAATTTTTTGTTTATTTTTGTTATTTTTCTTTCCTTCCTTTGTTTGTTAGTAATGATGGGGTTTTTTCACGAATGATTTTGTGGAATAAATAGATTCCTTTTATTATACCTATTTTATTCTATTAAGAATATCTTGTTTTCTTTAATAATTTATCAAGTTTTTTTTACAATGGGCTAATCTTATGGTATAGGATGGTTGGCTACGTTGGCTATTAAATGAGATTTAATATCAACTTCTCAAGAGTAAGAGGCCCAACATACAGGACGGCCCCTTAGTTGGTTACGGTCAAAAATCAACAATGAATTTTTTTTTGTTTCTTATTTTTCTTTCCTTCCTTCGTTTGCTAGTAATGTTGGATTTTTTTGACGGATAATTTTGTGGAATAATTGGTTTTCTTTTATTTTTCATATTTTATTCTATTAAGAATATCTTGTTTTCTTTAATAATTTATTAAGTTATTTTTACAATGGGCTAATCTTATGGTATAGGATGGTTGGCTCCGTTGACTACTAAATGAGATTTAATATCAACGTATCAAGAGTAAGAGGCCCAACATACAGGACGCCCCGTTAGTAGGTTACGGTCGAAAGTCAGTAACCAAGATGGCTCACAAACAATAAACCTTGTGAGACTTGAATGTTTTTTTTTTGTTATTTTTCTTTCCTTCCTTTGTTTGTTAGTAATGATGGATTTTTTTGACGGATAATTTTGTGGAATAATTAGTTTCCTTTTGTTTTACCTATTTTATTCTATTAAGAATATCTTGTTTTCTTTAATAATTTATCAAGTTATTTTTACAATGGGCTAATCTTATGGTATAGGATGGTTGGCTCCGTTGACTATTAAATGAGATTTAATATCAACTTATCAAGAGTATGAGGCCTAGCATACGGGACGTCAGGACCTATCACAAGTTTTGTTAGGAGGCATTTAAGGCTCACTAAAATATTATAGGGCACACAACCCTAGAACACTATAATAAGCCGCCAAGAGAGAGAGAGAGAGAGAGAGAGAGAGAGACTGAAGGGGAGAGAGACGAACTGTTTGTGTGTGTACGTGGGAGTGAGAGAGAGAGAGAGAAAGAAAGAGAGAGATCGTTTGCCTCTTGTTTCGTTCGTGTTTAATGAGATTTTTAATAGCCTATAGAGTTATGATTTTATTGCTCTAATGTTTTAATTCGAAATTGAGGTATGGGGATCATGAAACCCAGGATGAACTATGCGTTTTTACACTCAAAATCAGCAACCGCAGGGTAGTTGAGTGTGCCATCAGACGTACTGTTGAACGTCGCGAGGAAACACAGCAGCGCACGCACAATGTACAACCCTGTATGCATGCACCACTTAGCCGCAGCGGTTGGGGTCGCTCTACCGTTTCGTATTTGTTTTGTATTGTAAGGACCCAATTTTTTCTTGTATTTTTTATGTTACCTATATAAATATTATTTGGTGGTTAACTATGAATTATTAAAATGTTTATATGATTAATCTACGCACCTTATATGACATTTTTCTTGCAATAAATACTTTAAAATACTTTGTAACATATGCCTATTTTTATTTACTACATGTATAACTATTGGAATTATTTTCCTATTTCATTTAGCAATTATAAAATACATAAAAATTCAAACACACACACACACAGATATATATATATATACATATACACAAATATATATATATATATATATATCTAGGGTGAGATTGTTTTCTATAAACATCTTATTAATGTTATTTTCACTAAAATGTGTCATTTTCACACAAGACTATGATAGGTCATAAGACTATGATATATATAAAAAAATATCTTGTGTTATATATGTGTGTGTGTATATATAATTTTGAAAATTTATATGTATAAATATATAAGATTACATTTTTATTTCTTTAGGTATTTTCATAATAAAAATTGGAATAATCATACAATGTGTAAAAATATCCTAAAAATATAGAAGAGGGGATGGGGAATGTGGCACCCCTCTCTCTAGGATCTTCCTATACGGTTGAAGCCTACCGACGATCACACTGAGCAAAAATTTTGAAATTCGCACCCAATACGAACGCCTAACTTAACAATATTTAGTGGAGGCAGAATAAAAGATGTAGCATGGAAAATATAAATAACTACGTTAAGTACAACCAAGTACAACATCAAAGTGGCATCAAGTGGCAAACTATGGATTATATAGCAAAAGATTAAAACAAAGAAAATTAATATAACAACAGGAGGTGCGGCAACCACTCTACGAAAACCCCTTATTCTAATTCTGAGGCAATGAACAAAAAGAAATGAAGGGTTAAGTCCAAATGACTTGGTGAGGCCATATACAGATAAATATACATTTGACTAGAAATGAGACTCACAACTATTAAATCATAATATAGTGCACGTAGTGTGAAGTGTAACTTGAGAATAATAACTGGACTGAGTAATACTTACAGTGAGCCCGAGACGGAGTCTCCAACCTTATGACTCCGCAAAATAGATAAATCATAACAGAAACCCATATGCCTCCCTCGTCGAGAAGCCACCTCGACACTAAACAAGATGGAGATATATCACGCGTCTGTGCAATATATCGCTCCAATCCCTACTACAGTCATCCTCTGACTGTACGTAGAAGTTGGTTTCATGGAATGGTATCATATAAAAGGTTCCATCAACGGTCCGTTCTGTCCGATAAAATTCCTCTTATAAGTATTTGGGCCCAAACTTCCCAAGGGCGTCCCCAATGGTAAACGGATATAATAGGACATATATGACTCACAACTTGTCAACAAAGCAATTACCATTTTTACATCCGGGATGCATAGAAATACAATTAAAATATGATATCAAAAAGGTGTTAAAAATTATTTCGAGATAGATACAACTGGCAATATTAGAAAATACAATATTTTTGGAAATAACTTGTCTTATATGTATGGAAAATATTTTCCAAAAGATTGGATAGCATAAATTCAGTAAGATAGGTTATACAAATAATATTTATATCATATAGTTCAAAGTTCCAGAAAGGAATTGACAAAGCACTCAACTTAGGAGTTTATCAAGTTTATAGATTTGGTCTGGCTAGATCAACTTGACTTCCTCCTAAAATTTACATTAATAGATATAGTTAGGATTCTACTTAGTAATCTTTGTTTAAAGAATAACCTAACTACTTATATTCTTGAACTAACACAATACTTACATAATCATAATTTAGAAATTAAGACACTAACTTATACCTAGTATCCACTTTAAGAAAATTTTACACATTTTCACATAATCTCACATAAAAACATAAAGAACATATTGTCATACTTTAAATCATAAAAGCATATTAAAACCATATTTTGGAATAATAACTAAGCATGCTTTATTCCTAATTTTATGAACATAGAGCATACTTACAAGTAAAAAAACATGCTCTCTAGCAATTATTCAAGAGAATAGCATTTAAGAAAATAGCATATAATATAAGACTTATGTCTAAGTTAATCATGAAATATCAACTTATGAAAACCACTTCAAAAGTAGACAATCTACTAAACCAAGAACATTGAAGCATGCTTGGCAAGAACTTTTACTCGTGAGCATTGAAACATGCTTTTAGCAAGAACTTTTACTCAAGAGTATTGAAGCATGGCTAAGCAAGAATGTTTATTCAAGGTGAACATAAATAACACTCTTACTTATGGGTTTGAGCAAGGTTTCTACCTTTTTAAGAGTGTTTGAGGTAAATAAGGGAGTATATAGAAGGCTAATAGGTATATATCTATGAAAAAAGAAGGGTTTGTTGACATATATATATATATGTGGGGAAGATATACTATAAATGAAAGTATTTTGTGTGTTGAGAGTGGAGTGAGTATGGGTGTGTGTTTTTAGGTGGGATTTTTGTGTATGTGTGGGAAAATGAAGACAATAACCCCTTTTTATAGAGTTTAGGGCAAGAAATAGGATTTTTATGTTCTAAGGTCAACTTATAATAAATGTATAAAAGATAAGATAAGATAAGATAAAAACAAGATAAGATAATATAAGATAAGATCAGATAAGAAAAGATAAGATAAGATAGGATAGGATAGGATAGGATAGAATAGGATATGATAAGATAGGATAAGATAAGATAGGATAGGATAGGATAAGATAAGATAAGATAAGATAAGATATTTTTGTAGTTATCCAATATGTTACGTTTATCAAGAATCTTATCAAGACCTTAGCATTTAAGAACATTTATTAGGAGAAAATGACATTTTTTGATAAGTATATATATATGTACGATAAAACATGACTTATTATAGAATATATACATATAATTCGAAAATTACATGTATATATAGCTATATTTTTGAAATATAAATATATTTATGAGTATGACTTTATTGCAAATAAATTAATAAGCTCTAATTCTTGAAAACACATGTATGTATATATATATTTCTCGATTTATATATGTATCATAAATTCAATTGTTTATGATAAATATAATTATCACCTCACCTAATTCACATATAAAATAAGGATCATATAAAACGTGAAATATTATTAAGCATGCACGTATAGTGTAAGAACCAGTTTATATCGTTGTTAGACCAAAAATCGAGATGTCACAACTCTCCCCCCCCCCCCCCCTTAAAAGAATCTGCTTCCCAGATTCTTACCTGATTGAATAACTCCGGATAATATTTACTTATTTTCTCTTTGGGTCCCCAAGTTGCCTCTTCAACTTGATGGTTTTGCCATAATACCTTGACAAGTGGAATTTTTTGATTTCTTAACCCTTTGAACTTTCGATCTAAAATGAGAGTAGGTTTTTCTATGTAGGTAAGATTAGGTTCAAGGGTTAAGTTTTTAGGTGGAAGGATATGGGTTTCATCAGGGTAGTATTTTCGAAGCCGAGATACGTGAAATACGTTGTGGATTCCTGGTAGGCTAGGTGGTAAGTCAAGCTGATATGCGACTTCGCCTATTCGCTGTATAAACTCAAATGGTCCAACATACCCGGGAACATATTTATAGTTTTACTGTATGTTTTCATCTATATATACGTATGTATGTATATATCCATTCATTTATATTTCATTTATATTTTAGCTTAACTATATTTATGGATATGTTACATATATACATTTATATACCCACATACTTAGGTTAGTTATATTTTGTCAAAGAGTACAAAGATATATATATGTTATAAGTATATTTTCATTATATATATATGTAGCCGTGTATATATATATATTCATACTCTTATGTTTTGATTATATTTTAGTCTAAACTTCATATTTTACACATTTATAAATTTATATATGTACATAAATTTATGTATATATTAAATAAGTTTATGAAACATTATCTTTTATTATTTTACTGTATCTTGATGATATTCTCTAAGATGTTGGAATTATATGTCGAAATATGGAAGCAAGACTTCCAAGATTATGCTATGTGCATAAATGATGATTATGTGAAATGGCCCCAAAAATATATCAGAATGGTTTGGGTGAGTTCCGCCGGGACATACCAATGAGGTAGCCGGCTGTAAGAGTTCTCACTCTCTCTATCTCCTAATCCCCCCTTGGATAGACGGAGAGATCTAACAAAGAGAGAGGGTCGTAGGAAAATTTGGCGTAACACCCGGGGTACGCCATTGGAGAATAAGGCAAGCGAGAGTAATGTGCTGGTTGTATATTTCGGCCTGGGTAGTCATAAGGGTTACTGTTAGTTGACGAGAAATGTTTGAGATGAAAAAACTATGTGTTTATGTGCAAGTGAAAATATTTGTTTATGTGCAAATCACACACGAGCACCTTATGTGGTTAGGGAGTGTTTCTACTCAATTATATGTTGATGGTGTGTATATGACACGTTTTAGATGAAACCAAGGATAACTTTAATGAGGCTGAAGAGGGAGAACAATTTGAAGCCTTCTATTAGGACAAGAGCTACTAGTTTCCGCTACATGCTTATTTGTGGTTTTGCGAATTTCAGCCTTAAGTATTTGTAAACCAATATTTGCATTCGGAGTCTTGTACTTTATGTACCATCATGATGTTATGTTGTCTATTTAAGTATATTTTCAATTAAACGCTTTATATGTAACAAGCATGGGTTACCGGGGTCGTTATAATATAAGTCTCCCAAGAAGCCTTTGGTAAGACCCTTTATCAACAGTCACATCTTCTGGAAACTCTTCCAATCTATAATTTTGTTCTATCGGTGTTTCTATAGGTTTGCAACCTAGCATACCTGTATCCTTCAAAAGATCTAGCACATACTTCAATTGAGAGATGAAGATCCCTTTCTTAGAACGAGCAACCTCAATACCTAGGAAATATTTGAGTTTGCCAAGTTCTTTCATCTTGAACTCCTTCACTAACTGGTGTTTCAAATTATCAATCTCTACCAAATCGCCTCTTGTGACTATAATATCAACCACATACACTAACAATATGGACACTCCCCCTAAAACAGAATATTTCACAAAAAGGGTATCGTCGACTTGACTTTGCTTGTAACCTAAGGCAAGCATAACCTTTGTGAATTTGCCAAACCAAGCTCGTGGAGACTGTTTGAGTCCATACAATGCTTTCTTCAATTTGCACACTATGCCTTTCTTCTGTTGCTTTCTTCAGTTTGCACACTATATAGATCTCTTCTTGAAGATCACCATGAAGAAAGACATTCTTTCCGTCAAACTGTTGTAGTGGCTAAGAATAATGGGCAACCAATGACAACAAAATTTGGACTATGTTCATTATAGCCACAGAAGCAAAAGTCTACAAATAATCAACCCCATAAGTTTGAGTGTATCCTTTAGCCACTAACCGAGCCTTGTATCGTTCTAAGGTGCCATCAAAATTATATTTCACAGTGAATACCCATCTACATCCAACTGGCTTCTTCCCATCAGGTAGGCTGACTAGATCCCAAGTGTTGTTCTTCTCAAGTGCATCTATCTCAACCTGCATAGCCTTTTTCCAATTTTCATTCCTTAATGCCTCAGATAAAGTCTTTGGAATGGGTATAGCACTGCGATTAGTAAGAAAGGATTTATGGTGATGAGATAAAGAAGAATAATATACATACAAATTGAGGGGATGTTTAATACATGTTCTTGTCCCTTTCCTAAGAGCAATAGGAACATTCAAATCATCAAAGGAGGAAGGACTTACTGGCACAGTAGTAGGAGCATGTTCAAATGATAAGGCGTTCTCAATTGTAGATAATGGTTTGTGTTCTCAATTGAATAAGCCTGGAATGGACGCATGGAATTTCGAGTTTCCTCTCCAACTGTTGATAATGAGTCTAGCTCAGACATGGACTCGGGAGGGATACTTATGGATTGACTGTTTGGATTGATAGGCTTAGGACTAGTATTTGGCAATTCAAAGAGACACTACTAGAAAAAAGGCATTTAGCCACGGATTTTAGCCACGGATTTGGCAAAAAATCCGTGGCCAAGGAGATTAGCCACGGATTGGCCACGGATTAGCCACGGATTTTTTCCGTGGCTAAAAGTGGCGTGGCTAACCTTCGCCACGGCTTTTTAGCCACGGCTGGGCTTAGCCACGGCCAAGCCGTGGCCAAGCCGTCGCTAATAGCCACGGGCAAACCGTGGCCAAGTTTGGCCACTTTTTCCTAGACATGGCTTAGCCGTGGCTAAGGGCCACGGATTAGCCACGGCCAGGCCGTGGCCAATCCGTGGCCACTGGAAAAAAAAAAAAAAAAGCTAATTACACCCAAACCCGCGGCCCAACCCGGACCCGCGCCCCAACCCGGACCTGAAACCCGCGCCCCAACCCAAGCTTTTTTTTTTGCGCTCAAGGAGATTCGAACACGGGACATCAATGTTATAAATGGAGCATGTAACCGTTGCGCCAAGGGAGTTCTTTGGTTATTGATTGATTTTTTTATACTTAAACTATATTGTTATAATATTTTAAACTAAAATTATCTAATAAATTTCATTAGTTTTATCAATTTTTTTAATTTAATTTTAGTAATTTTTATAAATTATTAACCAATTATTTTTTTTTAAAAAAATAAAGATATTTACCTTTGACTTTATCGTTCAATATTCAACTTTTTTTTTATGACAAATATTTAATAAACTAATATATCAAAACAAAAATTATAACAAAAGTCTATTTATATAATTTATATTTAGATAATAGCAACTTTAATTCGTGATAATTTGTCAATATCTTCGTATATGTGTGGTATTATATAATATATGTCAAGTATATATATCATATATATATATATATATATCAATATATGTATCTATTTTAAATATGTCCATGTATACATGTATCAATATATATATATATAAATGTCCAAGTATATATATTGATAGATATGTATCTATTTTAAATATGTCCAAGTATATATGTATCAATATATATATAATTGTCCAAGTATATATATGTATCAATATATATATGTATCCAAGTATATATAGATAATTTATATTGAGATAATTAAAATATCAATAACAAAAATTTATCCGTGGCTAATTGTTTTTTTTCATTTTTTTTTGCACCACAGATAAATTTATATATATATATATATATTGATACATATGTAAATTTATATTGATACATATATTTATATATCCAAGTATATATGTACCAATATATATATATATTTGTGACTAATCCATGGCTATATTTATATATATATATATATATCATGTATATATATACATATGTTCAAGTATATATATATCAATATATGTGTATATATATATTTCCATGTATATATATCATATATACATATATAAATTTACGTATATGTCAATGTGTATCTCATATATATTAATATATTATATGTACATTCTAATCCTCTATATATAGTCTATATGATATAAGTATATATCTATATAGAACATATCTAATATATGTTATAAATGTAGTGTACGTATATATAGATCCAATATATATATATATATATATATCTAATCATATGTACTATATATATATGATCAATCATCTATATGAAATAAACATATATTAGTGTATTATATATCTAATATATGTTATATATGTACTTATACATCTAATATATATACAGCTAATTATATATAAATACACATATATATAAGTATATCTAATATTATACGTATGTAATATATCGAATCATTTATTATATATATCAATATATATAATATAATATATATATATTACTTAAATATAGCAAAAATTAATTATTAAACAAAAAGTTAAAGTGGTGTAGTGGTTTAATGCTCTAACTTTAACTAACAGGTCAAGAGTTCAAATCATATTCTTAGCCACGGTCAGGCCGTGGCTAATCCGTGGCCCTTAGCCACGGCTAGGCCGTGGCTAGACCGTGGCTAAGGGCCACGGCTTAGCCACGGTCTGGCCGTGGCCAAATTAGCCACGGCTAGGCCGTGGCCAAGCCGTGGCTAACCATTGGCGGCAAAACTGGCGCCAAATTTAGCCACGACATTTAGCCACGGGTAATCCGTGGCTAAAGCTCAAAAAATTTTTTCACCGAAAACCGTTGCTAATCCGTGGCTATTTGCTCTTTTTCTAGTAGTGAGAAATAAATCTCTATCCTCATTACTACTGATATTACTTTCCTCTAGTGGATAAGGTTTGCTAAAGTACGGTTCCTGTTCAACAAAAGTGACATCAACAGTTACAAACAACTTTCGAGTAGGAAGATGATAACACTTATAACCTTTTTGAGTAGATGAGTAACCAATGAAAACACACTTTTGAGCTCTTGGATAAAGTTTATTCCTATTTAAAGAATGCACATGAACAAAAGCTACACATCCAAAAATCCTAGGGGTCAAATTATTAGATATTGGATAGGTGGCGAAAAATTGGGAGAGAACTTGCATAGGACTTTTAAAATCAAGAACTTTTGTTGAAAGTCTATTTATGATGTGAGTTGCAGTTAACACTGCTTCTCCCCAAAAAAGTTTTGGGACATTATTTTGAAACAAAAAAGCTCTTGTGATAGCAAGAAGATGACCATTTTTCCATTCTGCCACCCTATTTTGTTGTGGAGTGTAGACACAAGAGGATTCATGTATGATGCCCTATTTTTGAAAAAAGGAGGATAGATTCTGATTAAAAAAGTCTTTCGCATTATCATATCGAAATCTTTTAATTCCTACCCCAAACTGAGTTTTGATCATGTCATAAAAAATAGAAAAAATATGACTCACATCAGATTTATTTTTCAAGAGAAAGATCGATGAAACTCGAGTGCAATCATCAATAAAGGATACAAATCATCTAGCCCCTGAAATATTAACAACGGTGGATGGCCCACAAATATCGCTATGTATAAGATCAAAAGGAGTCAAAGATCTATTATTAGTAATGGGAAAAATGGCACATTTTTGTTTGGCCAATTCACAAACATCACAATCAAATTGTTTAACCGGTACTCCTTCAAATAAAGAGGGAAACATCCCTTTCAAAACATTAAATGATGGATGTTCTAGCCTACGATGTTGAAGCCAAATCTTATTTTTCCTAGAGTCTAAAACATTAGAAAGACAAGCAATGGGAGACACTACTAGAAAAAAGGCTTTTAGCCACGGATTTGGCAAAAAATCTGTGGCCAAGGGAATCAGCCACGGATTAGCCACGGATTTTTGCCGTGGCTAAAAGTGGCGTGGCTAACCAGGGCCATGGATTGTTAGCCACGGCTTAGCCACGGCCAAACCGTGGCTCTTAGACACGGGCGAACCGTGGCCAGCGTTGGCCACCCAAACATTGCACAGGGCCTGGCCGTGGCTAAGGGCCACGGCTTAGCCACGGTCAAGCAGTGGCCAAGCCGTGGCCCTTAGCCACGGCTCTGCGGTGGCCAAGCCGTGGCCCTTAGCCACGGCTCTCTGGTGGCCAAGCCGTGGCCAACCCGGGGTAGTTAGCCACGGTCAAGCCGTGGCTCGTAGCCACGGTTAAGCGGTGGCCAAGCCGTGGCCCTTAGCCACGGCTCTGCGGTGGCCAAGTTGTGGCCCTTAGCCACGGCTCTGCCGTGGCTAATCCGTGGCTAATTCAGCCAGAAATCTGTAAATTTGATTTTGTTTCGTTCCGAACCAGCCTGCAATCAAAAAACCCAAACATTCCAATGTATCCAATCAAGATGGCGATCACGGGTCGTCCAATACCAAATGCATCATCAAATTATACACTAAAATAACGATCACAAATCATCCAACACCAAATGCATCATCAAATAGAAACCAAAATAACGATCACGGATCATCCAACAAACACCAAATATTTCATTGACTAAAATGTAGAAAGATTCAAATATTGCTAATACAATACAAACTTATAGTAGTTAGAGAGTACAAGTTATTAAAATATCAAGACGTGTCAATGTCTAAAAAGGTCCAACATCATCATCATCATCATTGTGCTCGTCATCACGTATGTAATTTGGAGGAGTGTGTCTAGAGGTGGATCGCTGTCCTCCTAATGAAGTCCTACGAGAACCCCTCTGTTGGGAGGGGGTGGACTGTACATGTACATGAGGTGAACCAGCTGACGGGTGTGGCTGATTAGGCGAAGAGGCGACTGCTCCTTGGGTCAAAAGTTGAATGCTCTGAAGCACGGCATTGAGGGTCTGCTTCACCTCAGTTAATTCAGATGAGTGTTTCTCCTCGAACCTGTCGAACCTTCGCCTCAACTCAATCGTACCCGGATCCTCACATTTCGGAGGATAAGTCTGGGAGCTCGAACTTCCCGTACTAGGTGATCCACCTGGCACGCCGTACCGCCGACCCTTATTCGGTTTAGCCACAGTCTCCTTCCACACCTATAAATCCGTGAATATAATTAGATTTAGTCATAATATATCATTAATATGTATCTATATATTATATTAAAATATGAAAAAAATGAAAGTTATTTTGACTTACATCGAGCTTGGATGGTCGAGATAGGGGGGTGCCATCAGCAGATTGAGGAGGCGGCTGGGAATTAATTTCTTCCCACTTCTCCTTTAATGCGTTCTACGAGTTTTGAGGTTGAAAACATTAGTTACAATGTCAAAAAAAACCAGTTTTAAAATTGAAAAATAATGAATACTCACAAATGAACGCTCCGCCCTCTGATCAGCCCATTTCATTTCCCCATTCTCATCTTTATAAGAGTAAAGATGTAGGAATGACTGATCCACGGTAGGACTATACCCCAATTGAGCTTCCTGTGATAAGACATGTAATATTTTAATACTATATAACACAATAATCACCCGTAAATCATCATTTTGAAGTACTTATGAAATACACATACTAACCAGCTCGTCATTATAAGTTAGATGAGATTTGGAACCACCTTTGTGGCCGGTTATTCCCCTTCCACAAGAATCGGATGCCCAATTAGCTTTGTTCACTGCGCTCTTTTTAAGAAAACTGGGCAACCCCCATTTTGCTTGCAGCTCTTGCCAAGCGTCCTCTCCGATCCACTCCGGCCTCTTATTATTACGGCGAGCCTTGTTAAGCCTATTCTTCAGGAGCTCCGATCCCTTATGCTCAAAAGTTTTCCAAATAGCGTCATGTTGGTCAGGTCGCCAATAATATACCCTCTGCACAATGAAAAAACAGAGAACTTATAAAATTACGAATGAAAAAAACGTAAAAGAAAATTTGTATATGCATCAAGACTTACTTGGAATTTGCCGAACCACATGTGTCTAGTTTGTATAGGGATCTCCTTCCACCTCTCCCATGGCTCTGTATACCCGTTTGTGAAAATACGGGCGATCGTCCTCACGGTCTCCAAAGCAAGATTGAACCTAATAAATATAACTGTTATTTAAACAACAATCAAAAAGTGAATAATTATAACTTAAAGGCAATACAAAAGCAAACTTTCTCATGTCCCCGTGGATAAATAACCATCTTTCCATCAATTCTATTATTATCGAAAGTCTCCGTCGGCATATCATCAGTAATAGGCTCATCATCGCTAGGGATTGGTGTCTGATGATGAGAGTCGTCATACGGCTCGTCTCGAATGTGAAGGCCCGTCGTAGGGGGCATGTGGAGGCCATGGTGGTTGGAACCTCCTCCACTACTAGTGACCTTGTCCTTTCCCTTTCTAGAACCTGTCATCTGCATTCATAATAAAAACATCAAACAGCACAAACCTGTTATATTTATATTAAAAAATTCATAGCAAAAACATCACTTAACATGAGTCTTTTCACATTACATTAAATATTTCAATCAGCCACTAAACAACAATCATAGCAATCACATATATATATATATATATGTTTATAGCAAAGAAAAATCAAACCAAACAAAATATGCATTCATAGTAAATTTTACTCATCATCATCTTCGTCTTCTTCATCTTCATTTTCTTCACCTCCGTCTTCGTCTTCGTCTTCAGCATCATCGTCATACTGAGGCATATTTTCATCATCATCCTCCTCATCTTCTTCAAACTCAGAGTTTAATTCTTTTGCCTCGACACTTTGATCCAATTCATCAACTAATATATGATCATTAGCCATGTGCTCAGTGTATAATTGATTGACCTCTTCAACAGCACCCGTAGAATCAGCAAGATTACCCGTCGGTTCATTATCGATGACACCATTCATGCAGCCAGATGACTCTTGCAATGGGTCATCAGTATTATCTTGGCTCACAACTCGACTCCGTGGTCTTGTTTTGATAACAAATCGCCACTGCGATTTATCTCTTCTAGTACCGGGGTGAGGGACGTAATACACTTGAGATGCATGTTGCGCAAGGATGAAGGGATCATCTTTCGGGTATCTTTCATTTATTTTTACTTCAACAATATCATACTGGGGGTGTACCTTTATACCCCTATTCGATACCGAATCAAACCAAATACATTTGAACATCACAACCTCTTTTTGGGGCTCACCAGGATACTCTAATTTGATAACTTCCTTGAGCATACCATAAAAGTTTGTACCCCCATCACTTATTACACAAACGCCAGAATTTGAGGTCTTCGTATGTGGGGTCATATCTTCTGTATGAAACATATATCCATTACAGTAGAACCTATTGAAGGTCTTGACCTTCTTCATTGGACCCCAAGCCGAATCAAGCAAATACTGATTTTCAACATTATTTTTTGGATTATGCGCCTACATATACGAATATTTTCAATCAATATATTATATGAAAGATGTATAATAAATTACTCACATAGAGTTTAAACCATTCAACAAAATTATTCTCGACGGATTCCTCAATCTCTTGATCAGTTAGGTGTGGCCAATTGTATCGAACGGCTGATCTATACATCCTACAAAGTATTGGAAATTTGTCAGAGTCATCTTAACAAATTATATATAAATTGTTAAAGATAACACTTACTCAAGTATGGGGACAACTTCTTCACAATTGATGAGTACATGTAATGCAACTTTGCCCCACTCATCATCAGTCAAATAACATTCCTTGCATTTTCTTCCTGACTTACCAGCTCGTTTGAATACAGACAAAGTATAATGTCGCTCATCATCAGAACAGACGTCGTCCTCATTACGACGAGGTCTTATACTTTTGATGTGGATGTGACTTTCAAAATAATAAGATGAAAAATACGACAACTCTTGGTTTAAGTATGCCTCACATATTGATCCTTCAACTTTTGCTCTGTTCTTCACCATTCCCTTTAAGTTATGTAAGTACCTACAAACGTAAGTTGTTTTAAGTTTTTATAATTGATAGTTTCCATTATTTATTTTAATACATGAAATTTAAAATTCATAATTATTTAAACTACCTCTCGAAAGGATACATCCACCGGTATTGCACTGGACCACACATCGCAGCTTCAAACGGCAAATGTACAGTCAAGTGCTCCATTGAGTCAAAAAATCCAGGCGGAAAAATGCGTTCCAATTTGCATAAAATAATAGGAATGTTATTATCTAATTGTAATAGATTTGCCGCACTTAACTCTGTTGAGCACATTTCTTTAAAAAAATGACTTATTTCCGTTAAAGGCTTCCAAACATTAGCTGCGAGTGCATTTAGCGCCATTGGGAGCAAACGTTGCATAAAGACGTGACAGTCATGGCTCTTCATACCAAGCAGGTTTGTTCCAGATTGATCAACACAGTTTCCCAAGTTCGATGCATACCCATCAGGCATCTTCAGACATTTAACCCAATCACATAATTCGCGGCGTTGTTCAATGGTTAAAGTGAAAGTGGCCTGTGGCTTCAACACTTTACCGTTTGGAAGATACTGTAGATGTAATTCCGGACGCTTGCAATACTCCAACAAGTCAAGTCTAGCCTTCTCGGTATCTTTTGTTTTTTGTTTTTTACATCCATGACAGTATTTATTATGTTGTCAAAATTTTTTTTCTCAATGTGCATTACATCCAAATTGTGGCGAACAATATTATCCTTCCAATAAGGCAACTCCCAAAATATGCATTGTTTGGTCCAATTGTGGTCCACACCGTAACCTGAAATTTTAGAGTGCTTGACGGGTAAATCGGTTACTTTGGGCAAGTGCTGCACGACATCCCAAGTTTTATCACCCGTCATTCGAGAGGGAGCCGCAGATCGCTCTCGTCTTCCTTTCAAAAAGGCATCTTTATTATGCCTAAAAGGATGAGTCTCTGGCAAAAATCTTATGTGGCAATCAAACCACGTTATTTTTCCACCATGCTTCAATCTAAAAGATTTTGTATGGTGTATACATATTGGACATGCCAATCTCCTGCACGTCATCCACCCCGACAACATTCCATATGCAGGAAAGTCATTAATTGTCCACATAAGGGCAGCTCTTAAACGAAAAGTTTGTCTACTCGACACATCGAACGTTTCAACCCCGTCTGACCACAACTCTTTCAACTCGTCAATTAAAGGTTGCAAATACACATCAATTATGTCCTTTGGATTGCGCGGCCCAGGAATCAAACATGTCAAAAACATATATGGGGCAGTCATGCACATTTCAGGAGGTAAATTATAGGGGGTGATAATAACCAGCCAACAAGAATATGATTTCGAAGTTTGGTTGAAAGGATTAAATCCACCAGCACACAGTCCAAGTCTAATATTTCGCGGTTCAGCGGCAAAGTTTGGGTGTTTCTCATTGAAATGCTTCCATGCTATGCCATCCGATGGATGGCATCACGTATCAGACTTTGCTACATGCTCATGGTGCCACCTCATTTGGTCGGCTGATTTTTCAGAGGCATACAACCTTTTCAAACGTGGGATTAGTGGCATGTAGTGCATTCTTTTGTAAGGAACACGTCTATTGCTCCCCGTACGAGATGGTTTAAACCTAGGATGCTGACATAATGCACATTCATCCAAGTGAGCATGTTCTTTATAAAACAGCACACACC
Source organism: Petrea volubilis (assembly GCA_026212405.1). Taxonomy (NCBI): domain Eukaryota; kingdom Viridiplantae; phylum Streptophyta; class Magnoliopsida; order Lamiales; family Verbenaceae; genus Petrea; species Petrea volubilis. The sequence goes on from CM047873.1 coordinate 15,798,805, forward strand.
CTTGCACGCAGCAATCATTTTCAGAGATATCAGTCCCAATTTTCTCGTTAATTTTTTGGCTTCATAATAATTGTTGGGAACATGATTGTCTATCGGATTTGATGTTTTTATAAGATCAGCCATTCTATCGAAGCATCCATGTGGCATATTATAATCTGATTTCAATGTCATCATTTGAAGAGTCAGTGATAATTCCGTGTGTGACTCACATCCTGACCATAACGGACGGTTTGCTGCCTCCAACAAATCATAAAATTGTTGAGCTTCGTTATTATGAGGTTGTTCAATAATATGACTCATTCCAGCAGCATTTCGTTCAGAATTTTGCCACGTCCTATTTTCATGACCACAAGTCTGTCCCATAGCATCATAGACCATATTTTCGTAATTTCATAACCCTTCTGTGATATTGACATGATTGTAAGAATTTGGACCGACACCATCAACATTCCAGTTTTCTAGAGCAATCTCCCCATGTGCAGTCCAATACCAATAATTTGGTTGAAATCCATACTTTAAAAGATCATATTTTATATTGTTAGCACTCTTGTATTTTCCATTTTCACATATAAAACACGGACACCTAATACAATCGTTGTCAAGTTTGTATTGTGGTTGTGATGTTGCAAACTCAATAAACTGACCCAAACCCAATAAAAATTCATTCGTAAGATCTGTTCGATCGGGCAATAACCGATTGTACATCCAACTTCGACTCACACGTATATTATCCATTTTCTGTAACAAATATAATTATGTCATTTAGTCACTACTGAACAATCACATTTAAACTTTGCCAACAAACATATATGTAAAGACAATATCAATAACACACCGTAAAAATACACATCTCATATTTCAAATCATATTTAACGAACAAAACAAACGTAATCATCAAAGCATAACTCAAAATATTCTCATCAAACCGTATTCATCAAAGCATATCTACAAACAACATAGAATCGTCACAACATATCTCATCAAATCATATTTATAAACTTACATATCTTATCAAAGCCTATCTCATCACAACATGCATCTCATCAAAACATATCCCTAAATGTATATACTACCGTACAAACATGCATTTCATATTTGTAATCAAATTTTACGAACAAAACAAACAAATATTACACTTCTTATTCACCAATACCAAATGTTTCCAAAATTAAATATATCTCAATTAATACGTACACACATATACATTTTCAAATACATATATATCTCAATTAATACATACACACATATACATTTCCCAATACATATATATCTCAAAATAAATTTTGAATAACTTAAATCATACCTTCAATTTTGGAGCACCAAACTTGTGAATATTTAAAAATCTAACAATAATTATCAAAAAAAATCAAAACAAACAAACAAATATTAGATTTAATTCAAATTAAAACACAAAAAAATACAAAAAAATAATAATGAAGGGGGGGGCCGCGGGTATGGGGCTGGAAGGGGGGGGGGGGCGCGATTTAGGCTGGGGGTTGGGGGGCGGGTGGGGGGGAAAGGGGGAGGGTTTGGGGCTGCTGGGAGGGGGGGGGCGACGGGGGAGGCGAGGGCGGCGGTGTGGGCGACGGCGGGGGGGCGCGCGGGTTGGGGAGGGGGGAGGGAGGCGCGGCGGTCGCCGGCGATGAGGCGTCACCGCGCCAGACGGGGGGGGGGGGGGTTGGGCGGATGGGGACGGGGACTGGGGACGGGGTCGGGGACGGGGGGGGGGTTGGGTGGTTTACCTTGTTAGGAGGAAGAAGAGGGAGGGGAAGGAGGAAGAAGAGGGAGGGGAAAGAAAAAAATGCTAAGTCATGTATATATATTATGAACTTAGCCACGGATTAGCCACGGCTTAGCCGTGGCTAAGTTGTTCTTCAATTCAAATTAGCCACGGCTGAGCCGTGGCTAATCCGTGGCTAAGTCTGGCCACCGATCTATGTTAGCCACGACTAGGCCACGGATTAGCCACGGCCCAGCCGTGGCTAACATATATTTATATATATATATTTTTTTCGTGTTTTACATTGATATTTTTTTATCCGCGGTTGATACGTTTTTAATTTGCGTTATTCCTAACATTTCAAATTAATTACACTAACATAATATTATAATATAATTAGAGCCATCATTCGTAAATCGGAAAAGTATATATATATATATATATTATATATATAACAAAATAATCAACATAAACGATAACATATATCGATCGCATCCGTGCTTATAAATAATCTTCTATATATAATACTCTTCTATATGTAGTAATATTATTGATTGTAATTACGAAACTTAAATTCAAATTAATGTATATCTTCGTCGATCGATTGAAATGATAAGAGCACATATATATATATGTGTACATATATATACATTGCTCATATATAACACAATAATGAATATTGTAAAAATAGATTTTATATATATATATATTTAGTTATGATATTTTATTTGAATAATAATCCAAATTGAAAGAAAACATTTATTGTAAAAATAGATTTAAATACGGATTATTAAAATTTAATAATTTTTTTTTTAAAAAAAACAGGCCGTTAGCCACGGATGGGCCGTGGCTAATTTTTCCCCCTAAACCGTTGCTAATCCGTGGCTAATAGCCACGGCCTCGCCACGGATTTTTTCCGTGGCTAAAATCCGTGGCTATTTGCTCTTTTTCTAGTAGTGAGACAAGCTCTGAATTCTATTTTGTCCACTACTTGGTTCATCAAGATGATAGAGACCGTTCCTTTCCTCAACACGCCCAATCATCCTCTTCATGCTCCTTTCCTAAAATACACAGTGACATGGGTAGAAGAGCATAGTGCAATTTGAATCATTAGTTAACTTACAGATGAAAATAAGATTGGTGTACAATTTTGGGACATGAAGAACATTTTTTAAAGTAAGAGATTCACTTAAATACACATCTCCTTGACCAACCACACTTGTAGCTGATCCATCGATTGTAGTGATTTTTCTATTGCTTGGACAAGGAGTATATGAGATGAATTTAGATGAGTTGGTCATATGATCAGTGGCTCCTGAGTCAATGACCCAAGAGTTGGGAAAGATAGTATCTGAAGCATTAAATGAATGCGAAAAGGAAATAGGGATGAGGGGAGAAGGAATACCTAAGAATATCTCGACAATAGTACCTGTTGAAGATTGTGATTTTTGTTTCTGTAATGTCTCTAATAGACCCCTCATCTTTTCTATTTCCTCACTATTGAAGCTGTGAACATGGAAACTAGTATTTTCCATATTCATAGCTGCAATATGTGCCTGCTCATGCCTTTTTGACTGTCCTTCCTTCATATTCTAAGGCTTTCCATGAAGCTTCCAACACCTCTCTCTTGTATGTCTGGAATTTTACAAAAACTACACCATAAAGTGTCTTTGTTTGTAGCTTTGGAAGAATTTGTCAGTTCAACACTAGTGTGCTGCTCCATGTTAGGGCTTCTATTATTTTTGATTTCTGGATGCTAGTGCCGAGCTATCTATGGCTAGTGTGTCAATCATGATCCCTCTTCTACTTTCTTCATCTAAGACAATTGAAATTGCCTCATTCAGTGAAGGCAATTCTTCCTTCCCAAAAATTTGTACCCGCACTGCATCAAATTCTAAATTCAAGGCGGCTAAGAAATTATATACTCTATCCCTTTCAACAAACCGTTTAAGGATAGCAGCATCTTCACTGCACTTCATTTGAATGCACTGATAGTGATCCATTTCTTGCCGCAAACTTTTCAAAAAATTAGAGTAGTCTGTAACCGAACGATTACCTTGTTTGGTACTCAAGATCTTTGTTTTAATTTCATAAATGTGAGCAGCATCATTCACCTTTGAATAGGTTTGCTTAACAGCATCCCAAATTGCTTTAGCCGTTCCTAGAAACATATAAGTGTCACTAATCTCAGGTAACATGGAATTCCAAAGCCAAGACATCAACATGGAATCTTCTTCATCCCATGCATCAAACTTTGGGTCCCCAGGTTTTGGACCCATACCCAATAAATGGCTCAATTTTCCTTTTCCTTTTAGAAAAGTACGAACTAATTGAGACCACTTCAAGTAATTCTTACCATTCAATTTATAAGCTGCCTGAATTTGTTGCAATTCACTTGTTAAATAGTGAATGCTATTATCCATTCTATGTTCCTTTTTATTATCATCAATCATAGTTTAATTCCACACAATAAGCAGCAGAGAGAAGCAAGAAAGAAACAGGCAAAGGTACTTTGATTTTACCACAAATCCAAAGAGCACGCTACTGTATAGTCATTAGATGACTGTAGCAACACCAGAAACTGGCCGGAAACCTTGAGGCAATGCCGAAAAGTCAAGCCCAACCCCTGTCTGTCAACTTATGCGCCCCCACGAGCCGGTGAGTGAGAAACTATCCGAAAGTTGAACGTGCTGCACGCCCGACCATTGGAGAACCTTTTTTCGGTCGAAAACCACGTTCCGCCGTTTTCTATGGTGGCTATGAGAAATAAGTGCACTCTAAAAAGGTATTGTTCTCGATAGTAAATCTTAACGCAAGCTTAACCCTAGGAACTTATTTTAAATGGCTCTGATACCATGAAAGAAGAACTCAAAAATTCTGTATCTTGAGTTAATTTACACGACTGTTACAATGGCTATTTATACCAGAGAAACCTAATCTAGAAAGGAAAACCTAATTAGAACCAAATAAAGAAAACCTAATTACAGGAATATAATCTCTAGAAATTAGGAACAAATAAGGAAATAGCTAACTACTTTTCCCACACCCGGATCTTGGTGACTAGTTCGGATTGGACAATCAGATCTGCTATTTGAGCAAGAGACCTTATGGTAAAATTATTCTTAAATACCCAATTCTATTGCGTAATTGTACTAATTCGGCTTTTCTAATAAGAGCATCGGCAACTCTTTCCCAGGGTGATATTGGATCTTACAATCATAATCCTCCAAGAATTCCAACCATCTTCTTTGTCTCATGTTGAGGTCCTTATGAGTAGGTAACGACTTTAAGCTTTTGTAATCAGTATACACCTCATAGGTTGTCCCATATAGATAATGTCTCTACTTGGCCAAAGTAAATATAATTACACTCATGAGAACAAAGCTTCCGTGATGCGTAAGCAACCACTTTCCCATTTTGCATCAACACACACCCCAAACCTTCTCTAGATGCATCAGTGTAGGCAACAAAATTTTTATTTCCTTCAAGTAGTGTCAGCACTGCAGCGGTGGTTAAACGTCATTTTAATTCTTGAAAACTAGTTTCACACTTTTCATTCCATTGGCAGAGAGAATTCTTGCGAGTCAGTTGAGTTAAGGGCTCTACAATTTTTGAAAAATTTTGTATGAGTCGCCGATAGTAACCTGCTAATCCCAGAAAGCTTCTTACTTCAGTTAGAGTCTTTACACGCTTCCAATTATTAACAGCTTCCACCTTGGAGGGATCGACTTCAATTGCGGTCTTGGAAATTATATGCCCAAAAAATGTAACTTTCTCTAACCAGAAGTCACACTTATTAAATTTTGCATATAATTTGTTTTCTTGTAACGTCTGTAGAACAATCTGCAAGTGTTCTGCATGCAGTTCTGGAGTCCTTGAGTATACCAGGATGTCATCATGAAAACAACCACAAATTGATCCAAATATGGTCGAAAGACCTGGTGTATCATATCCATAAAAGCTGCTGGTGAATTGGTCAATCCAAAAGGTATAACAACAAATTCAAAGTGCCAATATCAAGTAGTAAATGATGTTTTAGGAATATCTTCCTCTTTTAACTCTAATCCGATAATATCCTTGTCTGAAATCCAATTTAGAATATACTTGTGATCCTTGCATAAGGTAAAATAGTTCTTCTATGTGTGGTAGTAGATATTTATTCTTGACAATCATTCAGTTTAATTCTCGGTAATGAATTCACATCCGAAGTGTCTCATCCTTCTTTTTAACAAATAGCATTGGCGCTCCCCAGGGTGATGTACTTGGTGAAATATATCCACTTTCTATCAATTCTTCAAGTTGCTTCTTCAAGTCCTTCAATTTTGCTAGGGCCATTCGGTATGGTGTTTTTGAATAAGGTTCGGCTGCTGGTATGGTGTCGATCACAAATTCTATTTCTCTCTAAGGAGGTAATGAAAACACATCTTGGAATTCGTTTACAACAACAACTTCCTCTATCTTTATTTGGTCATTCGATTTGTTGAGCAAATAGGCAGTGAATCCTAATGCTCCCTCCTTGATACACTTTTTTGCTTCAATGAAGGAGATAAGAGATATAGTTTTGGGCGAACTAAGGCGGATTATTGACCTATGTGAGTTTTCCCTTCCCAAAATAATCCTTTTAGCAAAACAATCTAGTTGGGCCTAATGTTGATACAACCAATCCATCCTAAGGATTATATCGATGTTTTGAATAGGAAGCTCTATTAAGTCAACGGGATATGTTTTTCCTTCAATTTTTACCAGACATCCTTTTAGAACCCGATTAGTAAGATAACTAGATCCTAACTGGGTGCTAACATCAAAATTATAAGATAAAGATTCTAGCAATAACCCCAATCGATTCACATATTCCACAGATACGAAAGAATGATTAGCTCCAGGATCATATAATATTTTCATAGAGGTGTTTGAAATTTGAGCTGTACCTTCCACCACAGTAGTTGGATCGGGTCCTTCATCTGCTTCTAGAGTGTAAGCTCTAGCTCTTATTCTTGGCCTCCCAATGAGTGGAACTTGAGTCCTTTCTTCTTGAGTTGAACCAGGGAAAATAGGGTTTTGGCCCTTTGGGCAATCCTTAATCATGTGTTGATCGCTACCACATGCTAAGCATTTTTCGTTCCTCTGTGTGGATTTTGATTTTGTTGGCTAATTTCCTTCCATACTCCAACCATTTGACTCAGAATATCACTATTATTTCCTTGGTTGGGAACATGATTTTTTTCTAGGTCAAACCTTGTTGTGGGTCCTTGGTGACGGTTTTCTTGGGGTTGTGTTACAGTAGGGTAAGTTGGTTCTGGGGTTGGTTGGGAGTGTAAGCGGGTATATGTAGCTCCTTTTCGTGGTACCATCAAAATTCTAAGTCTTATGGATTCAAATCTTGGGAATAATTATCAAAACATGATTGTCACATAAAGTTATGCATAAAACTTCACTATATCATGTATATAATATGGGATAGCTTATTCAATAATCACATATAGAGCACATAAACACTTATTGATTCGGTCAAGAGAAAGACCAGATGTATGCATACTTACCTATATATAACACATACTTATAACCTAAACCTAGGCTCTGATACCACCACTGTGGCACCCCTCCCGCTAGGATTTTCCTATACAGTTGGAGCCTACCAACGATCACGCTAAGCACAAATTTTGAAATTTGCACCAAATACGACCGCCTAACTTAATAATACGTAGTGGAGGTAGAATAAGAGATTCAACATGGATAATATACATAACTACGTTAAGTACAACCAAGTACAATATCAAAATAGCCAACTAGTGGCAACAAGTAGTAAACTATGGATCATAAGGAAAAAAAAGTGAAACAAAGAACATTAATATAACAACTGGAAGTACGACAACCACTCTACGAATACCCATTATTTTGATTTTGAGGCAATGAACAAAAAGAAATGAGGGGTTAAGTCCAAATGACTTGGTGAGGCCATATACAGATAAATATACATTTGACTAGAAATGAGACTCACAACTATTAAATCATAATATAGTGCACGTAGTGTGAAGTGTAACTTGAGAATAATAACTGGACTGAGTAATACTTACAGGGAGCCCGAGATAGAGTCTCCAACCTTATGACTACCCAGAACAGATAAATCACGCGCCCGTTCAATATATTGCTTCAATCCCTACTACAATCATCCTCCGGTTGTACGTATTAATTGGTTTCATGGAATGGTATCATATAAAATATTCCACTGACGGTCCGTTCCGTCCGATAAAATTCCTCTTATAAGTATTTGGGCCTAAACTTCCCAAGGGCGTCCCCAAGGGTCAATGGATATAATAGGACATATATGGCCCGCAACTTGTCAACAAAGCAATAACCATTTTTACACCTGGGATACATAGAAATACAATTAAAATATGATATCCCAAAGGTGTTAAAAAATCATACTGGCAATATCAAAAAATGTAATATTTTGGAAAATAACTTGCCTTATATGTATGGAAAACATTTTCCAAAAGATTGGATAGCATAAATTCAATAAGGTAGGCTATATGAATAATATTTATATCATATAGTTCAAAGTCCCAGAAATGAATTGACAAAGCACTCTACTTAGGTGTTTATCAAGTTTATAGATTTGGTTTGGCTTGATCTTCCTCCTAAAATTTACATTAATAGCTATAGTTAGGATACTGCTTAGTAATCTTTGTTTAGAGAATAACCTAACTACTTATATTCTTCAACTAGCACAATACTCATATAATCATAATTTAGAAATTAAGACACTAACTTATACCTAGTATCCACTTTAAGAAAATATTGCACATTTTCGCATAATCTAACATAAAAACATAAGAAACATATTCTCATACTCTAAATCATAAAAGCATATTAAAACCACATTTTGGAATAATAACTAAGCATGCTTTATTCCTAATTTTATAAACATAGAGCATATTTACAACTAAAAAAACATGCTTTCTAGAAATTATTCAAGAGAATAGCATCCAAGAAAATAGCATGTAACATAGGACTTATGTCTAAGTTAATCATGAAATATCAACTTATGAAAACCACTTCAAAAGTAGACAACCTACTAGACCAAGAACATTGAAGCATGCTTGGCAAGAACTTTTAGTCATGAGCATTGAAACATACTTTTAGCAAGAACTTTTATTCAAGGTGAACATAAATAACACTCTTACTTATGGGTTTGAGCAAGATTTCTACCTTTTCAAAACTGTTTGAGAAAAATAAGGGAGTATATAGAAGGCTAATAGGTATATATCTATGAAGAAAGAAGGGTTTGTTGATATGTATATATATATGTGTATATATATATGTGTGTGTGTGTGGGGAGGGGGGGGGGGAAGAAATGCTATAAATATTGAGTGTTTTGTGTGTTGAGAGTGGAGTGAGTGTGGTGTGTGTTTTTAGGCGGGAGTTTTGTGTGTGTGGGAAAATGAAAACAATAACCCCTTTTTATAGAGTTTAGGGCAAGAAATATGATTTTTATACTATAAGGTAAATTTATAATAAATGCATAGAAGATAAGATAAGATAGGATAAGACAAGATAAGAAAAGATAAGATAGGATAAGATTAGATAAGATAAAATAAGATATTTTTGTAGTTATCCAAATTGTTATGTTTATCAAGAATCTTATCAAGATCTTAGCATTTAAGAATATTTATTAGGAGAAAATGACATTTTTGGATAAGTATATATATATGTATGATAAAACATGATCCATTATATAATATATGCTTATAAATTCAAAAATTAAATGTGTATATAGCTATATTTTCTAAATATAAATATATTTTTGCATATGACTTTATTACAAATAAAATAATAAGCTATAATTCTTGAAAACACATGTATGTTTATGATAAATATAATTATCACCTCACATAATTCACATGTAAAATAAGGATCATATAAAACGTGAAAACAATATTAAGCATGCACTTATATTATAAGAATCGATTTATATCGTTGTTAGACCAAAAATTGGGATGTCACAGGGGACAAAATATATATGTATATATATATATGATAAATATATGGTGTATATTATGTCTTGCTCCCTAATTTTCCTAACATTCAATGAATCTTCCACTTGTAAGCTTTCTTCTAGATATATATATATATATATATATACATATATATATACACACACACACACACACTTATAAGGCTCATATGAACATAGATTATGAATCATGCATTTGGGGCAACACTTAAGCTAAAATTAGGTTAACACTTGGGCATTGAGTGGGAAGATTTCATTTATTATACCCCTTAGTTGTAACCCTAGGTGGAAAGATAATAATAATAATTAGAAAATGACTTAATTATTTAGTAATCCTATTTCCTACTCCAACTACTATAAATAAGGGATTTAACACCTCATTTTCATCACACAACACTCACAAACACATCCATATACACACTAAATCCTGCCTAAGACACACACACACCTACACTCACCTTGCTTTCACATGTAAAACACTCTATATTTATAGTATGTCTTCTATGCTCCATATTTGATGTGTGCAAGGTAGGAATTTTTCTTAATTTCATAAGTTTTAGTTTCCTATGCTCATTTTAAAAGTGTTTATTTATTTAAATTAATGTTTATTATGCAATGTTTTTTTATGTGAAATGTGGAAATCTTACCTAGTACATGAGTTAGCTACTTGTGTTAGTTTTTACCATGCTATACTAGACCCTAAGATGCAACTACAAGTTAGTTGTTATCATGGTTCTAGTTATAAATACACATTGTTATCTTTATGAAAGTGAGTGCTTAGGGAAGTAGGGTTTTCTCTAAGTACTTAAGTTAGTTTAAGTCTTGCATGTAGCTATCATGTTATTATGCCCAATTATGTTACTATTATGTTAGAAAGCATGTTTCTATATGTAGTTATGCTTTATGTTCATAAGAAAGCAAGTATAGTCCTTAGTTTCAAATATGTTTTCGTATGTTTTACGTTTGAAGATATGAAATTATGTGAAATGTATGAAAAACTATGTGTGCATGCTGGGCCCAAAAGTGATAGGGTTGGATGCGATTGAGTTCGGTCTGGACAGGCATGAACTTGCTAGTCTTAAAATAGTTCTCAACCCTCCATTATTGCCTAATCCCTCCTTGTATGGACGGAGTATTCCATATACTAAAATGAGTCGTAGAAAATTCGGCATATACCCAGGATATGACCACCGGAGTGTTTAGTTGGGATTTGGAGTATTTCGATTGGAAGAAGAGGGATAACGACACGGTGAGATAAGGTAGTCATACAAAGATGTAAAAAAGGTAGTAAAATGTGAAATATAATGTGAAATATTATATGTCTATACGCACATATTACACACACCCATGCACCTTATGTGATTAAGTAAAATTTCTATTCAACGTGTATGTTGATGCTATTTTATATAATGTTTTTAGCCAGGAATGAGATGGGGAAATACACAGGAAGATAGTGAGGAGCGGTTCAGAGCCTTTAACTAATAGGGTTTAAGCTTGATGTTTTGTACTTAGAAGCCGAGAGTTACTGTAAAATTTTGATGTAGATGCCAACTCCATGGCCAGTCTATGTGCACCAATGTTAGGTATAGGTCCCCCTAATATAGAGACATGTGAGTCAATAAAGATCCATTGCTCACTCAGTAAGGTGAATCAATATCCCACATATTTCACTATTACTCATCCACTTAAACTACTGTGCAGTATAGAGGACCATGATCAGAAAAGAGATTTCTGAATTGATTATTAAATGGACTACTTACATTAGAAGTGCAGTATTGAGATTAGTAGGATTTTGTATATCACATGTCCTATACCTTAGTCGGTAAGATCTATAAGGAAAGGACAATATTTCTATAGCAAGTCACAAATGGTAAGACTTATGCTCATACTTCAACCATTGATTAGGTATTCGTGGGCTTATTACAAGACATTGGCAAATATGGATGGAGACCATTAGTTTGAATAGGTTCAAATAAAACAATTATTACTTAAAAAGGAGTTTTAATTAATTACGGACAACTTTAGTGTCTAAAATATTACATTGATTGCTTGGCCATCGTGAATCGATTGGTTAACCTTAGGGGCCACACACAAATATTGACCAAACACCTCTTTTGTATCTATTGTTAATAAAGTTAACAAAACTAGATTGATCAATTAAATTGTGAGTTCAAGTGCATCAAAACAATTAAATTATGTTAAATGAGATGTGCCTTAAGTAGGAGGGGTTGATTATGTCAAAAATGTTTCCTGTAAAATTAGAGTATATTAAAAACTTTTGTTGCATAGTGGAAATTTTGTGCTATGTAAAATATATTTTAATACCAGTTGAAATACCAATTAAAACAGTAGAGATTGTGACAACCCGAAACCCTTGGCTAGTTATAGAGAAATGCTACAAATACTTGTAATATAGTAAGCTGAAAATTTTTGTAGAAGTCATTTATTAAACATAGCAAAACACCAATTACATGATAATAGTCCTAAATACATAATACGACTACAAAAACTCGTCTAAGACTTCTTCTAGCCAAAAGCTCGAAATCGCCTCTCGCTATCCTCCTCGTTGATAACCTCGTTCTCATGTCCGGCTAAAACATTATATATTTAACAACGTCAACAATCATGTTGAGTAGTAATTTCACTTAACACATAAGGTGCGCGTGTGTGACTTGAACATACATATTTTCACGTTTTTGTATCAACATAAAACATGCAAAATTTCAGATAATAAGAATCATAAATTGCACATTTTTCTACCGTTTCCGCCTCGACGGGTGACTACCTTATCTCGCCGTGCCGTAATTCAATTCCAACCATTACTCCCACCCAACCAGACACTCCAGTGGTCATATCCCGGGCATATGCCGATTTCCTATGACCCATTTTAGTACATGGAACACTCCGTCCATGCAAGGTGGGATTAGGCAACGATGGATGGCGAGAACGTTTAAGACCGGCAAGCCCGTTGCCGCCCGGCCGAACTCAACCCCATCCACCCCTATCACATTTTTGGGCCCATATACACACAATTTTCAGTACAATCAGTACAATCCCCAGGACAATACACACTGATTTTCAGCACGTTGCACAAAATTTCAGCATAGAACACAATTTCCAGCTTACACGTTTTAGGTTGCGATCAAGATTTTCAATTCGCAAAATACCTGAATTTCAGTTTAAAACATACTGAAATCACACCCTGGAATTTCCAGCTTTTCAAAAATAGATTTTCAGCTTATAAAATTCGAAATTCCAGCCTTGAAAAACAAGATTTTTAGCTGCGGGAACAGTAATTCCGGTTTGAAAGCAGAATTTCCAGCTTTGAAAACAATTACAATTCTCAGCTTTTAACACTGAATTTTCGAATTCTAAAACATAAATCAAACCCTAAACACATAGATAAACCCTAAACAAGCATGAAATCTAATATTTAGCAACATGGATCCAACAGAAACGTTCAAATTTCCAGCGCAATTGTTCATGAGCATACAACATGTGTTTAGCTAAATTATCGTGAAATCCTTTCGGACTAAGATAGTAACCAACTTGTGGTTACATCCCATGTCCTAATAGGAGAATAATATGCTAACACTATAAGAAAACTAGCTCATGTATCAAGAGAAATCACTACCTTCTTCTAAAGGGGTTTTCTTCTTTTCTTTGTAGGTTTTGAAACAAAGTGGTGCAATAAAGAGAAAAGGTGAATTTGTGGGGTAAAATGAACCAAAAAGAGGGAGATATGGGAGTGTGTTTGGCTGGCTGTTTAGGTGAATGAGGGTGTGGTGTTTTATATTTTCTTGCACATTTAGTTACTTATACTAATGTTAGAAGAAATGGAAGAAATACGATTAAAATAGGCTTAAGTCTTAATCTAATTATGTCTACTTTGCAACTCAATATCCAACTTTGCAACTCAATGTCCAACTAATAGGTCTAAGGGTGCTTAGTGGTGGTCTATAGGTGCTTAGTGGTAGTCTAAGTAATCCTTGACCATACATGTAGGTATACTTCTAGAGAAGTATATACAAGTGTCTCTACAAGTGTACATGGATAGTGATTGGTAGAAGATTGAGACCTAAGGGTTAATATCCATCATGCATTGAATTTATGCATATATATATGCTGAAAAAACATCCTCCCCCTTAATTTTCTGAAATTGTGAGTTATTTCATGTATTTTGGATATTTTATTGAAAGTATGGAAGAAAATAGTCTTTAGGGGAGACAAATGCAATTTATGCATCCTTTAGGGATTTTCCTAAAATATATATATGAAAACTAAATATATATCTATATATACATATATATTGTTTTATGTGTTAGAAATTTAAATAATTATTCTCAATATTATTTTGTGAAAGTGACACATTTTGGTGAAATGGCATTTATAAGAAGTATAGAGAAAATTCCTAATCTAATGTGTGTACATCTATATATATATAAACGTGTTTAAGTATATATATATACATACTATATTTTTCTTGAATTTTTATGCATGGAAGGATGGTTAACCAACGATGAGAAAATAATCCTATATCGATGCATGTTGTAAATAAAACGAGCACATTTTGCAAAACAATATTGTTTCGTAAATGATGCATATAACATGCAAGTCACATAAGTCACATACATTTAAGCATATATAATAGAACGTATGAGTGAAAGATCGGGTCCTTACAGAGATAAACTAAGTGCAAAGCAATAAAGGACACAACTATATATCTTAGTTATCCCAAATGGGCTATGTCCAGTCCATAAGTTTTCATTTAGGACTTATTAAAAGAAATGGTATTAGTACAGTATACAATAGTTCCAAGTCAAATACAAGAAAGTAAAAGAGAAAGGAAAAGTATGCTCTCTATACCAAGAGCCGCTCTCAATCCCAAGAACCCCATGCCAACGATAGACAACCTTTGAAGCAAGCTAGAGTGATCCATTCTGGCGGTGTGTATTGTGGCCACCCCTTGTTTAGACCTCAGTATGTAGTACTCTTAAATTTCCCCTACCATCTAGCTTGCAACCTTGGGCACCCAACTACTACCGTGACCCAATAACCCTTCATTAACTTAACTGGCTCCAAGGAACTCGGTTACCTTTGTTCGCTCTTCATATTGCAAGGTCGCTCGTAGCGACACAAAAAGTAGACACAAGTCAAAGACGACTGAGGAAGGTTATTTAATAAAGACCAACAATTTCCTAAATACATTCATCATCAGATCCTTGGAGCATTAAAACCAAACTAAAAAGATCAACTCTCTTCCCCTTTTTGATGGTGACAAGAGATTTGATGAGGTAATGAAAGACTCAAAGGAAACATTGCTATGCTCCACCTAAATCTATGAAGAGGTTTTTGATAAGTCTCCCCCTGAATAAGTACCAACCATAAGAACAAGCAAAGAGAGATATAAAAGCATTTAAGAATTATAAAAATGGATAATAGTGATAAGTCCATAATTATACTTGATTTTGGTGTTTATATTTTCGGACTTATCACGCATCTTTCTCTATTCAAGACTTATTATACGTAAGTTTAAGCTAAATCATTGTTTTGTAGGTGAGATGGGAAAAAGATCATAAAAGGGATGAAAAGTGGGATCAAAAGTTGTTTATTTACACAACATATTTCCAGTAACAACTTAATTGAAGTAATTCGAAGGAGAAACGGGCTGCAAGAATGTGTATGTACACATGGAATTCTGAGTACTTACCCAATTCCAGCCATTTGAAGGAAAAATGAATCTGCAAATTTGCATAAGTACGCAAAATATTTTGCGTACTTAATCTGCGACAACAATTTAATACTTTTCTTATTTGACTAGGACTCTAATTAGGAATATGGTTCTAGGCGATTCTCTACCCTTTTTTAGTCCAGATTCAAGCCACAAATAGGGACATACATTTGTCTTAGATTTAGATAGATTAGAACACTCTCTTTTCCATTTTTTTGGGATCTACCTTAGGGATTTTTCAAGACAAAGATGGAGAAGATTCGGAGGCGAAGTCAAGAACGAAGTTTGGAGGGACGTTTTTGTCTGAATTCTCCACCAAATAAGTTTATTTCTTCTCTTTATAGATTCTTTTTCGTATTTCGTTCTTGTGTTTCAATTCATTATGAACTAATTCGATTGATAAGTGTAACGATGGTGTAGTTCTCCTTTTCTCTATTCTATGAAAACCCCATGAATATGAATGTGATTTCGTATGTTTTTGTGTGAATCTCACTTAATGATCAAATACTTGGTTAGGGTTTGATCACCCCTAATTAATGAATTTGAGAATCATTGATGAGGTCGAGAGATGATTCACGATTGTAACTCTAATTAGATGAGATCAATTGGTATTAAAATTGCATGAAAATGAATTTAATATTGATTGAGCCTTAAGGCAGTGTTAACACTTATACTTATATTTTCTAGTGCTTGGATTAATTGATATTTTTGTTCCTAGCTTCACACAACCATGAATCCATTCAATTTAGGGATTGGATTGAAATAGGGAATTAGGTTAATGAAATCACCTTACACTTGCATTTTTTGCATTGGTTATTTGTTATAATTTTTATTCATGAGTAGTTTTTAATTTGATATTACCTATAATTTAGAAAAATAAAACCACTCCACAATTTGATCAATTTAGCTAACCAAAACGAGTCACTTTCATGGGCCCAATCATAATCCCTATGGGATTCGACACTCTACTCATTTTATATTACTTGTACGATTGCGTGCACTCACGTAGCCCCATCAAATAGCAGGCAAGAGTGGATAAACTAGGCCTAAGTAGTTTAGATTTATTATAGGTCATCATCAAATCGATCATACCTCTCCACCTTCATTATCAAAGAGGTTGAGTTTCAAAAACAAATAGTACAAGCAGTTAAAAAATAAGCAGTAAACAAAAAACTGAGAGTCATAAGGTTATCTTCTTCTTCTTGAGCTTGGTAAGAAGGTGGTAGACTTTTGTCATCTTCTGGTTGGTTTTTCTCACTTTCAAAGTAATACCAACAATGATTTTGTTAGTATGTTCCTTGAGGTCAACAGTAGTAATTATGATTTCATTTAGCTTATCTTCTGGGCTTTGAAATATTCCTTGAAGTCCTCCTGACCTGCATGGACTACTGCATGGGACTAGAAGCCTCTGTATCACTGGCAGCATCCAACTTCCCTTTGTCTTTCTTAGAACATGTGGAAGACTTGCCTTCTTCCTTCTATTCTAAACCTTTATACCACTAGCATAAAATAACACCAAATTAGATAAGCAAACTCATCAATTTTCATAAGATTGTCCCATCCAAGGATCGTCAAAAGTTCTTGAACAAGTGGTTTAGGCAAATTGTCAAAATCAACAAACCTACCATGATTATGCTCTTTTTGAGATACTTTCTATAACGACCCCGGTAACCAAGTTTGTTAAAAATTTACATTCAAAAGCAAGTAATAGAAAACATGCTTAAATATATGACAAAATGTCAAGATAATACAACCAGTTCAGAACGCCGGACATAAAGGTATGTTGACAACATACATAAAATCAATAATTACAACAGAATATGTACGCAACGGAATTTTGTTGCTCTCTTTCTAATAAAAGGCTTCAAAGGGTTCTTCCTCCTCGCTTTTATTTAAGCTAGTATCGGGCTCATCTAAAAAAAAACATATCATATGAACACGATCAACATACAGTTGAGTAGAAATATTACTTAAGCACATAAGGTGCTCGTGTGTGTGATTTGCACATAGGCACATATGGTTACTTTACACATATTAAAAACGTAGGCTTTTATTTCAAACCTTTCTCGTCACCTAACAGTGACCCTTATGACTCCCCCAGCCGAAATAACAACCAGCACATTACTCCCGCCTACCTTATCCTCCAATGGTCGTACCCCGGGTTTTACGCCAAATTTTTCCTACGACCCACTCTCTTATATAGATCACTCCGTCTACATAAGGGGGGATTAGGAGATGGAGGGAGTGAGAACTCTTACAGCCGGCTACCCCATTGGTATGTCCCGGTGGAACTCACCCAAACCACTCCGATATATTTCGGGCCCAATTCATATTCACAATTTATGCACATAGTATAATTTTGGAATCCTGCTTCCATGTTTCAACATGTTATTCCAACATCTTAGAAACGAATATCATCAATATAAAATGAAATATATGTTGACTAAAAACTATAAGGAAACATCAATATATAAATATAGATATCTATACGTATAACATATTTATATATTTAGACGAAACATATAATTAAAATAAAAAGTTAGACTAAACATATAATTAAACCTTAAATCTAGATTAACCATATAATTACTCATAAAGATATTTATATACATATACGTACATCATGTATATAAATATCTATATAATATCATCAACCATCCCAATATGATTATATATATATGTACGTATTATATATATATATATACACAAATATATACGTTCATGTATATATATCTATATAATATCATCAACTATCCCAATATGATTATATATATATGTACGTATTATATATATACATACACAAATATATACGTTCATGTATATATATCTATATAATATCATCAACTATCCCAATATGATTATATATATATGTACGTATTATATATATATATCTATACAAATATATACGTATGATATATATATAAACAAATATCAAAATATATTTTGATAACTTTAAGAAATATAATTTTATGAACATGATGTCAAATATACTATAATACCCTAAACTTGTAATATAGTTGTGGCACCCCTCCCGCTAGGATCTTCCTATACGGTTGGAGACCACTGACGATTGCACTGAGCACAAATTTTGAAATTCACACCCAGTACGAACGCCTAAATTAACAATACGCAGTGGAGGTAGAGTAAAATATGCAACATGGATAATATAGATAACTATGTTTAGTACAACCAAGTAGAGCAACCGAGTACAACATCAAAATAGCCAACTAGTGGCATCAAGTAGCAAACTACAGATTATAAAGCAAGACAAAGTGAAATGAAGCTTAATATAACAACTGGAGGAGCGGCAACCATCCTATGCACGCCCATTATTCTGATTCTGAGGCAATGAACAGAAAGAAACTAGGGGTTAAGTCCAAATGACTTAGTGAGGCCACATATATATAGATATATATTTGATTGAAAATGAGACTCAAAACAGTTAAACCATAATAAAGTGCACGTAGTGTGAAATGTAACTTGATAATAATAACTGAACTGAGTAATACGAACAGTGAACCCAAGACGGAGTCTCCAACCTTATAACTACCCAAAACAGATAAATCATAATAGAAACCCTTATGCCTCCCTTGTCGAGAAGCCACCTCGACACCAAACAAGACGGAGATGTATCACGCGTCCGTGCAATACATCGCTCCAATCCCTACTACAGTCATCCTCCGGCTGTACGTAGAAATTGATTTTACGGAATGGTATCATATAAAAGGTTCCATCGACGGTCCGTTCCGCCCGATAAAATTCCTCTTATAAGTACCTGGGCCCAAACTTCCCAAGGGCGTCCCCAAGGGTAAACGGATATAATAGGACATATATGGCTCACAACTTGTCAACAAAGCAATAAGCATTTTTACACCCGGGATACATAGAAATACAATTAAAATATGATATCCCAAAGGTGTCAAAAATCAGTTTGAGACAGATACAACTTGGCAATATCAGAAAATGCAATATTTTTGGAAATAACTTGTCTTATATGTATGGAAAACATTTTCCAAAAAATCTAATAACATAAATTCAATAAGGTAGGCTATACAAATAATATTTATATCGTATAGTTCAGAGCCCCAGAAAGGAATTGACAAAGCACTCACCTTAGGAGTTTATCAAGTTTATAGATTTGTTTCGGCTAGATCACTTGACTTCCTCCTAAAATTTACATTAATAGCTATAATTAGGATACTACTTAGTAATCTTTATTTAAAGAATAACCTAACTACTTATATTCTCGAACTAACACAATACTCATATAATCATAATTTAGAAATTAAGATGCTAACTTATACCTAGTATCCACTTTAAGAAAATATTGTACATTTTCACATAATCTCACATAAAAACATAAGGAACATATTCTCATATTTTAAATTATAAAAGCATATTAAAACCATATTTTGGAATGATAACTAAGCATGCTTGATTCCTAATTTTATGAACATAGAGCATAATTACAACTAAAAAAAAAACATGCTTTCTAGCAAGTATTAAAAGAATAGCATTCAAGAAAATAGCATGTAACATAAGACTTATGTCTAAGTTAATCATGAAATATCAACTTAAGAAAATCACTTTAAAAATAAACAATCTACTAAACCAAGAGCATTGAAGCATGCTTGGCAAGAACTTTACTCATGAGCATTGAAGCATGCTTTTAGCAAGAACTTTTACTCAAGAGCATTGAAGCATGCCTTAGCAAGAACTTTTACTCAAGGTAAGCATGAATAACACTCTTAGTTATGGGTTTAAGCAAGGTTTCTACCTTCAAGAGTATGTGAGGGAAATAAGGGAGTATATAGAAGGATAATAGGTATATATGTATGAAAAAAGAAGGTTTTATTGATGTATATATAGGTGGGGAAGATTTGCTATAAATAGAGAGTGTTTTGTGTGTTGAGAGTGGAGTGAGTGTGGGTGGGTGATTTTAGGCGGGATTTTGGTTTGTGTGGGGGAGAATGAAGACAATGGCCCCCTTTTATAGAGTTTAGGGCAAGAAATAGGATTTTTATAATATAAGGTCAATTTACAAGATAAGATAGGATAAGATAGGATAAGATAAGATAGGATAAGATTAGATAAGATAGGATAGGATAAGATAAGATAAGATAGGATAAGATAGGATAAGATAAGATAGGATAAGATAGGATAAGATAGGATAAGATAAGATAAGATAAGATAAGATAAGATTATGATAAGATTTGGATAGGATAAGATAAGATAAGATAAGATATTTTAATAAAATATAAACAAAAAATCAAATAAAATCTGATATTTATTGACCTAATATTATAAAATCTGAAATCATATCTTTATTTTATTAAAATTTCGAATTTATACTTATTTATGTTTGTAAAAATCGAAAACTAGGGTTTTAGGGCATAAAATTAGGGTTTTAAGGCCTAAAATTCGAAAATTCATAAATAATTTAGAAAAATTCCAAAATGATGAAATTATATCTTTATAAATCTGAAATTATATGTATATTTTCCAGAAATTTAAAATGTTTTAGTTATATTTTCAAAAATTACAATTTAGGACATAAGATTTCGAAAATTGTGTTAGAATGTCAAATACGTTTAAAGTTTGAAAAATCATGTAATTATCATGTCACATAATTCACATATAAAAGAAGGATCATACCAAACATGAAATATTAGTAAGCATGCATGTATATGAAAAGAACCGATTTAGATTGTTGTTAGACCAAAAATCGGGATGTCACAACTCTCCCCCCCTTAAAAGAATCTGGTCCCCAGATTCTTACCTGATTGAATAGTTCCGGATAACATTTACGTATTTTCTCTTCTGGTTCCCAAGTTGCCTCTTCAACTTGATGGTTTTGCCATAGTACCTTGACGAGTGGAATTTTCCGATTTCTTAACTCTTGGAACTTTCGGTCTAAAATGCGAATAGGTTTTTCTGTATAGGTAAGGTTAGGTTCAAGGGGTAAGTTTTCGGGTGGAAGGATATGGGTTTCATCAGGGTAGTATTTTCGGAGCTGAGATACGTGAAACACGTTGTGGATTCCTGTTAAGCTAGGTGGTAAGTCTAGTCGATATGCAACTTCTCCTATTCGCTCTATGATCTCAAATGGTCCAACATACCTGGGATTCAATTTTCCTCCTTTACCAATCCTTGTAAATCCCTTCCTTGGAGAGACTTTAAGGAATACTCGATCCCCGACTTCAAACTCCAGTTTTCTTCGTCGTTTGTCCGCATAACTCTTTTGTCGATCCTGGGCAGTCTTCATCTTTTGTTTGATAATTTGCACTTTGTCAATTGCATCTTGGATGAGTTCAGGTCGTACTGCTCTATGTATTCCATCCTTTGTCCATCTCCATTCATCCAAGTCCCAATATAGTGGTGATCGGCACTTTCTTCCATACAAAGCTTCATATGGTGCCATCTGTATTGAAGCTTGATAACTATTGTTATAAGCAAATTCAATCAAGGGCAAGTGCTTATTCCAGCTGTCACAATATTCCAATACGCACATTCTCAACATGTCCTCCAAATAGGCTATCAATCTTTCTGTCTGCCCATCCGTTTGTGGATGCGAAGAATTGCAATTTAGTGCCCATATGCCTTTGTATGTTTTGCCATAGCCCAGATGTGAACTTAGGATCCCTGTCTGAGATGATACATGTAGGAATGCCATGGAGTCTCGTGATCTCACAGTGGTAAAGTTCAGCTAAAGTTTCTACTCGATCAGTCGTTTTAACAGGCAGAAAATGTGCTGACTTGGTTAACCTATCCACGATTACCCATATGCTATCATATCCACCTCTTACCTTAGGTAATCCTACTAGAAAATCCATAGTAACTTGATCCCATTTCCATGTTGGAATCGGTAATGGTTGTAACATTCCTCCCGGCTTTTGGTGTTCGCCTTTGATCTTTTGACACGTCAAACATCTTCTTACGAAGTCTGAGATATCTCTCTTCATACCATTCCACCAATAATACTGTTTAAGATCTCGATACATTTTTGTTCCTCCTGGATGAACGGTATATGGTGTCTTGTGAGCTTCTTCCAAAATCTCTTTTTTCATTTCTTCAGGTATACATATTCTGCCCTTGTAACGTAAAATCCCCATATCATCAATCCCATATTTCTCATTTGTACTTTCCCCTACCTGGGCAATTTGCTTCTGATTCCACTTATCCTTTGCTTGCTTTTCCCGGATCTTGGTGACAAGTTCCGATTGAACAGTTAGATCTGCTATTTGAGCATGAGTCTTTATGGTACAATTATTTTTAGATACCCCAATTCCACTGCTTAATTGTGCTAATCCGGCTTTTCTACTAAGAGCATCGGCAACTGCGTTGGCTTTCCCGGGGTGATATTGGATCTTACAATCATAGTCCTCCAAGAATTCCAGCCATCTTCTTTGTCTCATGTTGAGGTCCTTCTGAGTGGGTAAGTACTTTAAGCTTTTGTGATCTGTATACACCTCAAAGGTTGTCCCATACAGATAATGTCTCCACTTGGCCAAAGCAAATATAATGGCTGCCAACTCCAAATCATGGGTCGGATAATTACATTCATGAGAACGAAGCTTCCGTGATGCATAAGCAACCACTTTCCCATTTTGCATTAACACACACCCCAAACCTTCTCTAGATGCATCAGTATAGACAACAAAATTTTCGTTTCCTTCAGGTAGTGTCAGTACTGGGGCGCTGGTTAAACATCTTTTTAATTCTTGAAAACTAGCTTCACACTTTTCATTCCATTTCCAGGGAGAATTCTTGCGAGTCAGTTGAGTTAACGGCTCTGCAATTTTTGAAAAATTTTGTATGAATCGTCGATAGTAACCTGCTAAACCCAGAAAGCTTCTTACTTCAGTTGGAGTCTTCGGACGCTTGCAATTATTAACAGCTTCCACCTTGGAGGGATCGACTTCAATTCCGGTCTTGGAAATTATATGCCCTAAAAATGTAACTTTTTCTATCCAAAAGTCGCACTTACTAATTTTGCATATAACTTCTTTCTCGTAATGTCTGTAGAACAATTCGCAAGTGTTCCGCATGCAGTTCTGGAGTCCTTGAGTATACCAGGATGTCATCAATGAAATAACCACAAACTGATCCAAATATGGTCGGAAGACCCGGTGCATCATATCCATAAAAGCTGCTGGTGCATTGGTCAATCCAAAAGGCATAACAACAAATTCAAAGTGCCCATATCGAGTATTAAATGATGTCTTAGGAATATCTTCCTTTTAACTCTAAGCTGATAATATCCTTGTCTCAAATCCAATTTAGAATATACTTGTGAACCTTGTAGAAGGTCAAATAGTTCTTCTATGTGTGGGAGTGGATATTTATTCTTGACAGTCATCCGATTTAACTCCCGGTAATCAATACACATCCGAAGTGACCCATCCTTCTTTTTAACAAATAGCACTGGCGCTCCCCAAGGTGATGTACTCGGCCGAATATATCCGCTTTCTATCAATTCTTCAAGTTGCTTCTTTAACTCCTTCAGTTCAGCTGGGGCCATTCGATATGGTGTTTTTGAATAAGGTTCGGCCGCTGGTATGGTGTCAATCACAAATTCTATTTCTCTCTGAGGGGGTAATGAATTCAATTTTTCTGGAAACACATCTTGAATTCCTGTACAACAGGAACTTCCTCTATCTTTATTTGGTCATTCGGTTTGTTGAGCAAATAGGCAATGAATCCTAATGCTCCCTCCTTGATACACTTCTTTGCTTCAACGAAGGAGATAAGAGATATGGTTTTGGATGAACTAAGGGGGATTGGTGACATAGGTGAATTTTCCCTTCCCAAAATATCTTCTTAGCAAAACAATTTAGTTGGGCCTGATGTTGATACAACCAATCCATCCCAAGGATTATATCATAGTTTTGATAGGAAGCTCTATTAAGTTAGCGGGATATGTTTTTCCTTCAATTCTTATCGGACATCCTTTTAGAACCCGATTAGTAAGATAACTAGATCCTAAGGGGGTGCTAACTTCAAAATTATAAGGTAAAGGTTCTAGTAATAACCCCAATCGATTCACAGATTCCATAGATACGAAAGAATGAGTAGCTCCAGGATCATACAATATTTTCATAGAAGTGTTTAAAATTTGAGCCGTACCTTCCACTACTGCAGTTAGATCGGGTCCTTCATCTGCCTCTAGAGCGTAAGCTCTAGCTTTTACTTTTGGCCTTCCGGCAGGTGGAACTTGGGTCCTTCCTTCTTGAGTTGAACCAAGGATATTAGGGTTTCGGGCTTTCGGGCACTCTTTAATCATGTGTTGATCACTACCCGCATGCTACACATTTCCATTCTTTTTCCAACAGGTTGCCTCTACGTGGCTAGGATGTCCACAATAGTTTGCATCCAATTCTTTCCCTGCCTCCAAGTTGGTTAACATTTTGATTTCCTTCAATGCGGGGGCGCTTATTGTTTCTTGCATTGGCTTGTCTGAGTTGTCCTCCACCCCCCGGACTAGGCACCTTATTCTTGCTCACCTTGTTAGTTATTTGTTTGATTTCCCGAATTTCTGCCTCAACAATCATGGACTTACTGACAGCCTGTGTATATTCCTCAATGTCGGTCGCCATTAACGCCCATCGGACTTCAGGCCGCAAACCTTGGATGAATCGTTTGGTTTTTCTCCTTTCATCATTCATTATATGTGGCGCATACTGTACCAAACGAGCGAATTTGGCCTCATATTCCGCAACAGTAAGGATCCCTTGAATCAAATCCATAAATTCTTTCTCTCTTGCATCCCGAACTACTTGGGGTATAAATTTATCAGAAAACTCCTTCAGAAAATTTGTCCAAGTTACAGGGGTTTGGTTGGCATTCCATCTTTGTTCCACGAGCTTCCACCAGTTGTGGGCTGCTCTTTCTATCAGGAATACGGTGAACTCCACTTGTTCCTTTTCACTACAGCGCAAAACTTTAAAGATCTTGGTAATTGCTGCTACCCAGGATTCAGCCTTTTGATCGTTAGGCTCCCCATAGAATTTTGGTGGGTTGAAGCGCAGGAAGCGATCTAGCATCCTATCATCCGACTGGTGATTTTGATTTTGTTGGCTAATTTCTCTCCAAACTCCAACCATTTGGCTCAGAATATCACTATTATTTTCTTGGTTTGGAACATGATTTTCTTCTGGGTCCAACCTTGTCGTGGGTCCTTGATGAGGATTTTCTTGGGGTTGTGTTACAGTAGGGTGAGTTGGTTTTGGGGTCGGTTGGGAGTGTAAGCGGGTACGTGTAGCTCCTTTTCGTGGCGCCATCAAAATTCTAAGTGTTAAGGATTCAAATCTAGGGAATAATTATCAAAACATGATTATCACATAAGTTATGCACAAAACTTCACTACATCAAGTATATAATATGCGATAGCATATTTGATAATCACAAACAGAGCACATATACACATAGTGATTTGGTCAGAAGAAAGACTAGATGTATGCATGCTTACCTATATATAACACATGGTTATAATCTAAACCTAGGCTCTGATACCACCGCTGTGGCACCCCTCCCGCTAGGATCTTCCTATACGGTTGGAGACCACTGACGATTGCACTGAGCACAAATTTTGAAATTCACACCCAGTACGAATGCCTAAATTAACAATACGCAGTGGAGGTAGAGTAAAATATACAACATGGATAATATAGATAACTATGTTTAGTACAACCAAGTAAGAGCAACCGAGTACAACATCAAAATAGCCAACTAGTGGCATCAAGTAGCAAACTACAGATTATAAAGCAAGACAAAGTGAAATGAAGCTTAATATAACAACTGGAGGAGCGGCAACCATCCTATGCAAGCGCCCATTATTCTGATTCTGAGGCAATGAACAGAAAGAAACTAGGGGGTTAAGTCCAAATGACTTAGTGAGGCCACATATATATAGATATATATTTGATTGAAAATGAGACTCAAAACAGTTAAACCATAATAAAGTGCACATAGTGTGAAATGTAACTTGATAATAATAACTGAACTGAGTAATACGAACAGTGAGCCCAGACGGAGTCTCCAACCTTATAACTACCCCAAAACAGATAAATCATAATAGAAACCCTTATGCCTCCTTGTCGAGAAGCCACCTCGACACCAAACAAGACGGAGATGTATCAACGCGTCCGTGCAATACATCGCTCCAATCCCTACTACAGTCATCCTCCGCTGTACGTAGAAATTGATTTTAACGGAATGGGTATCATATAAAAGGTTCCATCGACGGTCCGTTCCGCCCGATAAAATTCCTCTTATAAGTACCTGGGCCCCAACTTCCCAAGGGCGTCCCAAGGGGTAAACGGATATAATAGACATATATGGCTCACCAACTTGTCAACAAAGCAATAAGCATTTTACACCCGGATACATAGAAATACATTAAAATATGATATCCCAAAGGTGTCAAAATCAGTTTGAGACAGATACACTTGCAATATCAGAAAATGCAATATTTTTGGAAATAACTTGTCTTATATGTATGGAAAACATTTTCCGAAAAATCTAATAACATAAATTCATAAGGTAGGCTATACAAATAATATTTATATCGTATAGTTCAAGCCCCAGAAGGAATTGACAAAGCACTCACCTTAGGAGTTTATCAGTTTATAGATTTGTTCGCTAGATCACTTGACTTCCTCCTAAATTTACATTAATAGCTATAATTAGGATACTACTTAGTATCTTTATTTAAAGAATAACCTAACTACTTATATTCTCGACTAACACAAGACTCATATAATCATAATTTAGAAATTAAGATGCTAACTTATACCTAGTATCCACTTTAAGAAAATATTGTACATTTTCCCATAATCTCACATAAAAACATAAGGAACATATTCTCATATTTTAATTATAAAAGCATATTAAAACCA
>CM047873.1:15826666-15960595 GCA_026212405.1 Petrea volubilis
TCCGAAAATCAGGTTTTAATTTGTTAAAATTCGAAATTTACACATATAATTTTAGGAAATATATTATGGTAATTAAAAATTCGAAATTTATATTTTTATTTGGAAGTTTATAATTTTATTGGAAATTTATACTTTAATTTGAGCAAAATTCAAAAATTAAAGAAATTAAATTTTAATTTTGAAAAATATATTTTTCCAGGTCATAATAGTCTAAGATAAGTAATTATTAATTATTAAGTAATAAAATACAATTTTGAAAAAATATTATGTGTAGAGAAAGTAAATTTATAAATTTTTATAATAAGAAAACAATTTTTTAAAAAAAACTTAATGATTTTAGGAGATTATTTTTCCTCAATATATATATATATATATATATATAGATAATAGTAGGAGAGATAGCCAATATATAATTATATATGAATGGTAAAGATTAAGACACATTTTGATAGTTGAAATACTAAGAGAAAAATTGTACAAGTAATCTTTCTTTTTACCACATCTTACATGAAAGTGACAAAATAGGTAATTAAACTAATAAAAAAAAATATTTAACTAATTATAAGTATTATTTTTAGGTTGTTTTCGGATTTTATATAGATGTACACATATTTTGATAACATTATTTCAAAAATGTTAAAATTGTGAAGTAAATAATTAATTCTAATAAATGTATAGTTTCTAAAATAATTTTTATTATTAATTTCGAATTTAGGGAGGAAAATGAAAAATAAATTTCATGATATGGAAACAATTGTACCAATAATAATATTAAAACCGACAGTTTAGGTTTGTGGGTAGTTTTCGAAAAAATTAAGGACAAATTCGCAGGTTTCAATTTTACTAAGAACAAGTCACATTTTTAATAAATGCATGTAATGCAATGCACATTTGTTCAAAATAAAAAAAAATTACTCATAAAATGGTAAAATATTTCATAATTCCAAATTTAAAATAATGTGGTTTACCGGGTTGTTACACTTTCTCATTGAAAATAATCTTTGGCCTCATAGAATTTAAGCTTAAACTCACAAGGGACAAGTGAAATGGGTAATACTTGATATCAAACATAGAAATTCCATGAATTAAAATGCAATTCTCACCATATGTTATCATAGGTTGAGATTCTCGTCGAAAAATTTCAGAGGTAGGTGAGATGGGTGGACTAGGGGTTTTCTTCGTTCTTGTCTCCAAATTTTCTTCCTCTTGTGCTCCACCTCAAAGGTAATAGAAAGTTTTCTGATTGAGAACCCCCAATTGGTTTAGAGAATTCAGTAGGGCCATCATCATCAATTAGAGTTTTAGTTTCTGGTAAGGGAGTCGAACTGGTAAGGGCAGTTTCAGGTTCCACTTCAAGAGGTTCTTCACCATGCATTGAATTTATGCATATATAAACTACCCTTACCAGTTCGACCACTAAGCACTTATAGATAACTCCTCAATGTAGATATATACTAGGTTCTTCACCATGCATTGAATTTATGCATATATATATGCTGAAAAAACGTCCTCCCCCTTTAATTTTCTGAAATTGTGAGTTATTTCATGTATTTTGGATATTTTATTGAAAGTATGGAAGAAAATAGTCTTTAGGGGAGACAAATGCAATTTATGCATCCTTTAGGGCTTTTCCTAATATATATATATATGAAAACTAAATATATATCTATATATACATATATATGGTTTTATGTGTTAGAAATTTAAATAATTATTCTCAAGATTATTTTGTGAAAGTGACGCATTTTGGTGAAATGGCATTTATAAGAAGTATAGAGAAAATTCCTAATCTAATGTGTGTACATCTATATATATATATAAACGTGTTTAAGGATATATATACATACTATATTTTTCTTGAATTTTTATGCATGGAAGGATGGTTAACCATCGATGAGAAAATAATCCTATATCGATGCATGTTGTAAATAAAACGAGCACATTTTGCAAAACAATATTGTTTCGTAAATGATGCATATAACATGCAAGTCACGTAAGTCACATACATTTAAGCATATATAATAGAACGTATGAGTGAAAGATCGGGTCCTTACAGGTTAGCTAAAAGGGCTAGTGAGACATAGGTGAATCAGCTCTATAGCCGTGATACACTGCCATGGGAGCTTTGTGGGTTGTGCAGACTGCACAAATTGGGACTGTCATATATTCGGTTCAGTTACAGGAGGGGCTAGTTGTTATTTTTTGTGCCTGTGGCTTTATTTGTGATGACTATATTTGTAATAGCTGAAACTTATGTATCGCTTGGTTTTATGAAATAAATATTGGGTCAGGTCTCCCCTGCCCCTTTTTCCTAAAAAAAAATATGAATTAGGTGTACCTGTGGTTAAAATAGAAACTTATGAGTGGTGATCTTGAATTTGATCCCATTTTTACATATTTGTAGATCATGCTCGACGTAACCTTAGGGAGTTTTGTCTATATTTTTTTTTTTTTTTTTTTTTTTTTTTAAGTTAGCAACCTCTCATCTTACATGAAGTATATAATAAAGGGGGAGGACGTTTTTACACAATCTTATGGAGTTTTTTGTTTTCCATTTGCAACCTCAATTTCTACAAGAAATACTTTATAAGGAGTGACTTTCCTCATGCTCTGCTTTTGTGTTGTCATTCATCAATTATGAGATTTTAGATGGTGATAAGTATTTAGCTAAAAACTTATGAGCTAACTTCTACAAGTGGTTATAGAACTATGTATAAGTAAGTTTGCCATGCCTTATCTTGATTCCTTAATGAGAAGGGATGCAACCTTAGCTTGACACATCATCTGACACCCCATTTTTCTTGAAGGTATCACGGATTTTAAAAAAGTTCAAGATATGATTACTAGAGTCCTAGGCTAGAGCTCTAGAGAATTGACCAATGGACTATAGCATTTGGATCATCGACTTTGTCAGAAATATCTAATTTTCCATAAAATGTTCAATCTCCATGAGATGCTTCCATTAACACAACTTTTTACTTGCCTTATTCACCTCTCAATCACTTTCAAAGCGAGCATCTGCGTTGGGCACCAAAGAGTCACCATTTTCTTTCCTATTTATTAGAGGAAAAGAAAAAAAAAAGAAAGTGAGATAAGGGGATGGGAGGAAAGAAAGTTGCAAGGCATGAAAATTATAAGACATTATAACTTGGACACAGACTTGCTGAAAAATGGAAATGACAAAAAGTTTTTTTTTATTGATTTGGAGTTCAATGATAACCTATTCTTATACCTTGATAAATGGCTTTGGTTGAAACTAGTCTATTTGCTCCTTCCATTTTTGGATTTTTACTTATCTCAAATCTTTTCAAAATTGCATGAAAATATTAGACGTGTAAAGACATGACAAATATATTAATTAGGTTGGGCTATTTTATGATGTGGATTGGGTTGTCCAGGTGCTGACGGATACTGAGTCGGTGTTTCATGTTCAGATATGTGCCCCTAACTGCCCTGCTCTGTTCTGCCTCTTGGTCGTTTGTGCCCCGTATAATCACGTGCGGAGGAGGGGATTATGGGAGAAGTTACTAGAAATTAGAATGGACAAGCCTTGGCTGGTTGGAGGGGATTTTAACACCATTTAAAAAGTGAACGAGAAGAAGGGGGGTAAGGCTCCAAGTTGGGGTGTACTTAATGAGTTTAGTGAATGCCTAAGACAATGTGGACTAGACGATACACCATTTGAGGGAAATGATTTTACATGGACTAACAAGGTCACTTCGGAGTGACTAGATTGGATATTGGTGAATGGGGCTTGGCTTCGAGCTTTTAACAAGCTGAAGGTCTCACATTTGGCCAGTTATCTATCGGATCATGTTCCAATGCTATGTGCCGCATCTAGTGGCCAATGGAGGGGTAAAACGGTATTCCAATTTCAGCACAAGTGGCTTTCCCATCCTAGCTTTGAGGCAATGGTGGTATCTACTTAGGATACAGAGGTCCTTGCTGCAGGGATGACCAAATTAAGGATTGAGTTAGAAAGGTTGACGGGTCACTATTAAGTGATGGAATAAAACGGTGTTTGGTGATGTACATACTAACATAACCAAGCTAGAGAGACTGCAGCTAAGTTTGAGGCAGCTTTTGCCCAATCTCCGACAGTTGAGCTGGCTAACTGGTTGCAGGCTGCTACTGAGCACCTCACTATATGTTTACAACAGGAGGAGAAGTTTTGGAAACAAAAGGCCTACTGCAGTTGGCTTGTACAAGGGGAATGTAGTACACGGTATTTCCATAACATGGTGAAAGACAATCAGAGTAGAAATTATGTACATTCTATTGAGGATGGGGGTACCACCATCACACATCCGGATGAAATGTTTGAGTCAGCTTGCCACTATTTTTCCTACTTGTTGTCGGCTTCTTTGACATCCCATTTGGAATATTTTGACCACATGCCTTATAACGATCCCGGTAACCAAGTTTATAATAATTTTATATTCAAAAGCAAGTAATAGAAAACATACTTAAATATATAACAAAATGTCAAGATAATACAACGAGTAACGTCGGACACAAAGGTGTGTTCACAACATACATAAAGTCAACAATTTCAACATAATAAGTACGCAGCGGAATTTCGTCGCTCTCTTTCTAATAAAAGGCTTCAAAGGGTTCTTCCTCCTCGCCTTTATTTAAGCTAGTATCGGCTCATCTAAAAAAAAATATCATATGAACACGATCAACATACAGTTGAGTAGAAACATTACTTAAGCACATAAGGTGCTCGTGTGTGTGATTTGCACATAGGCACATATGGTTACTTTACACATAAAAATGTAAGTTTTCATTTCAAACCTTTCTCGTCACCTAACAGTGACCCTTATGACTCCCCCGGCCGAAATAACAACCAGCACATTACTCCCGCCTGCCTTATCCTCCAATGGTCGTACCCCGGGTGTTACGCCAAATTTTCCTACGACCCACTCTCTTATATAGATCACTCCGTCTACATAAGGGGGGATTAGGAGATGGAGGGAGTGAGAACTCTTACAGCCAGCTACCCCATTGGTATGTCCCGGCGGAACTCACCCAAACCATTCCGATATATTTCGGGCCCGTTTCACATTCACAATTTATGCACATAGCATATTCTTGGAAGTCTTGCTTCCATATTTCAACATATGATTCCAACATATTAGAAAAGAATATCATCCATATAAAATAAAATTAATAGAAGATAATATTTAATAAACTATATATATGTATATATACATCAAGTATTAAACCAAAATATAATCAAAACATAATCGCATCACATACATATATATATATATATACCTATATATATATGTTGACTAAAACTATAAGTAAACATTAATATATGGATATTGATATATATACGTATAACATATATATATATCTTTAGACTAAACATATAATTAAAATAGAAATTTAGATTAAACATATAATTAAAATAGGAACTAAACATAATAGCAATTTAGATTAAACACCTAATTAAGCCATAAATCTAGATTAACCATATAATTACCGATAACTATATTTATATATATATATATATATATATACGTACATCATATATATATATCTATATAATATCATCAACCATCCCAATATGATTATATATATATATGTACGTATTATATATATATATATATATACCAATATATACGTTCATGTATATATATAATATTATCAACTATCCCAATATGATTATATATATATGTACGTATTATATATATATATATACCAATATATACGTATGATATATATATATATATATAAACAAATATCAAAAATATATTTTGGTAACTTTAAGAAATATAATTTTATGAACATGATGTCAAATATACTATATTACCCTAAACTTGTAATATAGTAAATTTTCATGAACATCTAAACACATAATGATCATATAATATTTCATAAAATAAAATCATATTTGTAAGACCATATTCTAGCACATAGTAAAAATACACAAAGTAATGAAAGTAATTTCATGACTTCATGTAAACTTCTTAGAAACAACCTCTACTTATATGATTAAGTAAGGTTTCTACTTTTTTTCTTTTCTTTTGTTTTGAAAGTAAAATAGGAAATTAGTGGATTTTGGAAGAAAATAAAGAAAGTGTAAGGGTGTGTGTGTAGTGGCCGGTTTTTTTAATGAAACAAAATGAATTGTTTGGTCTTATTTATAGGATGAGAAAGCAATTAGTTTATTATTAGGTCATTATCTTATAATTACAATTTTTACACCTATATTAATACCTTTAATGAATTCTTCCATGTGGAAGACTAATTAGGCTTGGGTGTACATGCTATGGTATGATTCATAGGCTAAGTAAATGTGAGCCATGCAACAATATTTATTTATGGTATAGTGGAGAAGATTTTTCTTGTAAAATATCATAAAATATGTTAATATCTAGCATTTACAATTTTCCTTGAACTAAAATCCGAAAATCAGGTTATAATTTATTAAAATTCGAAATTTACACTTATAATTTTAGGAAATATATTCTGCTAATTAAAAATTCGAAATTTATATTTTTATTTGGAAATTTATAATTTTATTGGCAATTTATGCTTTAATTTGAGCAAAATTCGAAAATTAAGGAAATTAAATTCTAATTTTGAAAAATATATTTTTCCAATTCATAATAGTCTAAGATAAGTAATTATTAATTATTAAGGAATAAAATACAATTTTTGAAAAAAAATATTATGTGTAGAGAAAGTAAATTTATAAATTGTTATAAATAAGAAAACAATTTTAAAAAAAAACTTAATGAATTTAAGAAATTATTTTTCCTAAATATATATATATATATATAATAGTAGGAGAGATAGCTAATATATAATTATATATGAATGGTAGAGATTAATACACATTTTGTTAAGTAAAATACTAAGAGTGAAATTGTACAAGTAGTGTTTCTTATTACCACATCTTACATGAAAGTGACATAAATAGGTAATTAAACTAATAAAAAACATATTTAACTAATTATATGTATTATTTTTAGGGTATTTTTGGATTTTATATAGATATATATATATATATTTTGATAGCATTATTTCAAAAATGTTAAAATTGTGAAGTAAATAATTAATTCTAGTAAATGTATAGTTTTTAAAATAATTTTTTTTTTTTTTTTTTAGTATTAATTTCGAAATTATGAAGGAAAAGGAAACTTTAATTTTATGATATAAAAACAATTGTACCAATAAGAAAATTAAAACCGACAGTTTAGGTTTGTGGGTAGTTTTCGAAAAATTGAGGAGAAATTCACAGGTTTTAATTTTACTAAGAACAAATTACATTTTTGACAAATGCATGTAATGCAATCCACATTTGTTCAAAATAAAATGATTTATTCATAAAATAGTAAATTATTTCATAATTCCAAATTTAAAAGATAATGCGGTTTACCGGGTCGTCACATGCCTAGCATTATCATCGACTAGATGAATGATGCACTTTGTATCGAGCTTTCTCTAAGTGAACTGCTTGCGACAATTAAGGGACTTAAATCAAATGCAACTGCTAGCCCAGATGGTTACATGACATTCTTCTTTCAAAGGTGTTGGAATGTGTTGAAGATTGATCTCCTCGAGGCGGCTAAGGACTTCTTTGCCAACACGTGCATGCCGCCACAGTTCACACAAACCACGTTGGTGCTCTTCCCCAAAAAGGCAAATCCTAAAAGCTGGAAGGACTTCCGACCACTCAGCTTTTGCTCGATGGTTAATAAAATTTTTAGAAAACTGATGTATAACATGTTTTGCCCCAAATTGATCTCCCCCTCCCAATCTGGATTTGTTCTGGGGCCAGAAATAGTCGCTCAAGAGTTGATTCACCTGTTGCACCAAAGACACCAAGGGGACAGAGCGCTCTTTAAACTTGATATGGCCAAAGCTTATGACCAAATTCAGTAGGCATTTCTCTATCAAATGTTAAGGGCTTTTGGGTTTTCTCAACATTGGGTGCATTTTATATCTAATGTTGTTGCACATTGCTCATTTCGAGTAATGTTAAATGGGTGTTTATCTAGCTCTTTTTGCACATCCCGAGGGCTACGGCAGGGGGATCCCCTCTCCGCTGCCCTTTTCATTCTTACGTCTGAGTAGTTGTCGAGACAACTTGATCATCTTTATGCTTTGAGTAAGGGAGTCAGCTATTGTCCTAAGTATGCCATCAATATCTCTCACTTGGCTTATGTGGACGATCTCATTATATTTCTTAAAGCCTCTCCATCTTCGGTGCGGGTTGTTCTTGGAGTTTTAAAGCAGTATGAGGGGGTGTCGAGCTAAATGTTAAGTCACAAAAAGAGCACCTTTATGGTTAGCACCAAATGTTTGATCAATAAGATTGATATGATTAAAGAGTTGACTGGTTTCTAATAGGGTAGCATCCGATTTACTTACCTGAGAGCTCCAATATTCACTAGCGGGGTCAAGAGTATATATTATCATGGACTGTTAGACACCATCAATGCTAAGATTAGTGGCTGGGAAACTTCAGTTCTAACTTATGGTGGCCGACTCACTCTTATCAAGAGTTTCTTACAAGCCATCTCCGTATATATACAGGTGTTGTTGCCTCCGAAGAAGGTGTTTGGGGCTATAAATCGTATATTCAACAAGTTTTTTTAGGGGGATAAGGGAGGATGTGAAAACTTTGCATTGGTGCTCATGGTCAAAGATAGCTCTTCTGTTCTATATTAAGGGGCTAGAGGTACGTAATTTTGAAGAATTGGCCTGAGTGTTTTAGTGGAAGTTATGGTGGAAATATCAAAATCAAGAAGCATTATGGGCCAAATATTTGCAGCGTATATGTGAAGAATTCACATGTCTACCTCATTGAGGCACAACCCCACTCTGCAATTCCCCCTTTTGGAAGCATCTTTGTAGAATCAAGTCCGAAGTGGAACAACACATCACTTGGCAGATTAGGAGAACAACTTTAATTCTATTCTTAGTCCCCAAGGGGAACAATACAAGCCACTGGTGGCTAATTTTTTAAAGGGACAATAGTAGCAAAGAGCAAAATTGCATAGCACTCTTGGGGGAGCCCTGGCATCCAAAGTGGCTACTACTCGGTTGGAGAGAGGGATCAAGCCATTTGGGTACCTTCCCAGGATGGTAAATTCTTGACTCAAATAGCTTGGAGTAAGATCGCACAGCAGACGACAACTCTGTCATCTCTTCGGCCTTTTTGGCATGGGTCTATTACTCCAAATGTGTCTATATTCATGTGGAGGTTATGTCATGCGTGGCTTCCCGTGGATGATAGGTTGTAGAATAGGGGTATTGTGCTGGCATCGAGGTGCTACTGTTGCCATATAGGACACACTGAAATATTGGATCATCTTTTTGTAATAGGGGTGGAGGCCCAAAAGGTACTTTAGCAGGATTTTCTCTATCGATATATCGAGGGTGGCAATTGTTAGGGACATGGTTGGAGTGTGGTGCAAGTCAGTAGGGGGCCAAGCTTTTCACATGCATATTTTGATCCTTATTATGAGCTGCTAGAATGTTTGGTTGGCCAAAAATAATGCTAAACACTGGGTTAGGATAGTGTCTGGGTTGCAAATCATTGATCAAGTTCAATGAATGACTGTAACTTTACAGAACTTAGGACTCATTACCAACAAGCACTGGAAGAGGGGCGTGGATATTGCTGATTGCTGGGGACTGGCTAGGTAGCAGGTGAGCAAAAGGAAGGTTACCGCAGTGTTGTGGAAATTATCAAAACCCCCCTAGATGAAATTGAACATTGTTGGTGCTTCCAAGGGGAACCCAGTGCTGGCTGGAGCTGGAGGGGTAGTTAGAGATATTGCAGGTACAGTTGTAGTGGTATATTCGGATTATGTTGGGTCTCAAACCAAAGTGATGGCGGAGCTCATAGTAATCAAAATTTGATTGGAATATTGTATTCAGCTTGGATTCAATGCGAATTTGGTGGAATCAAACTCAGCCATGGTTCTACAAATATTACAACCGAAGTCACTATGTACCTGGGGGCTTCTACACACCAAGCTTTGCATTTGGCAACTGATGGAAAAGATCTGGAGCAGGTTCACTCATATATGTCGTGAAGCTAACACGGTAGCGGACTGGTTATGTGACGACCCGAAACCCTTGGCTAGTTATAGAGAAATGCTACAAATACTTGTAATTTAGTAAGCTGAAATTTTTTTGTAAAAGTCATTTATTAAACATAGCAAAATACCAAGTACATGATAATAGTCCTAAATACATAATACGACTACAAAGACTCGTCTATGTCTTCTTCTAGCCAAAAGCTCCAAATCGCCCCTCGCTATCCTCCTCGTTGATAACCTCATGCTCATGTCCGGCTAAAACATTAGATATTTAACAATGTCAACAATCATGTTGAGTAGTAATTTCACTTAACACATAAGGTGCGCGTGTGTGATTTGAACATACATATTTTCACGTTTTGTATCAACATCATGCAAAATTTCAGATGATAAGAATCATAAATTGCACACTTTTCTACCGTTTTCGCCTCGACGGGCGACTACCTTATCTCGCCGTGCCGTAATTCAATTCCAACCATTACTCCCACCCAACCAGACACTCCAGTGGTCATATCCCGGGCATATGCCGATTTCCTACGACCCACTTCAGTACATGGAGCACTCCGTCCATGCAAGGTGGGATTAGGCAACGATGGATGGCAAGAACGTTTAAGACCGGCAAGCCCATTGCCGCCCGGCCGAACTCAGCCACATCCACCCCTATTCACATTGGGGCCCAACATGCACACATAAACTTCATGTATAACACATAGTTGTACAAAATTTCAGTATGCTTTCACACTGATCTCACATAAATTAACACAATTTTTCAACCTTTACGAACCGAAACTTCACAGTCTGCGAACACTTAAGGCGAGCAGAAATTTTCAGTTTGTGAGCACGAAATTCCAGTCTAAAACCTGCTGGAATTTTATAAATATGTTTATAAGGTGGAACAATAAAGTATTTGTTGGTAAAATGTCGAGTTTTCAGCTTATAAGACTTGGAATTTTCAGATTTGCGGCGTAAAACGCTTAAGTGCGCGACTGCTGAAATTTCCAGCCCTTGAAGCCGAACTTTGCAGCTTTAAAAATACTGTTTTTCCAGCTTAATATACACTGGAATTACAGCTGGTAAAACAGGTTTTGAGCTTGGAAAAATCGAATTTTCAGTTGTGCAAAAAGAAGAAAATTTCAGCACAATTTCCAGCTTACACGTTTCAGATTGCGATCAAGATTTTTAGTTTGCGAAATACTTGAATTTCAGTTTAAAACATATTGAAATTTCACCTTGGAATTTTCAGCTTTTCAAAAATAGATTTTCAGCTTATAAAATTCAAAATTCCAGCCTTGAAAAACAAGATTTTCAGCTGCGGAACAGTAATTCCAGTTTGAAAGCAGAATTTCCAGCTTTGACAACAATTACAATTTTCAGCTTTTAACACTGAATTTTCGAATTCTAAAACATAAATCAAACCCTAAACACATAGATAAACCCTAAACAAGCATGAAATCTAATTTTTAGCAACATAGATCCAACAGAAACGTTCAATTTTCCAGCGCAATTGTTCATGAGCATACAACATGCGTTTAACTAAATTATCGTGAAATCCTTTCGGACTGAGATGGTAACCAACTTGTGGTTACATCCCATGTCCTAATAGGAGAATAATATGCTAACACTATAAGAAAACTAGCTCATGTATCAAGAGAAATCACTACCTTCTTCTAAAGGGTTTTCTTCTTTTCTTTCTAGGTTTTGAAATAAAGTAGTGCAAGAAGGAGAAAAGGTGAGTTTGTGGGGTAAAATGAACCAAAAAGAGGGAGATATGGGAGGGTGTTTGGCCGGCTGTTTAAGTGAATGAGGGTGTGGTGTTTTATTTTCTTGTACATTTAGTTACTTATACTAATGTTAGAAGAAATGGAAGAAATAGGATTAAAATAGGATTAAGTCTTAATCTAATGATACCTTCTTTCCAACTCAATACCCAACTAAGAAGTCTAAGGGTGCTTAGTGGTGGTCTATAAGTGCTTAGTGGTAGTCTAAGTAATCCTTGACCATATATGTCGTGAAGGTAACACGGTAGCGGTAGATTATATATGTGCTTAGTGGTCGAACTGGTAAGGGTAGTTTATATATATCACCTAGTGGTGATTTCTACATCTACATATCCACACACATATCCACATATATAGACTAGTGGTGATATATATATCTATATATACTCCTACATGTCCACATACATAAAAATATATAGATATATACTAGGTTATTAATATAGTAATGTGTACATATAAATAATCATATAGAATGAATGGTTTGTATATTTATTTTGTTATAATGTTAGACATTTCTTCTTTCTGGAGCAGGTTCACTCATATATGTCGTGAAGGTAACACGGTAGCGGACTGGTTATGTGACGACCCGAAACCCTTGGCTAGTTATAGAGAAATGCTACAACTAGTTATACATGTAGGTATACTTCTAGAGAAGTATATACAAGTGTCTCTACAAGTGTACATGGATAGTGATAGGTAGAAGATTGAGACCTAAGGGTTAATATCCACCATGCATTGAATTTATGCATATATATATGCTGAAAAAACGTCCTCCCCCTTTGTAGCATATATAGACTAGTGGTGATATATATATCTATATATACTCCTACATGTCCACATACATAAAAATATATAGATATATACTAGGTTATTAATATAGTAATGTGTACATATAAATAATCATATAGAATGAATGGTTTATATATTTATTTTGTTATAATGTTAGACATTTCTTCTCTTCCTCCTCTATAAATCGATCACAACTCCAACCCCATTTTCATCCCACAAATCCCGCCTAAAAATACACCCCCACTCTACTTCTACTCTCAACACCAAAAACACTCCATATTTATAAAATATCTTCCATCCACATATGTATATGTAAACACTTCTTTTTACATCTATATACACCTATTATCCTTCTATATAGCCCTTTATATACCCTCTTTTTCCCTAAAAATATTTGAAGGTAGGAATTTTCTTAATTACATAAGTTAATTTCTAGTGCTAGTTTATCATTTTATTATCATGATATTATGCTTCATTATGCTACTACAAGCTATTAGAAAGTATGTTTCTAGTTATATTTATATTTTATATTCATAGAATTAATATGAAAGCATGTATGTGTATTATTCCAAAATATGCTTTTAGTATGCTTTTATATTTAAAGTTATAAGTATGGAAGTATGTTCGTTATGTGAAATTATGTGAGAATACGTTTATGTGAAAATCTTTATTTGTGCATGCCGGGCCCAAATGTGTTTTCGGTGTGGATGGGGCTAGAGTTCGGTCGGGCGGCAGTAGGCTTGCCGGTCTTTAAACAGTTCTCGCCATCCATGTCCTAATCCCATCTTGCATGGACGGAGTGCTCCATGTATTGGTTGTGGGTTGTAGGAAATTGGCATAGTCTCGAGATATGACCACCGGTGTGATTGGTTGGACACCAAGATTGGTTGGAATTGATGTAATTATGAATATTGTGTGGGAGTTATAAAGAAATTATGATCACGATAGTGTGATCGAAAGGTAAAGTATTATGTGAAATATTACATGGCTATGTGCACATATTACACACACCCACCTTATGTGGTTAAGTGAAATTTCTACTCAATCGTTGTGTTGACATGTGTTGTGAACACATTTTTTTAGGCAAAGACATTCTAGTCCATCAGGAAGAAGAGGAGGGCATTACGAAGCTTTTATTTAGCTAAAGTTATTATTTCCACTCGTATAACAAATTTTGTATAACTATGACTTCACTATATTGTAGTAAGTTTCTGTATTATAATATATTTGCAATAAAAATATTTACCGTTACGCATTTCAGTCCAATATATTTTAATAAAATAAAAGGGTATTTTTCCGGATCGTGACATGACTTGTTAGGAAACTCAATAATTCCTAACGAAGTTCTATGTGTAACAAATCTTTCTTCACTTAATAGTTTGGTAAAAATATCTAGGAGGTGATGCTCAGTATCAATGAACTCAATGCACGCATCCATTTTGAGCATGACCATGTATGAAATGATGCCTGATTTCTACATGCCTAGTACATGAATGATGAACAAGGTTCCTAGTGATGCAAATGGCTCTAGTACTATCATATAAACAAATTTATTTTTAGGAAACTTAATGCCCAAAAAATCACATAAAATCCTT
Source organism: Petrea volubilis (assembly GCA_026212405.1). NCBI lineage: Eukaryota > Viridiplantae > Streptophyta > Magnoliopsida > Lamiales > Verbenaceae > Petrea > Petrea volubilis. The sequence continues at coordinate 15,840,896 of CM047873.1, forward strand.
TTCATCCATAGTAGCTTTATGCAGCAACTGCCAAGGGCCATATATTTGGCCTCAGTTGTGGAAAAGTAACAATGCTTTTCTTTTCGCATGACCAAGTTATCAAACTTTTACCCGGTAATTAACAACCCTCACTGATACTTTTTCTATCTATTCTGCATAAAGCATAATCAAAATTAGAAAAGCAATGAGTAAAATTCTTTAGTATGAGGATACCACAAACCATGATAAACAATTTGTCTAAAATATCACAATATTCTCTTAGCGGCTGCAAAATGAGATTCTTTACGTGCGAATTGAAATCTCACACATAAACGAGAAGTAAGCATGATATTAGGATGAATAGTAGTTAAGTATAATAAACTACCAATCATTCCTTGATATAGTTTTTCATTTACCGATTTGCCTTCCTCGTCTTTATCTATCTTGGTGTTTGGAATCATGGGAGTTGGCATAGATCTACATTGATCCGTGTTTGACTTTCTTCAGCAATTCCTTTCTATACTTGCTTACTGAAATGAAAATCCCTTTTTCTGTTTATTTGCTTTGTAGTCCGAGGAAGGAGGAAGAATTTCAATTCTCCAATAAGACTCATCTCAAACTCCTGTTTCATACGTTTTGTGAATTCCTCATAAAGAGAAATGTTATGAGCACCAAATCTAATATCATGGCACGGATTTACATTTATCCATGTATGAATTTCTTCAACAATTCCTTTGTGTACTTGCTTTCTGAAATGAAAGTTTGTTCTTTGTTTGTTAGATTTGTAGTCTGAGAAAGAATTTCAATTCTCACATAAGACTCATCTCAAACTCATGGTGCATACATTTTGTGAATTCCTCATAAAGAGAAATGTTAGTGGCACCAAATCTAATATCATGGCACGGATTTACATCTATCCATGTTGAATTTCTTCAACAATTTCTTTGTGTACTTGCTTTATTAAATGAAAATCTATTCTTTTGTTTGATGGATTTGTAGTCCGAGAAAGAATTTCAATTCTCCCATAAGACTCATCTCAAACTCCTCTTGCATACGTTTTGTGAATTCCTCATAAAAAGAAATGTTAGTGGCACCAAATCTAATATCATGGCACGGATTTACATCGATCCATGTTGAATTTTTTCAACAATTTCTTTGTATTCTTGCTTTATGAAATGAAAATCTATTCTTTCGTTTGTTGGATTTGTAGTCCGAGAAAGAATTTCAATTCTCCCATAAGACTCATCTCAAACTCCTGTTGCATACGTTTTGTGAATTCCTCATAAAGAGAAATGTTAGTGGCACCAAATCTAATATCATGGCACGGATTTACATCGATCCATGTTGAATTTCTTCAACAATTTCTTTGTGTACTTGCTTTATGAAATGAAAATCTATTCTTTTGTTTGATGGATTTGTAGTCCGGGAAAGAATTTCAATTCTCCCATAAGACTCATCTCAAACTCCTCTTGCATACGTTTTGTGAATTCCTCATAAAAAGAAATGTTAGTGGCACCAAATCTAATATCATGGCACAGATTTACATCGATCCATGTTGAATTTTTTCAACAATTTCTTTGTATTCTTGCTTTATGAAATGAAAATCTATTCTTTCGTTTGTTGGATTTGTAGTCCGAGAAAGAATTTCAATTCTCCCATAAGACTCATCTCAAACTCCTATTGCATACGTTTTGTGAATTCCTCATAAAAAGAAATATTAGTAGCACCAAATCTAATATCATGGCATGGATTTCCCTTGATCCATGTTGAATTTCTTCAACAATTTCTTTGTGTACTTGCTTTGTGAAATGAAAATCGGTTCTCCCATTTGTTTGATTTGTAATCCGAGGAAAATTTTCAATTCTCCCATAAGACTCATCCAAAACTCCTGCTACGCAGTTTTTGTGAATTCCCCATAAACAGAAACATTAGTAGCACCAAATATAATATAATCAACATAAAATTGGATAATAAGTAAATCATGCTCATGTCATTTGGTAAATATTCAGGTATCAATGCTATCGATTGTAAATCCAGTTTGAATAAAAAAATTGCTTAATCTCTTGTACCAGGCCTTAGGGGCTTATTTTAATCCGATAGGGCTTTCGACAAATTGAAAACATGAATAGGAAAATCTTTATTTTCAAAGCCCGGTGGTTGTTCCACATAAGCCTTTTCACCAATGAAACCATTTAGAAATGCATTTTTAATATCCATTTGATATAGCCAAAATTTTCTATAGAATGCAAAAGCTAAGAGCATTTGGATTGATTCTAACCTAGCTATGGGAGCAAAAGTTTCAGCGAAGTCAATACCTTCTTGTTGGAAGTAGCCTTATTTCGAGTAATCTTACCTGATTCATCAAATTTCTTTCTAAAGACCCTTTTATGACGCCCCTCCCCACTAGGACCATCCTATACGAGTAGGGCTCACTTAACGGTCTTGTTGAATACTTATTTTTCAATTGGTACCCGATTCTTGCAACTTATTTGCTGCTGCCTAATAATAAATTGAAATAGATCAAAATTCAATTAACCCTCGTAGAAATGTATGGTAACAATCTATCCAAGTACAACACTTTACTTAGTAATCTTTCGATTACTATTAAATATACTAATCTTCTATTCAAAATAAAGGACTAGGCTCTATGAATTGTAACGCACCAATCCCCTTAACCGAGTCCCCTCAACCTCTTTTCCTGAAACTGAGGGAATAAACAAAAAGAACTTAGAGTGGTAAGTCCAAATGACTTAGTTAAGCTGGAAATATATATATATATATATATAGATTATATACAGAAAATAAGATTCATAAAACCAATAAAGTATTAAATCACGGAAAAGTGCTTTGAAGTGCATACATACAAATTTGAACAAGACCGATAATGAGCCATGAACAGAATCTCCAACCTTGTGACTACCCAAAAAATATAAATATAACAAAAACCCTTATGCCTCCCTCGTCAATGAGTGACCTCGAGATTAAACTGAACGGAGATGTATCACGTGTCTGTGTAGCACATCGCTCCAATCTCTACTATAGTCATCCTCCGGCTGTACGTAGAAATTGGTTTCATGGAATGGTATCATGTAAAAGGTTCCATCGACGGTCCGTTCCACCCAATAGAATTCCTCTTATAAGTAACTGAACCAAAACTTCTCAAGGGCGTCCCCAAGGGTAAACAGAAATATAACGGAATAGATATGGCTCACAAACTGTTGATAAAGCAAATTACTTGTTTTACACCCGGGATACATAATAATATAATTAAAATATGATATCCCAAAGGTGTCAAGAAATCATTTCAGAATAGATATAACTGGCAATATCAAAAAGGCAATATTTTCATACATAACTTGACATATAATTTGGAGAAATATTTCGTTGAAACGTGAGGAGCAAGATGTGATTTCAAAAAGATTGGATAACATAAGTACGACATGGCAGGCTATAAGAATAATAATATTTATAGCATATAGTTCACTGCCCCAACAAGGAATGTAATGAGCACTTACCTTAGGAGTTTATCAAGTTTATAGATTTGGTTTGGCTAGATCAACTTGACTTCCTCCTAAAATTTACATTAATAGCTATAGTTAGGATATTACTTAGTAATCTTTGTTTAAAGAACAACCTAACTACTTATATTCTTGAACTAGCACAATACTCATATAATTATAATTTAGAAATTAAGACACTAACTTATACCTAGTATCCACTTTAAGAAAATATTGCACATTTTCACATATTCTCACATAAAAACACAAAGAACATATTCTCATACTTTAAATCATAAAAGCATATTAAAACCATATTTTGGAATAATAACTAAGCATGCTTTATTCCTAATTTTAAGAACATAGAGCATAATTACAACTAAAAAAACATGTTTTCTAGCAATTATTCAAGAGAATAGCAATCAAGAAAATAGCATGTAACATAAGACTTATGTCTAAGTTAATCATGAAATATCAACTTATGAAAATCACTTCAAAAATAGACAATCTACTAAACCAAGAGCATTGAAGCATGCTTAGCAAGAACTTTTACTCATGAGCATTGAAGCATGCTTTTAGCAAGAACTTTTACTCAAGATCATTGAAGCATGCCCAAGAAAGAACTTTTACTCAAGGTGAACATAACTAACGCTGTTACTTATGGGTTTTAGAAACTAAGATACTAACTTATACTTAGTATCCACTTTTAGAAAAATATTGCATGTTTTCACATAATCTCACACAAAAATATAAAGAACATATTCTCATACTTTAAGTCATAAAAATCATACTAAAACCATATTTGGAAACAATAACTAAGCATGCTTTATTCCTAATTTTATGAACATAGAGTACAGTTACACATACAAACATATTTTCTTCTAAAAACATACTACACTTAAAACGTACTTTCTCATCATTTTGCGGCACCATCATGCAAGACCAAACTTACTCATGCACTTGAAGAATCCCTACTTCCTAAGCATTTAGTATCAAAAATGCATCAACATATCTATACAACTAGAACCTAGATGGTAACTAACTTGTAGTTACATCTTGAGATCTAGGAGGGAAGAATCAAGAGCTAACGTAGATTTCTACCTTTTCAAGAGTGTTTGAGGGATATAAGGAGATATATAGATGGCTAATAGGTATGTATGTATGGAAAAAGAGGGGTTTATATATATATATATGTGTGTGTGTGTGTGTGTGTGTGTGTATGTGGAAGATATGCTATAATTACAGAGTGTTATGTGTGTTGAGAGTGGAGAGAGTGTGGGTGTGTGTTTTAGGTAAGATTTAGTGTTTATGTGTGTATGTGTTTTGTGTGAAGAAAATGGGGTACCAAGCTCCCCTATTTATAGTAGTTTGGTCAAGACACATTCTTTATTTTATTATGAAAATCTCTTGCGATAAATGATGAAAATGACATTTTGGATAAGAGTGACATTTGGATAAGGATGAGATGTTGGATAAGGATGACATTTTGACAAGAATGACATTTTGAATAAGGATGAGATTTTGGATAAGGACGACATTTGGATAGGGATAAATGCGATATAAAAATGATCTTCTTATATAATATATACATAAATTCAAAAATTTACACACACACACATATATATCTAGATATATGTTTTTGAAATATATATAAATATATTTATGTATATATATGACTTTATTACAAATAAATTAATAAGTTGTAATTCTTGAAGATACATGTATGTACATATGTATATATCCCGATTTATATATGTATCATAAATTCAATTGTTTATGTTAAACATAATTATCATATCACATAATTTTCATACAAAATAAAGATCATATAAAACATGCATACAGAACATATAATTAATCATGCACCTATATCATAAGAACTGGTTCTTTTATATAGTTATTAGACCTATTTCGTGTATAAAAATCGGGATGTCACACTTTTAGTTCAAATGATAGGACAATTTGTTGGTCTTCCTACCAATGTCCAAACTTGATTTTTCTCAAATTGCGCTAGCTCCTCGTGCATAGCCATTATCCAGGTTGGATCATCTAGAGTTTCCTTAACATATTTTGGTTCAATGAGAGATAGGAGCGCACAATTGGAATTGTATGTGGTACTTTGTTTTGCTTGAGATCTGGTAGTGATGCCAGATTGTATGTCATCAATGATTATGTCCGTTAGGTAACTTGAGTCACATTTAAACTTTCTTTTTCTTTGTTCTGCTTCATTGGTGCTTAAATCCTTTTTGGCATTTGTCTCGGTACTTTTAGTGGATTTAGTATTTTCTGGATTGGTACTACTTTGACCATCTGTTTCAATTCCACTTCAAGTTTTAGGTTCAGAAACTGAAGTAGGTCTTGCAATTTCTTTGCTCAAGGGTTTCTTAGCAGCAATAGGGTTAGCTTTATCAAAATAAACATGCTTAGATTCTTGAGTAGTTTTTTTTTTTTTTTTTTTTTTTTTTTGGAGAAACCGGCACGAGCCCGCCGGGAGGTTTACATAGGGACCCCCCCTTTTTAATAATAAACAAAAGAGAGCATTACAAAGGGAGGAAATTACAAGTAAAGCCAAAAGCATAAACACGATGGAAAGACAAAATCAGGACCTATGTTTGTGTCTAAAATACGGAAGACCAATCATATCCATTCTCACTAATCCACGAAGTTTGCCTTGGAATTGTGGCGGTTCAATCACTCTAGACGCAAGGTAATCACATGCCATGTTAGCAAGGTAATCCGCAACTTGATTGCCTTCACGAAAAATGTGCGTAACTTTCACCTCCATATGTCGCCTTAAAGAGCGAATTTTGCACACAAGATGTTGTAAATCCCAAGATGTCCCTTGCTCAGTAACAATGAGCCCCTGAACGACTTGAGCATCCAACTCAAGCCAAATCCGGTGATACTCGCGTGCCTGTGCAAGCCTCAGTCCTTCATATGCTGCAAATAGTTCAGCGTATGTATTTTTACAATCCCCAAGGTAAGAGTAAAAGGCGAACAGTGGAGTGCCCAAGTGTGTTCTCGCAATTCCACCTGCCCCAGCGGTAGCAGCTCCCTTCCGATAGGCTCCATCAGTGTTAATTTTAATCCAAGAAATGTCAGGTTTAATCCATCTCACCATGCGGACCTCAGTACGCTGTTGCCGCTGCTGTATTTGGAACAACTCTGCCACTTGATCATCGCCTTGCCATAGGTGCGATTTCAGGACCCCTGATTCCATAAGGAGTCGAATATGTCGCCAAATCCTGAACACAATCTGACTAGCAATAACCCATTTCCCCCTGTATTTCGCATTGTTCCGAGCCTCCCATAAGTACCAAAGAATGAGAATAGGAACAATAAGTCTCACACTCAAACCCCCACGAATTTTTCTTGAGTTTCTCCAGAAATTAAGCACCAGAACAATCTCATTAGAATCAACCAAGGCAATATAAAAGATATTAGACAAGAATTGCCAAACCAGCTGAGCTTTCAAGCTCCGGAGGAACACATGCGCCATCGTCTCCTCTTGACAGCAACACTGACACTTAGAAGCTAAGTGAAATCCTTTTCGCCTCATTCTCTCATCAACAGGAACCCAGCCTCTAATAAGACGCCATATAAAGATTGAAATATTGGGAGTGATATAAGAAGACCAGATGTGTGAAAAGAGATCCGAGGTTTGAGATTTTTCTCGAATCATCTCCCACATAGATTTCGTAGTGAAGAGCCCCTTCGAATCAAGCTTCCAAATCATCTTGTCTTTACCCCCAGGATCAATAGGGATGGAAACAACTTTCTCCACAATTCTCATGGACAATATAGCATCCAACTTGTCAACGTCCCAATCCTGTGCATGCCAAAATTGAGAAACCCGTGCCCCACCATAGCTATGTTGCTCAATCAGATCCTTGAGAGCGCCATCAAGCAACCATTGATCCTGCCAAAAAAATGCCTCCCCACTCCCCAGTTGCCACGCAATATTAGGTTCGACTAAATGTATTGCCCGGCATAATCGTTTCCAAGCTGGAGAATCGTGTGATTTGATGCTAATTTCCATGGGATGAAATCCCCTGACATATCGTCCTTTTAAAAACCTGGCCCAGAGAGACTCTTGTAACTGGAACTTCCACCAAAGTTTGCCAGAAAAACTGTTAACCATATCATCCAACACTCGGACACCAAGCCCGCCTTCACCGTAGGGTTTGCACAAGGCCTTCCAGGCAGCCCAATGCAGCTTACGTTGGCCTCCGTACGACCCCCAAAAAAATCGGTTTAGGAGCCGTGAAATCTTGGTAAGAGTTTGTTTAGGAGGCTCCAACACCTGCATAAAATAGAGAGGTAATGACAGAAGGACACTCTTGATCAGCAGTAGGCGTCCCCCAAGAGTTAAGTGTCGATTTTCCCATGTAAGTAACCTCGCTCTCATTTGCTCAATAATGGGAGCATAGAGAAGAGATCGCTTATGTCCAACATAAAGGGGGGCTCCAAGGTAACGTATAGGAAGTTCCGCTTGTGAAAAACCGGTAATCCGCTTGATTCTTCGCACCCGATCAATCACACAGCTCTTGGATACCACAAAGGCACTCTTAGCAATATTGATTTTCTGACCGGACACCAGCTCATAATTTTTTAAGAAGCTCATCAGTTTCTTAATTCCCGAGACTCCTGCCCTTGTAAATATTATAATGTCATCGGCATATGCGAGGTGTGAGACCACAACTTCCGAGTTATGAATATATTGCATTGAAGGATATCGGTAAACTAATTGATCCAATCCATGAGCTAACCATTCGGCAGCTTAAATAAATAGCGCGGGGGATATGGGATCGCCTTGTCGAAGTCCACGAGAGGAATGAAAGAACCCGGCATTCACTCCGTTAATCAAGACCGAAAACCAACAGTTTGTGATACAGTTACGAATCAGCAAACACCATTTAGCACTAAAGCCAAGTTTTTCCAGCATTCTGAGCAAGAATGGCCAATGAACACGATCATATGCCTTAGCCATGTCAAGTTTGGCAATAAGACGACCACCGTGAACTTTTTCATTTAGAGAGTGAACCAGCTCCTGTGCCAATAAAATATTATCTGATATCGCCCGCCCTTCAATAAAACCAGATTGTGCCGGGGAAATAATCAAGGGGAGGACCTTGGCAAGACGCATATAAAGCAATTTTGTCATGATTTTATTCGTAACATTACATAAACTGATAGGACGAAATTGTGTCCATGTGTTCGCCTCTTCAGTCTTTGATAAGAGCACCATAGTTGTGCATGTAAATGCACGTGGCATAGGTGTTCCAGAGAAGAATTCATCCACTGCCTCATACACATTTGACTGAACAATATCCCAGCAGGTTTGGTAGAAAAAAGAGGAGAATCCGTCCGGCCCTGCTGTAGATTCCGGATTGATCCCAAACACTGCAGCCCGAATATCTTCCCTGGACGGCGGCATGCAGAGTTGTTCAGAAATTTCTGGAGTTAGAAGACAAGGAACATGATCAAATATGTCCCTAAGCGAAACCCCTTCGTCTGCTGTGAGAAGGCTTTGAAAGAACGATGTCGCTGAACTTCTGATATCCTCCTGCCTCTCAAGTGTTCTATCTCCATCAATGATGCGATGAATATGATTCTTTTGTCTATTTTTCTTGACCAGATTGTTAAAAAAACGTGTATTCCGCTCGCCGTCCACAATCCATTTAACGGCTGATTTTTGCTTCCAAAAATCCTCCTCAATTGCCAATGCCCGATTCAAGTCTGCCGTAGCTTTGTTCATAGCGATAAGGTTACTTGAACTAGGCATTTCATCAAATAACTTCTCTGCAGTGACCAAAACACGCTCAGCCTTAGCAACATTATCGAAGACATTCCCAAAGCATTCCCAATTCCAGTTTTTGAGACGATTTTTTAGGCGATACAACTTCGTTTGTAACTTCTGCATGCCATGTAAAGGTGTCGGTGCCCCCCAATTTTCAGCCACCAAGTCCATAAAACCAGGATGACGAACCCACATATTCTGAAATCTGAAGGCCGAAGGAGACTTAGTATCTGACAATGTGGGCTTGATTAATAATGCCACATGATCGGAAGCATGCCTGATAAGATGATAAAGAAAAGGATGGAGACAGCACAAAGTCGTCAGAAGAGTTATGCTGACCGACGACGAAAAGACTTGGAGTTCGAAGTAGGTGACTTCGTATTCTTAAAAGTCTCGCCAAGAAAAGGTGTTTTGAGGTTTGGGAGAAAGGGCAAGCTTAACCCACGCTATATTGGACCTTTTGAGATACTTGCGAGAGTGGGGAAAGTTGCCTACCGATTAGCCTTACCCCCAGCTTTGGCAGAAGTACATGACGTATTTCATGTGTCTATGCTTAAGAAATACCATCGTGATCCCTCTCATGTTGTTGACTATGAGTCCCTCGACATTAGTCCAGACCTGACCTATGTTGAAGAACCAACGAGAATTCTAGACTTCCAAGAACACACCTTGAGAAACAAAACCATAAAATTAGTTCGTGTTCTATGGAAGGATCATGGGATTGAAGAAAGTACGTGGGAACGACTAGAAGAGATGCAAGAGAAATACCCACAGTTGTTCGATTAGGCTTCGACTCAATTTCGAGGACGAAATTTTCTAAGGAGGGGAGGATGTAACGACCCGGTAAATCCTTTATTTAACTATTTTATATTATACAAGTTTTATATGATTATTTTGTGAGTTATTTTTTTCTAGAGATTATTCTTTCAAAATATGATTTTTATTTGCGAACAAATGAGCATATTACTACATAAATATTGATAAAATTTTATAAATTCCAAATATTCTTAAAAATTCATGCATTTAATCTTTCTAAACTCCCAGAATTATTTAATATATTATTTTCACCTTTTACCTATTTTCCCAAGAATTTTTAGTAATTTTCGAAAAACATTGTCTTCAAGTTCTTAATTTGAAATATAATTTTTAAAATGCTTAATTATTATCCAAAAATTAAAATAATAATACAAATAAATATTCTAGGTTTTATTTGACTTATAAAAATTAATTTTCGAATTTTTAGAATTTTATTTCTATTTTTGGGCGATTTTTGAAAAATTTGCAAAACAGGGGGTATTTTGGTCTTTTCACCTCTCCAACCCCAAATTTCGTTTTTTCCTGAGAAATAAGCAATAAAATACTTAATAAATAATATTTTCAGATTATATAGGTTTTTGTTTGATTTTAGTTGATTTTATTTTATATTTTATCAAAATATCTTTACTAATACATACTCTTGAACCTCATATACATAAATAACTATATATTAGTGGTGATGTACATGGCTACATATACACACACACACATACCCACATACATATACATGGTATTTAGTAAAAATAGGTGTAGGCATATATAACCATGTATAATGTATGGAAGAGGTATTTAGTTGAATTTAATAATTGGATATTTGTGTCTAATACTTAGAAAATAATTACACAAGACCATATACACCACAATCCTCATTTTTTCAGCCATTTCCAGCCCAAAACCGTGCACTCTCTCTTGCTCTTACACTCTCTTTTATTTTTTCCTCAAACACTTCACTCTCCCCAAATCAATACACCACTTTGAAGGACTAAGGTAGGAACTCTTCTTTATACCTTAAGTAGAGGGTTTTTCTTCTTCTTCTTGAGGAGATTAGGCAAGCTTCCATACTCTTGTGCCCAAGCAATGTAACAGAACAAGCTTGAATGGCCTAGAGTGAGAGCTTTTGCCAAACATGCCTCCAAGTTGAGGGTTTTAGTTATGTTGCTATCTTCATGTTACTTTATAGTTAATTTTATCATGTTTAACTCTTGTTGGGAGGAAGTTGAAGGATGGATAGAATTATGAGCATGATCTTGAAGATCTTTTGTGACTAGTATGCACATTTGGAGTTCTATGTGCTTACTATGCTTTCTTGGAAAACTCTGTGATTATTGTGCCTTTTTACAATAATATGGCATTCTTATGTTTTATTTGGATTATTATGTGAGTTCTATGCTTTATATGAGGTAGTATGAGACCATGATTCTTTAAATGAGCTAGTAGGGGAATATCCTATGTTGCCTTGAAAGTAATTGTGAAGAAAGCTCCATATATCTATTTATTATACTTTATTGTATAGTTTTATGCCTACTTTGATGATTATAGAGATATATATATATATATCTATGTACGTATATATATATATAAATACTTAAAGTATTGTTATCTATTCATTTAGCTAATGCATATTATATTAGGTATATATCTATATGGATATAGTTATGTATGTATATATATATATGTCTACTTATTATAGACTAATTATATACTTAGTAATACTTAGTAAGACTACTTTAATCTATATATATATATATATATGGTACGTATAAGTATATATATATTTATATTCATTTTATTAGTTTATATATATGTAGATAATTTCAATCATCTTATATTTGTATCACACTTTATATAGTTTATATATTTTCTATCATCTTTATATATATACTTATCTATATCACATTTTATATATTTTATATATTTATATTAGTTATTTTTTACTCTTTATATTTATATATTTACTATGTTTACATATTTATATATTTATATTCATATTTTATTTATTTACATATTTTGCTACTTGCTATATATATATATTTTTACCATTTCTATGTAAGTATGCTTAATAAGCAAACATAAAGCTTTCATTTATACGTGTGGAGTTTACTTTGCTAAACTATGATGATGTGCATATGTGAACAAATTGCAATTGTGTGAATGGACCCATATGTGCTGGAATGGTATGGGGGGTGTTCCACCGGGACATACTATTGAGTAGCCGGGAGAGTTCACCACCCTTCCATCTCCTAATCCCCCCTTGGGTAGACGGAGAGATCTACTCAAGAGAGAGGGTCGTAGAACAATACTAAGGCGTATGCCCGGGATACGACCATTGGAGGATAAGGCTGGCGGGAGAAATGTGCTGGTTGTTATTTCGGCCCGGGTAGTTATAAGGGTCACTGTCAGGTGACGAAAGGTAGAAAGTGTGAAATTATATGTGTGCTATGTGTAACTAATGTGCACTTGACACCCGAGCACCTTATGTGTATAAAGAAGTGTTTCTACTCAACGTATGTTGATTTCCTATTATATAATATTTTAGATGCTTCCGAAGATAGCTTTTATGATGGCGAGGAGGAGGAACCTTTTGAAGCATTTTACTAGAAAGAAGGATGTAGGATTTTCCGCTGTGTGCCTGTTTGGGTTTTTGCTTTTGCTGTGTATCAATAGTAAACTAGCAAGTCGAGACTCCCTTTTGTTGATGTATCCTTATGTAATGTACCTTATACGTTGTAATTAAAATGTACGCATGTATGTAGCCTCTAATGATAGTATTAATCTAGTAATGGTCATAAGACTAATAATAATAATAATAATAATAATAATAATAATAATAATAAAGGGATTTCGGGGTCGTCATAGGTGGTATCAGAGCGTAGTTCTTGGGAGAACCTATGTTTTGGTATTTCTTGGGACTAATATTGGTATGTTGGATGTAGATGGATCGCCCGTCGAGTAGTAGTGGACGCATGCCTCATAGGAGGGTTGCCTCTAGTTCTAATACTTTTAGGTTTACGGAGATAGACCCCGATGAGTTATTGATAGAGATAGCCAACTTACGTGACGAGAACCTCCAACTTCGAGAGGAGGTGAGTTATTTGCAGTCGAGTCTCGAGAGCACACGTGCTAGACTCTACGACCTTCAGGCTCGCTTTCAGCGTGCAGTCGAGATCATCCACGGGAAGACGAGAGAGCTGATGGGATTTGCTGTTACACTTCTAGGCTCCAGTCCTGTAGGCGAGGCCGTTGTCCCGGAAATCCCAAGCGGGACCCAGTTCGATCCGATCACCCTTGAGTAGGGGGTGTGATGCATCTCTTGTACATATATGTGTATATATGCTTGTAGTAAGTAGGTAGTGGTGTAGTAAGTAGTAGTATGGATGCTATAGCTTGCTACTTTAGTAGGATGCCTAGCTAATATCATGCCAAAGTATTTTGCATGTACATGGATGGCATGATACTTGTGTATATATCTAATGTGCCAAACTTTTGGTGTATTTATAGTTGGCCTATATAAGATAGTACTTGACTTCCTTATTCTTTAAGTTCCTCACTCTAAGTTTATTTTATCTTTGGATATAGATGCCGAAGAGAACTGGAAATGAGACTGAGCCCCTGGACGAACGATTCACGGTTGTATTTGAACGGATAGCTACAATTCTCGAGAACCAAAATAACAACAATAACAACAATCACAATCAGGGGGAAACTACTGCCGACGCCTTGACTAAATTCCTAAGATTAGGACCCCCGATCTTTCGAGGTGAACCTGATGACACCAAAGCCACGAACTGGCTGGAGGCAATGGAGAAAATTTTCGAAGTGCTAAATTGTGACCCGGAGTGGAAGGTCACTTTAGCTACTTTTCGATTAGAGGACGAAGCGCGCCATTGGTGGAAACGCATAAGCACCAAATGGGTATCCCTTCACACTTCTCCTATTTGGGAAAACTTTGTTAAAGAATTTAACTCCCAGTACATTCCCCGAGTTATCCAAGAGAAAAGGGAACGAGAATTTCTTAGCTTGGCACAACGTGAGTTAAGCGTGGCAAAGTACGAAGCCTTGTTTACCAAGCTAGCCCGCTTCGCACCGTACTTTGTTGAGAACGAGGAGAGGAAGATCTGGAAGTTTATCGGCGGACTGCGACTTGAAATCCAAGATCGGTTGGCAGCGGTCCAGTTACCTACCTATACGGCAGCTGTTGAAACGGCGCTTAAGGTAGAGAGCACTATGGAACAATTGAAGTTCAAAAGAGGACAGCTGGCACGAGCGCCTGGTACTGGAGGACAAGGTGGGAGAGCCATAGGAGGACCTAACAAGATGTTTAGGCCAAACGCCCAGGGGAGTCAAGGAAATTTTTCTGGTCCCTCGTCTCAGAATCAGAAAAATATAGCTTGCTCATACTGTGGGAAGTCAAATCATACGGAAGACCGATGCTGGAATAAATCTTGGAATTGCCCAATATGTGGGAATCGTGGGCATTTCGTATTGAATTGCCCTCAATCCAAACCAGTGCCAACCCCGAATACTGGAAAGAATACAAAGGGCAATGGGAAGCAAGTGGAGAAGCCACGAATCCAAGGGAAGGTCTTTGCTATGAACCAGGCCGAGGTCGAGAATTCGGCGGTCGTGGAAGGTACGATTCTCATTGACCGTTATTTTGCTAAAGTGTTAATGGATCCTGGTTCTACGCATTCATATATATCGACTAGTTTCTTTACTTGTTTACAAGTTCAACTTGAGGCCTTACCTTACGAATTAGAAATCACAACACCCCTTGGAACTAAATGGAAGACGGACTTAGTTTATCGAGATTGTGCATTAGAAATTGGTGGCCAAAAGATGACTGCTGACCTAGTATTACTACCCATTCATGACTTTGATGTTATTTTGGGTATGGATTGGCTAGCAACACACTACGCTCAAGTAGACTGTCATCACAAAGTTGTGCGGCTCTGTTTCCCGAATCAACCTATCATTTAAATTGTAGGGAATAAAACCACACCCTCGATACCTATTATCTCTTCTCTACAAGCCAATCAACTGCTATGGAAGGGCAATTATGCGTTCCTAGCCCATATCATGAATAAGTCGGAAGATAAGAAGATGCTTGAAGAGGTGCCCATAGTAAATGAGTACCCCGATGTTTTCCCTGATGATTTGAAGGACTTACCTCCACATCGGGAGATTGAGTTTGTAATCGAGTTGTTACCTGGAACAGCTCCGATCTCTAAAACTCCTTATAGGATGGCCCCTGCTGAGTTAAATGAGCTTAAGACCCAACTACAAGAATTACTCGATAAAGGGTTTATCCGCTCGAGCACATCACCATGGGGAGCTCCGGTACTATTTGTCAAGAAGAAAGATGGAACTTGGAGGTTATGCATCGACTATCGTCCGCTTAACCAAGTTACCATCAAGAATAAGTACCCTCTACCGAACATTGATGAGCTATTTGATCAGCTTCAAGGAGCTTCAGTTTATTCGAAACTGGATTTGAAAATCGGATATCATCAAGTACGAATTCGAGAGGAAGATATCCCTAAGACCGCCCTTAATACTCGGTACGGTCACTACGAGTTTGTGGTGATGCCATTCGGTGTAACGAATGCCCCGGCAACGTTCATGGACTTGATGAATCGGATATTCCGACCATACCTAGACCAATTTGTAGTTGTCTTTATAGATGACATACTGGTCTACTCTAAGTCGGAAGAAGAGCACGAAAGGCACTTGCGGATAGTACTTCAGACGCTGAGGGAAGAGAAATTGTATGCCAAATTCAGCAAGTGTGAATTTTGGCTGACACAGGTAGCCTTTTTAGGACACATAGTGTCGAAGGATGGGATTGCAGTTGATCCAGGAAAAGTGAAAGCCATAGTGGAATGGAAGCAGCCAACGACTGTCACGGAGGTGCGAAGTTTTCTGGGTTTGGCTGGGTATTATCGGAGATTTATCAAGGATTTCTCCAAGATTGCTCGCCCCTTAACCAGACTAACGCAAGCCAAAGTGCGGTTCATTTGGGATAACCATTGTGAAACTAGCTTTCAAGAATTGAAGGATCGATTGGTCACCGCCCCTGTATTAACTCTGCCACAGGGGAATGAAGGATTTGTAGTCTACACGGATGCGTCCAAAGAAGGACTAGGCTGTGTACTTATGCAGAATAAAAGGGTAGTAGCTTACGCTTCGAGGAAGTTAAAACCTTATGAAGAAAACTACCCAACGCATGATCTAGAGCTGGCAACCATTGTCTTTGCTCTTAAGAAGTGGAGACATTACCTTTTTGGTACTTCGTTTGAAGTATTTACTGACCACAAAAGTCTCAAGTATTTATTCTGTCAAAAAGAGTTGAATATGAGACAACGAAGATGGTTAGAATTGCTAGCTGATTTTAATTGCGACATTCTATACCATCCGGGTAAAGCGAATGTCGTAGCTGATGCTTTAAGCAGAAAGGCTAGCCTAGCCTGCTTAATGACACGAGAATGGAAATTGTTAGAAGACATCTCAAGTTGGAAACCTAAAGAACGGGAGTTTGGAGTTGTGTTTTCACAACTACATGCTCAGCCCGTGATACTTCAGCGAATTAAAGAAGCACAAGAAATGGACGACGAACTCTGAAGGGTTAAAGAGAGGGTTAACCTCGGCCAAGAAAAGGAGTTCGCATTGCCAAACGATGGAATTTTGAGATTTCGAAATCGAATAAGTGTTCCAAACAATGAGCAGCTGAAAAGGGAGATATTAGAGGAATGCCATAATACCAAGTACACAATACATCCAGGGACAAACAAGATGTATCAAGATGTGAGACGACAGTACTGGTGGCCCAAAATGAAAAGGCAGATAGCAGAGTTTGTGGCAAAGTGCTTAACTTGTCAACAAGTTAAAGTAAGCCACCAGAAGCCCTTTGGGTTATTGCAACCTCTTCCAATCCCTGAATGGAAATGGGAACACATTACGATGGATTTCGTTATGGGACTACCACGAACACAAAGAGGTCACGATGCAGTATGGGTGGTTGTGGACAGACTCACAAAAAGCGCCCATTTTCTTGCATTTGCTAAGACCTATTCGCTAGATAAGATGGCAGAAATCTATAAAAATGAGATTGTTCGCTTACACGGTGTCCCAGTAAGTATAGTATCTGACCGAGACCCTCGGTTTGTCTCAAAATTTTGGCAAGGATTGCAGAAGGCTCTGGAGACTAAGTTGAATTTTAGTACGGCTTATCACCCACAAACAGATGGACAGACTGAAAGAGTTATTCAGATTCTTGAGGACATGCTTAGAGCGTGTACCTTAGATTTTGGTGGGAATTGGGATCGACACTTGCCCCTCACAGAGTTCGCCTATAACAACAGTTACCAAGCCACGATAGGCATGGCCCCGTTTGAGGCTCTTTATGGAAGAAAGTGTAGATCCCCAGTTTGTTGGAGTGAAGTGGGTGAAAGTAAGTTAATAGGCCCAGATTTGATTCATGAGACAACAGAAACGATCAAGATGATAAAGAAAAGGATGGAGACAGCACAAAGTCGTCAGAAGAGTTATGCTGACCGACGATGAAAAGACTTGGAGTTCGAAGTAGGTGACTTCGTATTCTTAAAAGTCTCGCCAAGAAAAGGTGTTTTGAGGTTTGGGAGAAAGGGCAAGCTTAACCCACGCTATATTGGACCTTTTGAGATACTTGCGAGAGTGGGGAAAGTTGCCTACCGATTAGCCTTACCCCCAGCTTTGGCAGAAGTATATGACGTATTTCATGTGTCTATGCTTAAGAAATACCATCGTGATCCCTCTCAAGTTGTTGACTATGAGTCCCTCGACATTAGTCCAGACCTGACCTATGTTGAAGAACCAACGAGAATTCTAGACTTCCAAGAACACACCTTGAGAAACAAAACCATAAAATTAGTTCGTGTTCTATGGAAGGATCATGGGATTGAAGAATGTACGTGGGAACGACTAGAAGAGATGCAAGAGAAATACCCACAATTGTTCGATTAGGCTTCGACTCAATTTCGAGGACGAAATTTTCTAAGGAGGGGAGGATGTAACGACCCGGTAAATCCTTTATTTAACTATTTTATATTATACAAGTTTTATATGATTATTTTGTGATTTATTTTTTTCTAGAGATTATTCTTTCAAAATATGATTTTTATTTGCGAACAAATGAGCATATTACTACATAAATATTAATAAAATTTTATAAATTCCAAATATTCTTAAAACTTCATGAATTTAATCTTTCTAAACTCCCAGATTTATTTAATATATTATTTTCACCTTTTACCTATTTTCCCAAGAATTTTTAGTAATTTTCGAAAAACATTGTCTTCAAGTTCTTAATTTGAAATATAATTTTTAAAATGCTTAATTATTATCCAAAAATTAAAATAATAATACAAATAAATATTCTAGTTTTTATTTGACTTATAAAAATTAATTTTCGAATTTTTAGAATTTTATTTCTATTTTTGGGCGATTTTTGAAAAATTGGCAAAACAGGGGGTATTTTGGTCTTTTCACCTCTCCAACCCCAAATTTCGTTTTTTCCTGAGAAATAAGCAATAAAATACTTAATAAATAAGATTTTCAGATTATATAGGTTTTTGTTTGGTTTTAGTTGATTTTATTTTATATTTTATCAAAATATCTTTACTAATACATACTCTTGAACCTCATATACATAAATAACTATATATTAGTGGTGATGTACATGGCTACATATACACACACACACATACCCACATACATATACATGGTATTTAGTAAAAATAGGTGTAGGCATATATAACCATGTATAATGTATTGAAGAGGTATTTAGTTGAATTTAATAATTGGATATTTGTGTCTAATACTTAGAAAATAATTACACAAGACCATATACACCACAATCCTCATTTTTTCAGCCATTTCCAGCCCAAAACCGTGCACTCTCTCTTGCTCTTACACTCTCTTTCATTTTTTCCTCAAACACTTCACTCTCCCCAAATCAATACACCACTTTGAAGGACTAAGGTAGGAACTCTTCTTTATACCTTAAGTAGAGGGTTTTTCTTCTTCTTCTTGAGGAGATTAGGCAAGCTTCTATACTCTTGTGCCCAAGCAATGTAACAGAACAAGCTTGAATGGCCTAGAGTGAGAGCTTTTGCCAAACATGCCTCCAAGTTGAGGGTTTTAGTTATGTTGCTATCTTCATGTTACTTTATAGTTAATTTTATCATGTTTAACTCTTGTTGGGAGGAAGTTGAAGGATGGATAGAATTATGAGCATGATCTTGAAGATCTTTTGTGACTAGTATGCACATTTGGAGTTCTATGTGCTTACTATGCTTTCTTGGAAAACTATGTGATTATTGTGCCTTTTTACAATAATATGGCATTCTTATGTTTTATTTGGATTATTATGTGAGTTCTATGCTTTATATGAGGTAGTATGAGACCATGATTCTTTAAATGAGCTAGTAGGGGAATATCCTATGTTGCCTTGAAAGTAATTGTGAAGAAAGCTCCATATATCTATTTATTATACTTTATTGTATAGTTTTATGCCTACTTTGATGATTTTAGAGATATATATATATATATATCTATGTACGTATATATATATATAAATACTTAAAGTATTGTTATCTATTCATTTAGCTAATTCATATTATATTAGGTATATATCTATATGGATATAGTTATGTACGTATATATATATATGTCTACTTATTATAGACTAATTATATACTTAGTAATACTTAGTAAGTTTTTTCCCAATTAGGATTTGCTAAATTTAAACAAGGTAAATGACTGACCTTTTTCTTAATTAGTTGAATTGCTTGAGTATGAGCTAAACTCCAAGGTTTAGGAACTTTTTTAAGTTTGTCATACAGAATTGCTGTATCTTGGGCAAGATTTTTATAATAAGCTGATATGTAATTTAGGCTTCCTAAAAATCTCTGCAATTGGGTTTTATCTTTAATTTCATCAGGAAATTTTGATGAAAATTCAATACTTCTATTTATAGGAATAATTTTACCTTTTTCAATATTATGGCCTAAAAATCTTATTTTAGTCTGAAAAAGTAACATTTTAGGTTTAGAAATTACTAAACCATTTTGCACAATGATTTTCTTAAAAATATCCAGATGTTTAAAATGATTTTCAATAGTATTTGAAAAGATTAAAATATCATCAATATACACAATAATAAAATTAGTATAAGGAGTAAAAATGTCATTCATAATTTTTTGAAATTCAGAAGGAGCATTTTTTAATCCAAAAGGCATTACTTTCCATTCAAATTGTCCAAAAGGGACATTAAAAGCAGTTTTATATTGATCTTTTTTAGCAATTTGAATTTGCCAATAACCTGATTTTAAATCAAATTTAGAAAAGATATTAGCATTATATAATCTGTCAAGTAAATCTTTTTTATTAGGAATAGGATATCTTATCCATTTCAAAACTTTATTTAAATGTTTATAATTAATTACTAATCTAGGAACACCACGTTCTTGTTCTGCATGTTTATTAACATAAAAACCTGTACAAGACCAAGGTGACTTTGATGGTTTAATTAATCCTTTATCTAACAAAGATTTAATCTCTATTTTACAAAGTTCTAAAAATTCTTGATTCATTTGACAAGGTCGAGACTTAGTAGGTATATTATTTTCTGAAAAATTATCTTCATAAGGTAATTCAACAATATGTTTTTTACGATTCCAAAAAGCATTTGGATGTTCATTACAAATGGTTAAAGAAAAATTATTTTCAAGAAATCTTATTTTGTCTTTTAATCTAGGATTTTTTAAATGATTTTCAATGGTAGAAATATTAATTTCTTGTTTAAGAAAATTAATATGGTTCTGCTTTTGATTTATTAGATCCTGAATTTCATTCAATAATCTTGTCTTAGGTTCAGTTATGAATTTGAATTTAATTTCTTTATTTTCAAAAGTACCAATAAAACCATTAGTGTCAATTTGTTTTAAAGGAAAAAGTTTTTGAATAAAAGGGGTTCCAAGAATTACTTGGGTAGTCATATTTTTAATTAACAAAAAACTTGTAGGTATACAAGTATTATCTTGACAAATATAAGCTTTAGGAATTTTATAAGTAATATCTAATTTATGACCATTAACAGCTGTTAAATTATGGGTAGTTTTTTGAAAATACCTGGTAGGAATTATTCCTTCTTGGATACAATTAAGATCAGCACCACTATCAATTAAAGCAGTAAGATTTTTTACAAATTTATTATCAATTAACAAGGTTATTTTTACGTACCATTTTTGGGAAGTAACAATATCTAAGGTTGCAAGGAAATTAGTTAATTCGGTTCCTTTTTCAGGAATGTCTTCTTCACTACTTTCATTATGAGTATGTAATTTAGGGGAATCAATAGGTTGCTTTCCTTTTTCAAGATAGGTTAATCTCTGAGAAAAATTAGTATTTTCTTCTTTAAGTTTTTTAACTTCTATTTTTAAATATTCAATCTCATTTTTTAAATCAGTAGGAGTAACTGGGTGTACATCATTATACTTAGTAGCTAGTCTTTTATGAACTTCATCCATAGTATAAGGAAGATTATTCCTTTGAATATTAGTATTCCTATCATGCTTATGACGACTACTAGGTTCACCAGTAATATGTTCTATTAAGAAAGATTTAATAGTTGGATCATTTGTATGATTTAATAAATCAATTATAGAATTTGACTTAATCATATTTATTTCGAAATCTTTAAATTGTGAAATCAGTTGATATAGTTCATCATTCTTAGGATTTTCACAAGGTTCATTATTCTGACAAGGTTCACATGGACTTTCATTTTTATCACTAGAAAAATCAGTTTGATTTTCTACAACATGTAGATTTTTATCAGAAATGTTTATACTTGAATTAGAATATTCACTGTCACTCCTAAGTTCTGATTCAGAAACAAGTAAAATTTTGCATAATGAATCTTTAAGATCATCATCAATATTTAAAGCATATATTTTTTGCTTAACTCTACAATCCTTAGCATAATGTCCTATTTTTCCACATTTAAAACAGGCATTATTATTCTGATATTGTTTTTTAGAAAATTTTTTAAATTTTTTCTTTTTATTTTGAGGTTGTGATTGAGGTAATTGTTGAGCATATTTTTGTTGCTTAAGTCCTCGTTTTTCACATTTTTTACGTTTATAATCATAATAACCAACAGATTTATGTTTTTTCTTTTTCTTGTATACCTTATCTACTTGAGGGTTTTTTGGAATATTCATACCAAATTGATCACAAAAATCTCCTAATTGTTTTTTATGTAACATGTTATGTTTTTGAACTTGTTGATTAAGTTTAATATCATTACAAAGATTTAATCCTTCAGTTATGCAAGCACTTATGAGTTTACCATAAGTATAATTTTCATAATTTATATGTAAATTATTTCCTCTTAAGGTTTTTCTAACTTTTTCAGCAAAAAGGGAAGGAAGACCATCTAAAAATTTAGACTTCCAATGATCTGAATTACTTTCAGGTAATTGTAAAACTCTACTTAAGAAAACATCCTTATACCATCTAAAAGAGCTTAAGGTATTACAACGCATATTTTGTAATAAGGTTCTTATAGTATCAGAATTATCTGACCATCTTCCAGTAAAATGTTCAAAAATATTGACAACAAGAGTATATACCGCATCTTCAATTTGAACATTATTATCAATCTTAGTCTTATTTAATATTTCTTGTCTGAAATCTTGAGTAAGATAATTATCCCACCATCCTTTAAGTTGACCAGTAAAACCAGCAATTATCATTGATGCAATCGACTTATCAGTATTACCATTTATTTTACAAACAGTACTATACATTAACATTCTATGAATTATGTTAGCAATTTGATTAATAGTATATCCATCAATATTCCATTCATATATATGGTTACCACTATAACTAGTTGTATTAACAAACTCTTGTTCCTCATAAAGAACATCTTGAGGAGTAGGTCTAGGGTAGTAATAAAATCTTTGATTTGGTTTATCAGCATATTTATTAGAATAGGACCTTCTACTATACTTACCAATTTTATTTATTTCTTCTCTAATTACATTATGATAATCAGAATCAGGTTCTTCCAATTTTTCTACAAATTCAACATTGTTTAAATGGAATTCTTTAAACTTTTCATTTAAAAGTTTTTCAAATTCAGTAACAGCAGCAAATTTGAAATTCTTAATTTCAGGGGGAGGTTGAATAGTTGGAACTGAAGAAGCACTAGATTCACTTTTACTAGTTTCTTCTTTTCCCTGTTCTTTTGCTTTTTCAATTAATACTTTATTTATTTTCTGAGTACCCAGAGGTCTATGAAGAAATGGGACCTTTGCCTTATAATAAGTCTGATCACAAGGAATTAATATTCCTAATTGAACCAAAGGATTTACTGTTAAATACAGATCCTTATGAAATACTTAAAAGATATGTGGATACGAGAAGTTTTCCTTGTGAATCCGATAAAACCCGGATCATTTATGAGTTAATACTCATTAAATCTGGTACGCTTCAGGTTTTTCATAATTACCCTCAAGGATCTATGGCGTATTATGTGTATACTACTGTCGTAATTCGACAAGTTCTTTCTGCAGAACAGTGGGGTATAAGTACCTTACAAGAAAGAGAATTTTATAGTCCTGAGTTAAAACTCAATATTAAATATAATTATTGGGATTATATTAATGCTTTTTATAAATGTTTCTTTTATGAAAATAAAGGGAAAAAACATACTTGGATGTTTAAGCTTTGTCCAACTTTAAGGTCTGAAAGTTTGCCCATGTGGTTTATTCAATGGTGGATGACATTTGGTCCTTCCATCAAAATACTTCCAGATATTTTTAAGACCCTTTATGCAGCATGGGTAATTCATTCTCCCATTGTCCAAAGAGCCAAACAATTAAAATTGTGGCCAGAAGGTATAAATTGCTTTCATTTTTTCATCCAATTCTCGATCCCATGGATTTGGCGTTGGGAACCAGAGATTGGTAAAACTTCTCAGCAATTTCCTTGTTTAAATCGCATCTTTTTCACCTCTTTTTGGAAGAAGATGTTATTAATTGATCCAAACACACATGCCTTGTATGGCCAAGAAACATTAAACGCCATTAAAATAAGAATCCATGAAGACCAGAAACAAGCTAAGGAACATGGTCCAATTTCCCTTAAAGAGATGCTTAAGGAGGCTACTATCAAGAAAGGAAATTCTTTAACAAAAGAAGAACATAAAGAAGTTGTTAATGATTATCTTTCTGAAGTCCAACAAGAAATCAGTGAAAATTGTGATTTTGAAATAAATCCTGAAGAATTTTCATCAGTTTCATCATCTTCTAAAGAAGAAGTCCTTGCTGGTGAATCCCAAGACCCATATGCTGAAGAATCTGAAATTCAGATCGATGCTATGGTTGCATTGTTAACTCAATCTCAGGAAAAAGCTCAAGGAAAGAAGCCGATGTAAGCCATGACGTCAGACTATCATAATTGGAGTCCCTGTTGCAGATACCAAATCTGTCACTTTCAAGAAGAAGTCACCCAAGCAATAATTTTGCCTGCCAAATTACTGTTCTAAGATGCCCTGCCGACAAGTTACTGTGCTCTTTTTGATGAATGAAAGATTCGTTTTGAAGTTAAGTTTTGAGGTGATAATTGCGCCAACCTTTTACTGTTTCCAGATGCCAAGGTACGATAAGAATTGAAGACCATTAAAAATTGTCTGCCACTTCAATGTTCCAGGATGCTGCGAAGGACAATAATATGTCCCCTTTAGTCATAATCAGACTTTGTAAATTATTGTATTTACTATTTTCTTTTGTCAGTTTTGTGTGAATCCTCCTATAAAAGGAGATCTTAGTTCAGTTGTTAGGTACCAGTTTTTAAAATTCACTCTTACAGTTTTATGTTTTGTATCCTTTTCCTTTGGTACGTCCTTGTTTCTTTTCTTGCTTTTCTCTTTGTAAAGTTGTATCTTAATATTGAAGAAATAAAGTTTCAAGTTTTAAGACAATAAAGTTTGGTACGTTCTTCTATCCTTTTTATTTATCAGCTTTAATTAAGCTTTGATAATGTGTTGCTAAGTGTGTTGTGTGTCAAATATTATAGAAGCTGATTCATGATAATGGTATCATTTGTTATCATTATCTTCTTGCAACCTTACTAATGGGTTAGGGTAAGTATAATTTTCCAGTCTTGTATTTAGGGTTAAGATATTTCTAGATACAGTCTTGGTATGTATGTTGAACCTTTGTTGTGCCCGCTGGAGCCATGGAAGGCGTTTAGGGCTGTGTTTGGTTGACTGGATACCAAAGACAGGTCTAGTAAATATTTTGTAAATAATTCCTTAAGATATGATGACAGGATTAATTATAGCTGTAATTCCCGATAAAACATCCCATTTCTTACACAAGGTACTTAGCAAGAAGATGATTTGTCTGTTTTGTGTGGTCCTGCTGTTATGGTATCAGAGCCATGTCATTTGATTGAATCTAGTGGAAATATATTTGACACACATTTATTGTATTCTATTCCTCATGAATATATTTAGATCTGATAAACAAACTGTTAAAAACAGTGTAAGTCATGAAGTAGATTTACCTGAAGATCTTGATTTATTAAATAAATGGTCTATCCCTAAGATGCAAATAACTGAAATTTATAAAATTGGTACACTTGAAAAAATTTCATTTAAACAAGTTGTTAAAACAACTGAAGAAACTATATCTTTGAATAAAGACGAAATGATATTACATCTTTTAAGTGAAAGAGATGTAGGAAGATATAAGAATAAATATAAATTCTTACATATTGGATTAGTTCAAATTGCTTTTAAACCCTTAACCTTAGAAGGTTTGCCAGAAATATATTTGACACACATTTATTGTATTCTATTCCTCATGAATATATTTAGATCTGATAAACAAACTGTTAAAAACAGTGTAAGTCATGAAGTAGATTTACCTGAAGATCTTGATTTATTAAATAAATGGTCTATCCCTAAGATGCAAATAACTGAAATTTATAAAATTGGTACACTTGAAAAAATTTCATTTAAACAAGTTGTTAAAACAACTGAAGAAACTATATCTTTGAATAAAGACGAAATGATATTACATCTTTTAAGTGAAAGAGATGTAGGAAGATATAAGAATAAATATAAATTCTTACATATTGGATTAGTTCAAATTGCTTTTAAACCCTTAACCTTAGAAGGTTTGCCAGAAAGTTTTTTAGCCGTTTTAAGAGATGGAAGAAATCTTAATTGGGATCAATCTATAATGGGAATAATTGAGAGCAGTCTTGCACATGTCCAGTTTATTTTAATGTTTTCCCTAATTTACAATTATCTTTGACTGATAATAATTTATTAGAAGCCTTAACATTAAATGTTAAAACTCATGGATATAATTATGCTCCAGGATTAGAAGTAATATGTATTTGCTATAGGATTTATTATAAAACCTTACATACACTTAATCCTCAGTGTAAACAAAAAGATAAAATGGCTAATGAAACTATAGTCATAGAATCTAATTTTAGTAAATCTAATATTACAACAAGAAGAGCCATTAAATGGGATGAAATAAATTTTCCTGAAAATTGGATAATGGAAAAAGCTGCACCTGTCATAAATAATATTTCTGATCAACCAACTAATATTCAACAAACCCAAGAAGGTAATGTTTTCATAACTATGCCAAGAAGACAACTTTCTTTACCAAGAAATACTTTTGACATAACCAGAGAAGCTAGTAAATCTAGATACTCTTTTATTTCACCAAAACCTTATCATTTACAATATCCTTCCAGAAGTTCAACTTCCAGAATTTCTGAAATTAAAAAAGATGATGATAGCGATAGTCCTGCTAGATCTGATAAATCTTTGGATTCAACAATCTATTTAAATGATCCATATTAAAATTTGAAAATTGATTCTGATAATTTCGTTTCACCAACTAAGAAAATCGATGAAATCGATCCAACTTTAAGTGAAATGTATGACGACCCCGAAATCCCTTTATTATTATTATTAGTCTTATGGCTATTATTAGATTAATACTATCATTATTGGCTACATACATGCATACATTTTTAATTACAACGTATAAGGTACATTACATAAGGGTACATCAACAAAAGAGAGTCTCGACTTGCTAGTTTACTATTGATACATAGCAAAAGCAAAAACCCAAAACAGGTACGCAGCGGAAAATCCTACATCCTTCTTCCTAATAAAATGCTTCAAAAGGTTCCTCCTCCTCACCATCATAAAAGCTATCTTCGGAAGCATCTAAAATATAATATAACATGGAATCAACATACGTTGAGTAGAAACACTTCTTTATACACATAAGGTGCTCGGGTGTCAAGTGCACATTAGTTACACATAGCACATATATAATTTCACACTTTCTACCTTTCGTCACCTGACAGTGACCCTTATAACTACCCAGGCCGAAATAACAACCAGCACATTTCTCCCGCCAGCCTTATCCTCCAATGGTCGTATCCCGGGCATACGCCTTAGTATTGTTCTACGACCCTCTCTCTTGAGTAGATCCCTCCATCTACCCAAGGGAGGGATTAGGAGATGGAAGGGTGGTGAACTCTCCCGGCTACTCAATAGTATGTCCCGGTGGAACACCTCCCAGACCATTCCAGCACATATGGGCCCATCCACACAATTGCAATTTGTTCACATATGCACATAATCATAGTTTAGCAAAGTAAGCTCCACACTTATAAATGAAAGCTTTATATTTGCTTATTAAGCATATGTAAATAGATAGTAGCAAAATATGTAAATAGATAAAATATAAATATAAATATATAAACATAACTAGTATAAATATATAAATATAAAGACTAAAATATAACTAGTATAAATATACTTAAATATATATATAGATTAAAAGATAACTAATATAAATATATAAAATATATAAAATGTGATATAGATAAGTTTACATATATAAAGATGATAGAAAAATATATAAACTATATAAAGTGTGATATAGATATAAGATGATTGAAATTATCTACATATGTATATAAACCAATAAAATGAATATAATTATATATATACTTATACGTACCATATATATATATATATAGATTAAAGTAGTCTTACTAAGTATTACTAAGTATATAATTAGTCTATAATAAGTAGACATATATATATACGTACATAACTATATATATATATACCTAATCTCTAATAAATTAGTTAAATGAATAGATAACAATACTTTAAATATTTACATATATATACGTACATATATATATATATATATATATACATGTATATTTCTATAATCATCAAAGTAGGCATAAAACTATACAATAAAGTATAATAAATAGATATGTGGAGCTTTCTTCACAAATACTTTCAAGACAACATAGGATATTCTCCTACTAGCTCAATTAAAGAATCATGGTCTCATACTACTTCATATAAAGCATAAAACTCACATAATAATTCAAATAAAACATAAGAATGCCATGTTATTGTAAAAAGGCACAATAATCACATAGTTTTCCAAGAAAGCATAGTAAGCACACAGAACTCCAAATAAGCATACTAATCACATAAGATCTTCAAGATCATGCTCATAATACTATCCATCCTTCAACTTCCTCCCAACAAGAGTTAAACATGATAAAATGAACTATAAAGTAACATGAAGCTAGCAACATAACTAAAACCCTCAACTTGGTGGTATGTTTGGCAAAAGCTCTCACTCTAGGCCATTCAAGCTTGTTCTTTTACATTGCTTGGGCACAAGAGTATGGAAGCTTGCCTAATCTCCTCAAGAAGAAGAAGAAAAATCCTCTACTTAAGGTATAAAGAAGAGTTCCTACCTTAGTCCTTCAAAGTGTGTAGTAATTTGGAGGAAGTGAAGTGTTTGGAGGAAAAAATGAAAGAGAGTGTAAGAGCAAGAGAGAGTGCACGGTTTTGGGCTGGAAAAATGGCTGAAAAATGAGGATTTTGGTGTATATGGTCTTGTGTAATTATCTTCCATGTATTAGACACAAATATCCAATTATTAAATTCAACTAAATACCTATTCCATACATTATACATGGCTATATATGCTTACACCTATTCTTACTAAATACCATGTATATATATGTGGGTATGTGTGTGTGTGTATATGTAGCCATGTACATCACCACTAATATATAGTTATTTATGTATATGAGGTTCAAGAGTATGTATTAGTAAAGATATTTTGATAAAATATAAAATAAAATCAACTAAAATCAAACAAAAACATATATATTCTGAAACTCTTATTTATTAAGTATTTTATTGCTTATTTCTCAGGAAAAAACGAAATTTGGGGTTGGAGAGGTGAAAAGACCAAAATACCCCTTGTTTTGCCAATTTTTCGAAAATTGCCCAAAAATAGAAATAAAATTGTAAAATTCGAAAATTAATTTTTTATAAGTCAAATAAAACCTAGAATATTTATTTGTATTATTATTTTAATTTTTGGATAATAATTAAGCATTTTAAAAATTAGATTTCGAATTAATAACTTAAATACAATGTTTTCCGAAAATTACTAAAATGCTTGGAAAAATAGGTAAAAGTTGAAAATAATCTATTAAAAATTTCTGGAAGTTTAGAAGGATCAAATGCATAAAATTTTAAAAAAATATTTGGAATTTTTTATAATATTTTATAAATATTTAGGTAGTAAAATGCTCACTAGTTCACAAAAAAAATCATATTTGAAAACAAATAATCTCTAGAAATCAATAACTCACAAAATAATCCTATAAATTTTGTATAATATAAAATAGGTAAATAAGGGATTTACCGGGTCGTTACAAAATGGGTTATCATGTTTGACACCAAAATTGATTTAAGTGCAGGATCCCTGGCACGTCAAAAATGTAAAAATGAATTTAATCTTCCTATTTGGAATAATTTTCGAGAATGGTTTTATAAAACTTTTGATAAAACAGAATTACAAATAATTTCTGAAGAATATTATAAACATCTTTCTGATATTAATGATATCATACCTTTTGTTCAGTGGTTTATTTACAAAATAAATGAAACCTTAGAACATAAAATTGCGGTTTTAGAAAGAAATTTTCAAATCTCTCCAAATAAAATTATTAAAGGAATTTACCCTCCACAGGATACTTTTGAAATTATAATAGATAACCAAACTAGGCATTATAATGCTTTTGAAAAACTAATGGAAGAAAAGACTTTATTGAGTAATGTTCAAATTTTTAATAAAATAATTCAGCAACAAAATTATTCAAATTTATATTTGATAATTTTGGGTGAACAAATTAATTTGGCTATAAATAGAATTGATCAACTTCTTTCAAAAACTGATCGAGTTACTCAGAAAATAAATAAACTATTAATTGAAAAAGCAAAAGAACAGGGAAAAGAAGAAACTAGTAAAAGTGAATCTAGTGCTTCTTCAGTTCCAACTATTCAACCTCCCCCTGAAATTAAGAATTTCAAATTTGCTGCTGTTACTGAATTTGAAAAACTTTTAAATGAAAAGTTTAAAGAATTCCATTTAAACAATGTTGAATTTGTAGAAAAATTGGAAGAACCTGATTCTGATTATCATAATGTAATTAGAGAAGAAATAAATAAAATTGGTAAGTATAGTAGAAGGTCATATTCTAATAAATATGCTGATAAACCAAATCAAAGATTTTATTACTACCCTAGACCTACTCCTCAAGATGTTCTTTATGAGGAACAAGAGTTTGTTAATACAACTAGTTATAGTGGTAACCATATATATGAATGGAATATTGATGGATATACTATTAATCAAATTGCTAACATAATTCATAGAATGTTAATGTATAGTACTGTTTGTAAAACAAATGGTAATACTGATAAGTCGATTGCATCAATGATAATTGCTGGTTTTACTGGTCAACTTAAAGGATGGTGGGATAATTATCTTACTCAAGATTTCAGACAAGAAATATTAAATAAGACTAAGATTGATAATAATGTTCAAATTGAAGATGCGGTATATACTCTAGTTGTCAATATTTTTGAACATTTTACTGGAAGATGGTCAGATAATTCTGATACTATAAGAACCTTATTACAAAATATGCGTTGTAATACCTTAAGCTCTTTTAGATGGTATAAGGATGTTTTCTTAAGTAGAGTTTTACAATTACCTGAAAGTAATTCAGATCATTGGAAGTCTAAATTTTTAGATGGTCTTCCTCCCCTTTTTGCTGAAAAAGTTAGAAAAACCTTAAGAGGAAATAATTTACATATAAATTATGAAAATTATACTTATGATAAACTCATAAGTGCTTGCATAACTGAAGGATTAAATCTTTGTAATGATATTAAACTTAATCAACAAGTTCAAAAACATAACATGTTACATAAAAAACAATTAGGAGATTTTTGTGATCAATTTGGTATGAATATTCCAAAAAACCCTCAAGTAGATAAGGTATACAAGAAAAAGAAAAAATATAAATCTGTTGGTTATTATGATTATAAACGTAAATATGTGAAAAACAAGGACTTAAGCAACAAAAATATGCTCAACAATTACCTCAATCACAACCTCAAAATAAAAAGAAAAAATTTAAAAAATTTTCTAAAAAACAATATCAGAATAATAATGCCTGTTTTAAATGTGGAAAAATAGGACATTATGCTAAGGATTGTAGAGTTAAGCAAAAAATATATGCTTTAAATATTGATGATGATCTTAAAGATTCATTATGCAAAATTTTACTTGTTTCTGAATCAGAACTTAGGAGTGGCAGTGAATATTCTAATTCAAGTATAAACATTTCTGATAAAAATCTACATGTTGTAGAAAATCAAACTGATTTTTCTAGTGATAAAAATGAAAGTCCATGTGAACCTTGTCAGAATAATGAACCTTGTGAAAATCCTAAGAATGATGAACTGTATCAACTGATTTCACAATTTAAAGATTTCGAAATAAATATGATTAAGTCAAATTCTATTATTGATTTATTAAATCATACAAATGATCCTACTATTAAATCTTTCTTAATAGAACATATTACTGGTGAACCTAGTAGTCGTCATAAGCATGATAGGAATACTAATATTCAAAGGAATAATCTTCCTTATACTATGGATGAAGTTCATAAAAGACTAGCTACTAAGTATAATGATGTACACCCAGTTACTCCTACTGATTTAAAAAATGAGATTGAATATTTAAAAATAGAAGTTAAAAACTTAAAGAAGAAAATACTAATTTTTCTCAGAGATTAACCTATCTTGAAAAAGGAAAGCAACCTATTGATTCCCCTAAATTACATACTCATAATGAAAGTAGTGAAGAAGACATTCCTGAAGAAGGAACCGAATTAACTAATTTCCTTGCAACCTTAGATATTGTTACTTCCCAAAAATGGTACGTAAAAATAACCTTGTTAATTGATAATAAATTTGTAAAAAATCTTACTGCTTTAATTGATAGTGGTACTGATCTTAATTGTATCCAAGAAGGAATAATTCCTACCAGGTAATTTCAAAAAACTACCCATAATTTAACAGCTGTTAATGGTCATAAATTAGATATTACTTATAAAATTCCTAAAGCTTATATTTGTCAAGATAATACTTGTATACCTACAAGTTTTTTGTTAATTAAAAATATGACTACCCAAGTAATTCTTGGAACCCCTTTTATTCAAAAACTTTTTCCTTTAAAACAAATTGACACTAATGGTTTTATTGGTACTTTTGAAAATAAAGAAATTAAATTCAAATTCATAACTGAACCTAAGACAAGATTATTGAATGAAATTCAAGATCTAATAAATCAAAAGCAGAACCATATTAATTTTCTTAAACAAGAAATTAATATTTCTACCATTGAAAATCATTTACAAAATCCTAGATTAAAAGACAAAATAAGATTTCTTGAAAATAATTTTTCTTTAACCATTTGTAATGAACATCCAAATGCTTTTTGGAATCGTAAAAAATATATTGTTGAATTACCTTATGAAGATAATTTTTCAGAAAATAATATACCTACTAAGTCTCGACCTTGTCAAATGAATCAAGAATTTTTAGAACTTTGTAAAACAGAGATTAAATCTTTGTTAGATAAAGGATTAATTAAACCATCAAAGTCACCTTGGTCTTGTACAGGTTTTTATGTTAATAAACATGCAGAACAAGAACGTGGTGTTCCTAGATTAGTAATTAATTATAAACCTTTAAATAAAGTTTTGAAATGGATAAGATATCCTATTCCTAATAAAAAAGATTTACTTGACAGATTATATAATGCTAATATCTTTTCTAAATTTGATTTAAAATCAGGTTATTGGCAAATTCAAATTGCTAAAAAAGATCAATATAAAACTGCTTTTAATGTCCCTTTTGGACAATTTGAATGGAAAGTAATGCCTTTTGGATTAAAAAATGCTCCTTCTGAATTTCAAACAATTATGAATGACATTTTTACTCCTTATACTAATTTTATTATTGTGTATATTGATGATATTTTAATCTTTTCAAATACTATTGAAAATCATTTTAAACATCTGGATATTTTTAAGAAAATCATTGTGCAAAATGGTTTAGTAATTTCTAAACCTAAAATGTTACTTTTTCAGACTAAAATAAGATTTTTAGGCCATAATATTGAAAAAGGTAAAATTATTCCTATAAATAGAAGTATTGAATTTTCATCAAAATTTCCTGATGAAATTAAAGATAAAACCCAATTGCAGAGATTTTTAGGAAGCCTAAATTACATATCAGCTTATTATAAAAATCTTGCCCAAGATACAGCAATTCTGTATGACAGACTTAAAAAAGTTCCTAAACCTTGGAGTTTAGCTCATACTCAAGCAATTCAACTAATTAAGAAAAAGGTCAGTCATTTACCTTGTTTAAATTTAGCAAATCCTAATTGGGAAAAAATAATTGAAACAGATGCCAGTGAAATTGGATATGGTGGTATATTAAGTCAAGTTAATCCGTCAGATAAGTCTAAACAACTTATTAGATACTATTCTGGTAAGTGGACTAATAGTCAAAAGAATTATGCTACTATTGCTAAAGAAGTTTTAGCTATTGTTAAATGTGTTTTAAAATTCCAAGATGATCTGTATAATAAACCCTTTACTGTTTTTACAGATTGTCAATCTGCTAAGTTTATGTTTGAAAAAGATTTTAAACATAATGTTAGTAAAGCTATGTATGCTAGATGGCAATCTCATCTTGCCCCTTTTGATTTCATAATTAAATATAAGAAAGGTACAGATAATAGTCTCCCTGATTTTCTAACTAGAGAATTTTTACAGGATAATGCCTCCTAGAACCAGAATCATTCCTAGGATTAAGATTCCCAAGATTCCAGTCATTCTTTACAATGAACAAGAAGCATATTCTCATATGTATAATCAGCCAGTTAATTACTACATGCTTAAAAGCCGTGGAATTTTTGGCATGGTTCAAAGGTCCAAACACTTGGATAGGTTAATTACCAACATTGAATATTGCCTTAATACAGGTTTTTACCTTCAACATAAGGATGCTCCTAAAGTAAGACTTAGAGCCCAACGACTTAGTGCACAAGATAAGGCTTATCTTATGTACATGCTCCCATGTTTTAAGTTCATGAAACGGGTGATCACTAAAGAGATCAATCGTAATTGTATTGCTTAAACAGGTTGTAAGTTTTACTGTTTTTTCAATGAGTAATTCTCAGTGTTGTTTGTGTTTTAATCCTGATCGTTGTTTTTCAATAACATCTGATCTTGATGGTTTGATTTATAAAGCACTCTATTTTCATTCTGATAATTTCAGATTTGTTGATATTCAGCCTAGAATTGATATTAAATTTTTGATTAAAGATCATAAAAATACAAATAAATTGTATAATCTCATGAAACTTGCCTTAGTTCAAAATCACTATCTGGATAATCCTAGAACTCTTTCATATCATGATAAGAAATTTCTAATTGAAGTTTATTTTAGTACTAAAAAATATCTTGCTAAAACAATTTCTAAATGTACAATTTAAACATTTTGCAGAATGGAAAATTCCTATCTTTATCAATCTCCTGATGAGAAAGAACAGGAATATCTTCATCGTCTTTATAATTTAAAGAAGGAGTGTTATGAAAATATTAATCATATGAAAGATATTCTTAATAGATTTAACCTTTCTCCAAGAGATATTCTTGACATGCAAAATAATATTCAAAATCAATATGAAGTAATTCTTGACATTGAACAGGTTGAAAAAGGATATCTTCACAATTCTTCTTAAATAGATGGATGGCCCAATGCTTTGGAGGATTATGATCGAGAAAAAGTTACATCATTTTTCTGAAGAAGAAAAAATTGGATGGGAATTAAATTTTTCAAATTATCTTAATAAATTAGGTTTAATAACTGAGAAAGAAATTAATCTTTTTAAACTCAAGAAAGCTAGATTTCATTTTCATGGATTTAAAAATTATCCTCTCACTTTGGCTCAAAAAACAAAGAAAATTGATAAACAAATTTTTGTCTACAAAGAATGGTTCAAACTTTTTCCTCAACCCTATAACCCTTTTTTCCATCAATTTCAAATTGAACTAAATGAACTTTTGGAACAACAAAAGATAATTAAAAAGGTAATAAATACTTCTTATATTGCCTAATATTTTTATTTCAGGAAATAATGTTTCCAAACGAAGAATCCATCCATTCTCGATACGGTAATCTCCGTAGAGGCAGAGGAAGAAGTTCTAGTTCAAGGAAAGCCTATAATGAGGATTTCCCAGGGTTATCATCAAAAGATAGAGGTAATCCCTCATCTTATGCAGAAAAGGTTAAAAACCCATTTCTATGTAAGTATGCTTAATAAGCAAACATAAAGCTTTCATTTATACGTGTGGAGCTTACTTTGCTAAACTATGATGATGTGCATATGTGAACAAATTGCAATTGTGTGAATGGGCCCATATGTGCTGGAATGGTATGGGGGGTGTTCCACCGGGACATACTATTGAGTAGCCGGGAGAGTTCACCACCCTTCCATCTCCTAATCCCCCCTTGGGTAGACGGAGAGATCTACTCAAGAGAGAGGGTCGTAGAACAATACTAAGGCGTATGCCCGGGATACAACCATTGGAGGATAAGGCTGGCGGGAGAAATGTGCTGGTTGTTATTTCGGCTCGGGTAGTTATAAGGGTCACTGTCAGGTGACGAAAGGTAGAAAGTGTGAAATTATATGTGTGCTATGTGTAACTAATGTGCACTTGACACCCGAGCACCTTATGTGTATAAAGAAGTGTTTCTACTCAACGTATGTTGATTTCCTATTATATAATATTTTAGATGCTTCCGAAGATAGCTTTTATGATGGCGAGGAGGAGGAACCTTTTGAAGCATTTTACTAGAAAGAAGGATGTAGGATTTTCCGCTGTGTGCCTGTTTGGGTTTTTGCTTTTGCTGTGTATCAATAGTAAACTAGCAAGTCGAGACTCCCTTTTGTTGATGTATCCTTATGTAATGTACCTTATACGTTGTAATTAAAATGTACGCATGTATGTAGCCACTAATGATAGTATTAATCTAGTAATGGTCATAAGACTAATAATAATAATAATAATAATAATAATAATAATAAAGGGATTTCGGGGTCGTCATACAAATCCCCCTGAAGCGGTTCAACATCTTCACAAAATTCCTCATCGTCCACCCTCAGCTTACAATCCTTAGCTCGGTGATCTCTTTTGCAGCACCTATTGCAATATAGTGGGACCCCTTCACACACAACCGGCTGTTCAAAAAATCGGTCACCATCTTTCACCTTGACTGATGTTTTAATGGGCTTTGTTATGTCAATCTCCACACAAACCCGTGCCTCTCGGAGCTTGGTAAGATCCGCCGTTGGCTCATTGACACGCAAGGGATTACCAATACATGAAGCAACCACATAAAGCGCAGGGATCGGCAATATATGAAAAGGTAAATTCGGCACCCTAAACCAAACTGGGCATATAGGAGACTCAAAGGTCGGATCAAAATCCGGAGTCCACTTAAATAAGCGCATGGGGAAGCCATTAAAATACCAAACTTCACACATAAACAATCGGGAATAATCATCATGATCGTAAAGGTGTATCAAGACATGAGTAGCATTAATAGGCACCAGCCTGAATCGGCGTTTCAAATTCATCTTCGTGAACAAAGTCCTCAAGTTATTCATCGATGGCCTCCCATGAGAGAATTTCCCAATTAATGCAAATTTGAAAGTCTCGCATAATTTTTCTTTCTCCTGGTGTGTGAAAACAGCAATCTTTTCCCCGTTATGCTCCACGATAGAACCTGCCGGCGTGAACGTCGAAAGATCAAAATTCTTTTTCCGTTCATGTGCATCTGGAGCAAACAAATCGGTAGCGGTGACTCCAGCGTAGGATTTTCCGGACGTTGAAGGTCCATCGGCCTTGAAAAGTCCGGCGAAATCCGGAGGGACCCCCATGAATGGGGCCAATGGCCAAGGAGATATTCAAGAGAGAAGGCAGAGTTTTTGCTCGATCCGGGATTGCTTAGATTCTTGAGTAGTTTGTTTTCTTCTATTGTAAATACGATAAGCCTTACTATTATTGGAATAACCAACAAAAATACCCCCATCGGCTATTGGGTCAAATTTTGAAAGATGACCACAACCATTCAAAATATAACATTTACATCTAAAGGCAAAAAAAAAAAATCAAATGTTGCTTAACCAAAAAAAATAAAATGTTGGGGGCCTTTCCATACCACAATTTGCATTGGGTTTTCTTTAGAAAAGAACTTAAAACGACTCGGTTTGTAACATAACAAGCAGTGTTAATGGCTTCCACCTAAAGAAATTTAGGAATTTCATATTCATTTAACATGGTTCTAGCAACTTCTAGTAAAATTCTATTTCTTCATTTAATCACACCATTTTGTTGGGGAGTTTTAAGAGCAAAAAAATCAAACATGCAATTGTGTTCTTCACAAAATAGAGTAAAATTGTTTTCATCAAATTTGGTTCCATGATCAATCATAATTTTCTTAATAAAAAGACCTTTTTCTTTTTTCAAATGTCTTGGAAGAGGTATGAATGCGTTCAATGTATCATTTTTAAGCATTAAAAGTAAAACCTAAGTGAAATGAGTGTAGTCATCAATAATTACAAAACATAATTTGTTACCTCCGAATATAGCAGTTTTCATTAGACCAAAGAGGTCAAGGTGTAAAAGTTCCAACGTTTTAGAACTAGTTACTTTCTTCTTAGATTTGAATGATGTTTTGATTTGTTTACCTTTCTGGCACGCATCACAGTTCATGTCCTTTGTGCAATTTAACTTTGGTACTCCTCTAACCAAATATTTCTTGGTGACATGGGAAATGAGGTTCATATTCATATGGCCTAATCTCTGATGCCATGTCCAGGTTTCATCTCCTATAGCAGCAAGGCACTCCATATTTTGGTTAGATAAAAGATCAAGAGTAATACAACAAACATTTAGGTCCCTGGTAGCGGTAAACACAGTGGTATAATCCTAATAACAACTTAATAAGAAGGATGAAATTGAATATTGTAACTATTATCACACAATTGACTAATATTGATTAAATTGTGCTTCAAACCTTCAACTAGTCATACATTTTAAATGGTGGTACCTGTCTCGGTACCAATAGTACCTTTGCCAACTATTTTTTCTTTAGTGTTATTTGCAAAGAAAATATAAACTGCATCCAGTTATCAAAATTTAAGAACATTGAGATATCAACTGTCATGTGCCTAGGAATAGCCACTGTCCGTGTACCACTTCTGGTTTTAGGAATGGTCCTTAGGTATTTCTTGCATGAACGTTATGGTGATTTAGGTACCCAACTTTCATTGGGTCCTTCATTGTTAGGGGTAGAAATCTTACGCACCCACCCAAACTTTGTTCCATCATGCCTTTTAACATAATATTTCCATTTGTGTAACCAACCATACAACAAGCAAAACATATTTTCTTTTTGGAATTAGGATTTTTTGGTAAAGCACCAATGTATAATATTATTCCAATCTTCGTCTTTTGATGAGTTTTTGGAAGATTATTTACTCATGGAAGGGTTTCCTTCAAAGTATTTTTCCCTTTGATTTGCAGTTTTAGATCAAAATTTTCACTTTCAAAGGTAGATTTTTCATTTTCAAGAGTCTCAATTTTATTTCCAAAATCATTGTTTTTTTGTTTTTGCCAGATTCTTTGAGATGTCTAATCTCCCCTTCCAACTTTTGTTTTTTCATCATAGACTTTCTTTAACTTGTTTTTCATAATCTTGTTGGTAGTCATCATAAACTTCATATCTTTTAAACATTCATCTAACTAAGCATAAATATCAATATTCTCATTGGAATCAAAATTGGAATTGCTATCGAAATTAAAATGTACCTCCCTATTTGCCACCAATGTCATCTCTTCTTCATCGAACACATCAAAGTCCAAGTAATCCCAGGTAACAGATAGTCCTTTCTTTTTGGAGCTCTTTGGTCTGGTCGCCTTTTTGGGTAGTTCAATTATAGCTGACTTCTCTATACTTAAAGTATTCTGTGATAGGCAGATTTTTGACTAGTTTTTCGTTGGTTTTTTTCTTCCAGAATCTTTGTTTATATGATGATAGTTTTTTGAACCTTTGACTATCATGGGCATCTTCTCGTCAATTTGATCCTCATCTACATTTTCACCATTAGTTTCTAGTTCCAAACTAAAGGCGATATTTCTTTCAATTTTTGGTTTGGAACTTCTCTTTCTTTTGAATGGTACGAGTCCATGGGTAGTAAGGGAACCAATGAGTTCAATCATGCTCAATCTAGTAAAATCCTTCGCCTCACATATTGCAATTACCTTTGGGGTCTAATCTAATGGAAGTGACCTTAAGATCTTTCTCACTTTTTTTTTCAAAGAGGGTGTGTCCAAAGGCAAAGGCATTGAGTGAGTTATGATCTCAACAAAATCGAGTAATTATTTGGCTAATGCTTATATTATCTTTCATAGGGAACATCTCCAGTTGGTGGAGTAATAAGGATATCCATTCCTCTCAAACTTGATCGGTACCTTCATGGATAATTTGTAGTGTGTCCTACATCTCCTTTGTAGAGGAGGAGGAATTGAGTCTGTTATATTCTTCTTTAATGAGGACATAGGTTATTACGTTCCTTGCTTTAGCGTGCATTGTGAGGTTTTTCATATTATCAACAAGATATTCCTTTTTGGTCTTAGGAACCATGGTACCATCTTCAGTTTTCTTGGTGGGAATACTTGGAGTATCCTCCACATTCATCCAGATTGCATAGTCAAGGGATATTATGAAATCTTGCATCCAATTCCTCCATGTAGCATAGTTGGTACCATTAAAGGGTGATGGTTTGGTATTCAACATATATTCTGCAAACACATCATAACTAGAGAAGGCCATTGGGATTGTCAAACTTTACGTTGTTAAACCAAATATACAAAAGCACATGGCTTTAATGCCAATTTTTGAATGAGATATGCCAAAAGAGGGGGGGGGGGGTGGTTGTTAAAATAGACTAATAACTTTTCTTGTAAAATTAGAGTATATCAAAAATGTTTGTTGTGCAGTGGAAATTTTTGTGTTGTGTAAAATATGTTTAAGTAAAATTGCTTTGCTTTAGAAACTTTGTTGGTATTTTCAATACTAGTTTAAATACCATTTAAAATAGTAGAGATAAAATAAGTGCAAAGCAGTAAAGAAAGACACAACTATTTATCCTGATTCACCCAAATGAACTATGTCCGATCCCTACGTTTTAAAGGATTAACATGTTAAAAAAAATTGTATTAGTACATTATACAATAGTTCTAGGTTAAACACAAGAAATTAAAAGAGAAAAGAAAAGTATGCTCTATATCCCAAGAGCGGCTCTCAATCTCGAGAGCCACAAGCTAACAACAAACAATGTTCGAAGCAAGCTAACATGATCCGTTATGCCGTTATGTATCATGGTCGCCCTTCAGTCAGATCTCAGTGCATAGTATGCTTAAACATCTCCTACCACCTAGCCAGTAACCCTATGGATCCGACTACTACCATGACCCAACAACCCTTCATCAACTTACCCTACTTCAAAGAACTTGGTTACCATTGTTCACTCTTTGCCTCGCAAGGTCCCTCGTAGCAATACAACAAGCAGACACGAGTCAACAAGAAAGACCAATGTATGTAGCTTTGAAGAGCAATTGCACTAAAGAATCTAACTTCAAATGTTTGTTCTAAGCACTGTGTTACAATTGAACACAATTTCTCTCTTATGTAGTAGATAATGCGATAGCTATAATGTCTACAACAAAGAAAG
The DNA here is from genome assembly GCA_026212405.1 of Petrea volubilis. NCBI lineage: Eukaryota > Viridiplantae > Streptophyta > Magnoliopsida > Lamiales > Verbenaceae > Petrea > Petrea volubilis. The sequence goes on from CM047873.1 coordinate 15,882,361, forward strand.
GAGCCGTTGGTGTTTTGTTCTATATGGAATTAGTGCGTCTAGATTTGGTACCAGGTCAAATTTTTTGAAATAGGAGGATATGACTAAGTAAGGACAGACTTTAACCTAAGTTTGTAATAAATACAATGACTAGAATAAATTTAAGAAAAGAATGAGCTGTTAATAAAATATTCCACATGTGGTACCAGTCAGATACCAGATCAACCTCTCCCGAAATAAAAAAGATATAGTTGAGTATGAAAATCATTTGACTAATATCTGTAGAATTCTCTGTTATTTAACAAGGAAAGGGTCATGAGATAGTATATGACATGTAAATTAATGGAATCTTTACTTAATATGTGACCAAAGATAACTAAGGAATGTTATTTAATGGAGACCAACAATTTCCTATATCCATTTATCATCAAATCCTTCAAATATCAAAACCAAACAAGACCAAAGAGGTCAACAAATAAAATCAGGAATGTGATTAATTGGATTAACTTAAAATATAATTCAGTCAAAATAAAAGAAATTAATTTAAAATGAATTAGATTAATCAATTGGATTAATTGATGAGATGATTTTGATGAAAGGGCTAATTCAACAGATTGATCTCATTAGTTTAATCCATTAAGAAGGGAATTAGATTTCAATTAATTTAATCCATTAAAATAATCAAATTGAAATTAGATTTCAATTAATTTAATCCATTAAGAAGGGATTTAAATTTAAGGATTAAATAATTTATTAAATAATTAAATTACAGGCATTTAATTGAAACAATAGGTTAATTACACAATTCAATTAAAATAATTGTCTTAATTGGTCAATTTTCCCCATTCGATTGTTTCAATTTGTCAATTTTGTTGATTGGATTACGATAGTCGGTCAATGGTATTATCTCAATTCAATTGAGTAATTTGCTTATTTCCCTTGAATTAATTGATTTAATTGGTCAATTCTCGAAATGCAATCAGACACTCTTTAGCCTACAATAAGAAGAGTGCTTAAAGGTAATTAAATCATTCAACTCAATAAAATGATTTGTCTATTTAATCTGCATATAGATCCAATGTAATAGTCATGGGACGGTGGGATTTACATATAATTTCTTGGGCAATTGCTCCTACGTCTCGTGACTTATGTGAAACTAAAACTGACATATAATTGTGTAGCCACTTAATCAAGATCCACGAAAGGTGAGCATCGTGCGACGACCCGGTAACTCCTATTGTTATTATTAATATTTTACTTAGGATTTATTTCCATTATATGATAATTATTGTGTGAATATATGTGATTTGTGAATAAACGTGCATTATACTACATGCATTTTTTAAAATGTGATTATTCCATCATTTGTTTTCTTAGCACTTGAAAAATGCAAAATATTAATTCCTGAAAATTTTATTATGATTTCCGAATTTTATTATGAGTAAAATTATTATTTTAATATTACTTTCTAACTTAGACCTTAGACCTTATAGTTTTAATTTTGAATGGTGATTATTATTTTTTGGAAAATTTATTTAAATACATATTTTAGGCTTGCATTTATTTTATTTTCGAATTTTATAAAGAAATTATACAATTTTCGAATCTTATAAATACAACAATATATTTTATGATTTTAAATGTATAAGTTTCGAATTTTAATTATTTATAAACCTAATTTTCGGATTTTAATTAAATGATAAATATAAAGTCTAGATTTTTAGTATATTTTATAATTGTTTTGCAAGAATATCTCCTCTAATACATATATTAATGGTAAATTCTATATCTACATATCCACACACACATTCATACATTTATTAGTGGTGATTTATATATTTACATGTACACACGCATATTCATAGACAAACTAGTGGGGAATTATATATCTACTTATACACACACACATCCATATATCACCTAGTGGTGATTTCTATATCTACATCTCCACACACACATCCACATATATAGACTAATGGTGATTTCTACTTCTACCTATACACACACATGTCCACATATATATACTTGGTAATATCTATATCTACATATATACACACATGTCCACATATATATACTTGGTAATATCTATATCTACATATACACACACATGTCCACATATATACTGTAACGACCCGGTAAATCCCTTATTTACCTATTTTATATTATACAAAATTTATAGGATTATTTTGTGAGTTATTGATTTCTAGAGATTATTTTTTTCAAATATGATTTTTTTTTTGTGAACTAGTGAGCATTTTACTACCTAAATATTTATAAAATATTATAAGTTCCAAATATTTTTTTAAAATTTTATGCATTTGATCCTTCTAAACTTCCAGAAATTTTTAATAGATTATTTTCAACTTTTACCTATTTTTCCAAGCATTTTAGTAATTTTCGGAAAACATTGTATTTAAGTTATTAATTTGAAATCTAATTTTTAAAATGCTTAATTATTATCCAAAAATTAAAATAATAATACAAATAAATATTCTAGGTTTTATTTGACTTATAAAAATTAATTTTCGAATTTTACAATTTTATTTCTATTTTTGGGCAATTTTCGAAAAATTGGCAAAACAAGGGGTATTTTGGTCTTTTCACCTCTCCAACCCCAAATTTCGTTTTTTCCTGAGAAATAAGCAATAAAATACTTAATAAATAAGAGTTTCAGAATATATATGTTTTTGTTTGATTTTAGTTGATTTTATTTTATATTTTATCAAAATATCTTTACTAATACATACTCTTGAACCTCATATACATAAATAACTATATATTAGTGGTGATGTACATGGCTACATATACACACACACACATACCCACATATATATACATGGTATTTAGTAAGAATAGGTGTAAGCATATATAGCCATGTATAATGTATGGAATAGGTATTTAGTTGAATTTAATAATTGGATATTTGTGTCTAATACATGGAAGATAATTACACAAGACCATATATACCAAAATCCTCATTTTTCAGCCATTTTTCCAGCCCAAAACCGTGCACTCTCTCTTGCTCTTACACTCTCTTTCATTTTTTCCTCCAAACACTTCACTTCCTCCAAATTACTACACACTTGGAAGAACAAAGGTAGGAACTCTTCTTTATACCTTAAGTAGAGGGTTTTTCTTCTTCTTCTTGAGGAGATTAGGCAAGCTTCCATACTCTTGTGCCCAAGCAATGTAAAAGAACAAGCTTGAATGGCCTAGAGTGAGAGCTTTTGCCAAACATACCTCCAAGTTGAGGGTTTTAGTTATGTTGCTAGCTTCATGTTACTTTATAGTTCATTTTATCATGTTTAACTCTTGTTGGGAGGAAGTTGAAGGATGGATAGTATTATGAGCATGATCTTGAAGATCTTATGTGATTAGTATGCTTATTTGGAGTTCTATGTGCTTACTATGCTTTCTTGGAAAACTATGTGATTATTGTGCCTTTTTACAATAACATGGCATTCTTATGTTTTATTTGGATTATTATGTGAGTTCTATGCTTTATATGAAGTAGTATGAGACCATGATTCTTTAAGTGAGCTAGTAGGGGAATATCCTATGTTGTCTTGAAAGTAATTGTGAAGAAAGCTCCATATATCTATTTATTATACTTTATTGTATAGTTTTATGCCTACTTTGATGATTATAGAAATATATATATATATCTATGTACGTATATATATAGATAAATATTTAAAGTATTGTTATCTATTCATTTAGCTAATTCATATTATATTAGGTATATATCTATATATATATATATATAGTTATGTACGTATATATATATGTCTACTTATTATAGACTAATTATATACTTAGTAATACTTAGTAAGACTACTTTAATCTATATATATATATATATGGTACGTATAAGTATATATATAATTACATTCATTTTATTAGTTTATATATATATGTAGATAATTTCAATCATCTTATATCTATATCACACTTTATATAGTTTATATATTTTTCTATCATCTTTATATATATAAACTTATCTATATCACATTTTATATATTTTATATATTTATATTAGTTATCTTTTAATCTATATATATATTTAAGTATATTTATACTAGTTATATTTTAGTCTTTATATTTATATATTTATACTAGTTATGTTTATATATTTATATTTATATTTTATCTATTTACATATTTTGCTAATATCTATTTACATATGCTTAATAAGCAAACATAAAGCTTTCATTTATAAGTGTGGAGCTTACTTTGCTAAACTGTGATTATGTGCATATGTGAACAAATTGCAATTGTGTGAATGGGCCCATATGTGCTGGAATGGTCTGGGGGGTGTTCCACCGGGACATACTATTGAGTAGCCGGGAGAGTTCACCACCCTTCCATCTCCTAATCCCCCCCTTGGGTAGACGGAGGGATCTACTCAAGAGAGAGGGTCGTAGAACAATACTAAGGCGTATGCCCGGGATACGACCATTGGAGGATAAGGCTGGCGGGAGAAATGTGCTGGTTGTTATTTCGGCCTGGGTAGTTATAAGGGTCACTGTCAGGTGACGAAAGGTAGAAAGTGTGAAATTATATATGTGCTATGTGTAACTAATGTGCACTTGACACCCGAGCACCTTATGTGTATAAAGAAGTGTTTCTACTCAACGTATGTTGATTCCATGTTATATTATATTTTAGATGCTTCCGAAGATAGCTTTTATGATGGTGAGGAGGAGGAACCTTTTGAAGCATTTTATTAGGAAGAAGGATGTAGGATTTTCCGCTGCGTACCTGTTTTGGGTTTTTGCTTTTGCTATGTATCAATAGTAAACTAGCAAGTCGAGACTCTCTTTTGTTGATGTACCCTTATGTAATTTACCTTATACGTTGCAATTAAAAATGTATGCATGTATGTATCCAATAATGATAGTATTAATCTAATAATAATAATAATAATAATAAAGGGATTTCGGGGTCGTCATAGGTGGTATCAGAGCTTGGGTTTACGCCTAAGCTATGCTGGGTAAGGATCCTCGGCGTAAGATTTTGGAATTGAAAGGAGATAGGCTTGATCCGAATAGGTTAAGTAGGAATGAATTTCCTTGAGATGTGTTTGACATGCAGGGTGGCGGGTGTGGCTGGGCGGCCGACCAGTGCATACTTTGCTCCCCTGAATGGCAAATACTTGACTAATTTGAGTATAAGGCGAATTTTTTTTGGGTAATAGTTGTAAATACTTGTGAAATTATGTGACTTAAGTTCGACGTGTGTAAAATCTACCTCTTGAACCTATAGGAACCAACTCGAGAGTCACCACGAGTATATGTGAAGTTGCTAAAACCTCTAGTGCATCTAATGGATTTTATATAAGGTTGAATTATATGTTTGCGAAAACGTATCTTTTGGTAAAATTAGTACTGAGATAAGGACCTTGAGAATTGGGAAAGGTAGAGGCTATGTACTTTGTTGAACTTAAGAAAAGAAAGATTTGGAAGCTTGTGGAGGTCGTGGGCATTTTGTATTGAATTGCCCTCAGTCCAAACCAGTGCCAACCCCGAATACTGGAAAGAATACAAAGGGCAATGGGAAGCAAGTGGAGAATCCACGAATTCAAGGGAAGGTCTTTGCTATGAACCAGGCCGAGGTCGAGAATTCGGCGGTCGTGGAAGGTACGCTTCTCATTGACCGTTATTTTGCTAAAGTGTTAATGGATCCTGGTTCTACGCATTCATATATATCGACTAGTTTCTTTACTAGTTTACAAGTTCAACCTGAGGCCTTACCTTACGAATTAGAAATCACAACACCCCTTGGAACTAAATGGAAGACGGACTTAGTTTATCGAGATTGTGCATTAGAAATTGGTGGCCAAAAGATGACTGCTGACCTAGTATTACTACCCATTCATGACTTTGATGTTATTTTGGGTATGGATTGGCTAGCAACACACTACGCTCAAGTAGACTGTCATCACAAAGTTGTGCAGCTCTGTTTCCCGAATCAACCTATCATTGAAATCGTAGGGAACAAAACCACACCCGCATTACCCATTATCTCTTCCCTACAAGCCAATCGACTGCTACGGAAGGGCAATTATGCATTCCTAGCCCATATCATGAATAAGTCGGAAGATAAGAAGATGCTTGAAGAGGTGCCCATAGTTAACGAGTACCCCGATGTGTTCCCTGATGATTTGAAGGACCTACCTCCCCATCGGGAGATTGAGTTTGTAATCGAGTTGTTACCTGGAACAGCTCCGATCTCTAAGACTCCTTATAGGATGGCCCTTGCTGAGTTAAATGAGCTTAAGACCCAACTACAAGAATTACTCGATAAAGGGTTTATCCGCCCGAGCACATCACCATGGGGAGCTCCGGTACTATTTGTCAAGAAGAAAGATGGAACTTGGAGGTTATGTATCGACTATCGTCCGCTTAACCAAGTTACCATCAAGAATAAGTACCCTCTACCGAACATTGATGAGCTATTTGATCAGCTTCAAGGAGCTTCAGTTTATTCAAAACTGGATTTGAAAACCGGATATCATCAAGTACGAATTCGAGAGGAAGATATCCCTAAGACCGCCCTTAATACTCGGTACGGTCACTACGAGTTTGTGGTGATGCCATTCGGTGTAACGAATGCCCCGGCAACGCTCATGGAGTTGATGAACCGGATATTCCGACCATACCCAGACCAATTTGTAGTTGTCTTTATAGATGACATACTGGTCTACTCTGAGTCGGAAGAAGAGCACGAAAGGCACTTGAGGATAGTACTTCAGACGCTGAGGGAAGAGAAATTGTATGCCAAATTCAGCAAGTGTGAATTCTGGCTGACACAGGTGGCCTTTTTAGGACACATGGTGTCGAAGGATGGGATTGCAGTTGATCCAGGAAAAGTGAAAGCCATAGTGGAATGGAAGCAACCAATGACTGTCACGGAGGTGCGGAGTTTTCTGGGTTTGACTGGGTATTATCGGAGATTTATCAAGGATTTCTCCAAGATTGCTCGCCCCTTAACCAGACTAACGCAAGCCAAAGTGCGGTTCATTTGGGATAACTATTGTGAAACTAGCTTTCAAGAATTGAAGGATCGATTGGTCACCGCCCCTGTGTTAACTCTGCCACAGGGGAATGAAGGATTTGTAGTCTACACAGATGCGTCCAAAGAAGGACTAGGCTGTGTACTTATGCAGAATAAAAGGGTAGTAGCTTACGCTTCGAGGAAGTTAAAACCTTATGAAGAAAACTACCCAACGCATGATCTAGAGCTGGCAGCCATTGTCTTTGCTCTTAAGAAGTGGAGACATTACCTTTTTGGTGCTTCATTTGAAGTATTTACTGACCACAAAAGTCTCAAGTATTTATTCTCTCAAAAAGAGTTGAATATGAGACAACGAAGATGGTTAGAATTGCTAGCTGATTTTAATTGCGACATTCTATACCATCCGGGTAAAGCGAATGTCGTAGCTGATGCTTTAAGTAGGAAGGCTAGCCTAGCCTGCTTAATGATACAAGAATGGAAATTTTTAGAAGACATCTCAAGTTGGAAACCTAAAGAACGGGAGTTTGGAGTTGTGTTTTCACAACTACATGCTCAGCCCGTGATACTTCAGCGAATTAAAGAAGCACAAGAAATGGACGACGAACTCCGAAGGGTTAAAGAGAGGGTTAAACTCGGCCAAGAAAAGGAGTTCGCATTGCCAGACGATGGAATTTTGAGATTTCGAAATCGAATATGTATTCCAAACAATGAGCAGCTGAAAAGGGAGATATTAGAGGAATGCCATAATACCAAGTACACAATACATCCAGGGACAAACAAGATGTATCAAGATGTGAGACGACAGTACTGGTGGCCCAAAATGAAAAGGTAGATAGCAGAGTTTGTGGCAAAGTGCTTAACTTGTCAACAAGTTAAAGCAAGCCACCAGAAGCCCTTTGGGTTATTGCAACCTCTTCCAATCCCTGAGTGGAAATGGGAACACATTACGATGGATTTCGTTATGGGACTACCACGAACACAGAGAGGTCACGATGCAGTATGGGTGGTCGTGGACAGACTCACAAAAAGCGCCCATTTTCTTGCATTTGCTAAGACCTATTCGCTAGATAAAATGGCAAAAATCTATAAAAATGAGATTGTTCGCTTACACGGTGTCCCAGTAAGTATAGTATCCGACCGAGACCCTCGGTTTGTCTCAAAATTTTGGCAAGGATTGCAGAAGGCTTTGGAGACTAAGTTGAATTTTAGTACGGCTTATCACCCACAAACAGATGGATAGACTGAAAGAGTTATCCAGATTCTTGAAGACATGCTTAGAGCGTGTACCTTAGATTTTGGTGGGAATTGGGATCGACACTTGCCCCTCACAGAGTTCGCCTATAACAACAGTTACCAAGCCACGATAGGCGTGGCCCCGTTTGAGGCTCTTTATGGAAGAAAGTGTAGATCCCCAGTTTGTTGGAGTGAAGTGGGTGAAAGTAAGCTAATAGGCCCAGATTTGATTCGTGAGACAACAGAAACGATCAAGATGATAAAGAAAAGGATGGAGACAGCACAAAGTCGTCAGAAGAGTTATGCTGACCGACGACGAAAAGACTTGGAGTTCGAAGTGGGTGACTTCGTATTCTTAAAAGTCTCGCCAAGAAAAGGTGTTTTGAGGTTTGGGAGAAAGGGCAAGCTTAACCCACGCTATATTGGACCTTTTGAGATACTTGCGAGAGTGGGGAAAGTTGCCTACCGATTATCCTTACCCCCAACTTTGGCAGAAGTACATAACGTATTTCATGTGTCTATGCTTAAGAAATACCATCCTGATCCCTCTCATGTTGTCGACCATGAGTCCCTCGACATTAGTCCAGACTTGACCTATGTCGAAGAGCCAGTGAGGATCCTAGACTTCCAAGAACACACCTTGAGAAACAAAACCATAAAATTAGTTCGTGTTCTATGGAAGGATCATGGGATTGAAGAGAGTACGTGGGAACGACTGGAAGAGATGCAAGAGAAATACCCACAGTTGTTCGATTAGGCTTCGACTCAATTTCGAGGACGAAATTTTCTAAGGAGGGGAGGATGTAACGACCCGGTAAATCCCTTATTTACCTATTTTATATTATACAAAATTTATAGGATTATTTTGTGAGTTATTGATTTCTAGAGATTATTTTTTTCAAATATGATTTTTTTTTTGTGAACTAGTGAGCATTTTACTACCTAAATATTTATAAAATATTATAAATTCCAAATATTTTTTTAAAATTTTATGCATTTGATCCTTCTAAACTTCCAGAAATTTTTAATAGATTATTTTCAACTTTTACCTATTTTTCCAAGCATTTTAGTAATTTTCGGAAAACATTGTATTTAAGTTATTAATTTGAAATCTAATTTTTAAAATGCTTAATTATTATCCAAAAATTAAAATAATAATACAAATAAATATTCTAGGTTTTATTTGACTTATAAAAATTAATTTTCGAATTTTACAATTTTATTTCTATTTTTGGGCAATTTTCGAAAAATTGGCAAAACAAGGGGTATTTTGGTCTTTTCACCTCTCCAACCCCAAATTTCGTTTTTTCCTGAGAAATAAGCAATAAAATACTTAATAAATAAGAGTTTCAGAATATATATGTTTTTGTTTGATTTTAGTTGATTTTATTTTATATTTTATCAAAATATCTTTACTAATACATACTCTTGAACCTCATATACATAAATAACTATATATTAGTGGTGATGTACATGGCTACATATACACACACACACATACCCACATATATATACATGGTATTTAGTAAGAATAGGTGTAAGCATATATAGCCATGTATAATGTATGGAATAGGTATTTAGTTGAATTTAATAATTGGATATTTGTGTCTAATACATGGAAGATAATTACACAAGACCATATATACCAAAATCCTCATTTTTCAGCCATTTTTCCAGCCCAAAACCGTGCACTCTCTCTTGCTCTTACACTCTCTTTCATTTTTTCCTCCAAACACTTCACTTCCTCCAAATTACTACACACTTGGAAGAACAAAGGTAGGAACTCTTCTTTATACCTTAAGTAGAGGGTTTTTCTTCTTCTTCTTGAGGAGATTAGGCAAGCTTCCATACTCTTGTGCCCAAGCAATGTAAAAGAACAAGCTTGAATGGCCTAGAGTGAGAGCTTTTGCCAAACATACCTCCAAGTTGAGGGTTTTAGTTATGTTGCTAGCTTCATGTTACTTTATAGTTCATTTTATCATGTTTAACTCTTGTTGGGAGGAAGTTGAAGGATGGATAGTATTATGAGCATGATCTTGAAGATCTTATGTGATTAGTATGCTTATTTGGAGTTCTATGTGCTTACTATGCTTTCTTGGAAAACTATGTGATTATTGTGCCTTTTTACAATAACATGGCATTCTTATGTTTTATTTGGATTATTATGTGAGTTCTATGCTTTATATGAAGTAGTATGAGACCATGATTCTTTAAGTGAGCTAGTAGGGGAATATCCTATGTTGTCTTGAAAGTAATTGTGAAGAAAGCTCCATATATCTATTTATTATACTTTATTGTATAGTTTTATGCCTACTTTGATGATTATAGAAATATATATATATATATATCTATGTACGTATATATATAGATAAATATTTAAAGTATTGTTATCTATTCATTTAGCTAATTCATATTATATTAGGTATATATCTATATATATATATATATAGTTATGTACGTATATATATATGTCTACTTATTATAGACTAATTATATACTTAGTAATACTTAGTAAGACTACTTTAATCTATATATATATATATATATGGTACGTATAAGTATATATATAATTACATTCATTTTATTAGTTTATATATATATGTAGATAATTTCAATCATCTTATATCTATATCACACTTTATATAGTTTATATATTTTTCTATCATCTTTATATATATAAACTTATCTATATCACATTTTATATATTTTATATATTTATATTAGTTATCTTTTAATCTATATATATATTTAAGTATATTTATACTAGTTATATTTTAGTCTTTATATTTATATATTTATACTAGTTATGTTTATATATTTATATTTATATTTTATCTATTTACATATTTTGCTAATATCTATTTACATATGCTTAATAAGCAAACATAAAGCTTTCATTTATAAGTGTGGAGCTTACTTTGCTAAACTGTGATTATGTGCATATGTGAACAAATTGCAATTGTGTGAATGGGCCCATATGTACTGAAATGGTTTGGGGGGTGTTCCACCGGGACATACTATTGAGTAGCCGGGAGAGTTCACCACCCTTCCATCTCCTAATCCCCCCCTTGGGTAGACGGAGGGATCTACTCAAGAGAGAGGGTCGTAGAACAATACTAAGGCGTATGCCCGGGATACGACCATTGGAGGATAAGGCTGGCGGGAGAAATGTGCTGGTTGTTATTTCGGCCTGGGTAGTTATAAGGGTCACTGTCAGGTGACGAAAGGTAGAAAGTGTGAAATTATATATGTGCTATGTGTAACTAATGTGCACTTGACACCCGAGCACCTTATGTGTATAAAGAAGTGTTTCTACTCAACGTATGTTGATTCCATGTTATATTATATTTTAGATGCTTCCGAAGATAGCTTTTATGATGGTGAGGAGGAGGAACCTTTTGAAGCATTTTATTAGGAAGAAGGATGTAGGATTTTCCGCTGCGTACCTGTTTTGGGTTTTTGCTTTTGCTATGTATCAATAGTAAACTAGCAAGTCGAGACTCTCTTTTGTTGATGTACCCTTATGTAATGTACCTTATACGTTGCAATTAAAAATGTATGCATGTATGTATCCAATAATGATAGTATTAATCTAATAATAATAATAATAATAATAAAGGGATTTCGGGGTCGTCATGTATACACTTGGTGATATATATGTAATGACCCGTTATTTCGAGGTATTTTAAAAGTTAATTATATGATTAAATTATCTAGTGTTTTATGTGATTATTATTTTGTATGTGAAATATGTGATTCTATCTCAAATATGTGATTTTATTATGAATAATGTATAATATTCTCTAATATATTATGAATTTTCATATCTATACTTTGAATTTAAAATTGTTACTATACTAATATATTAATTGTTAAAAATAAATTTTAGTATATTATACATATTCGAAATTATATATCTATATGTTCGAGATATACATATATGTATATATCTTAATTTTATCACAACATAAAATAATAAACTATGCCTATGTATACACATATCTATATTTTATTCCAAAAATATATATAGATATTAATCTAAGGTCATCACTAATATATTATATAAATATATGTATGTTCCAAATATGTAGAAAACTATATAATATAGGTATATATATCTATAGCCGAAAACTTGCATATATATATATAATAATATATCTAATTTATTTTTGATAATTATTCTTGATAATTCAAGCATTAAATGAATTTTTACACTTGTTATAACTCTTCTAGAAATTTATACACTTGTATTATTTAAATTAACCTAGACTTCCATTCATCAATATTAGAGCACACCTAATAACATTTAGGCCTATTACTAAACATGTATGCATTATTAAATAGTGATGAGTAAGATGAATCTAATTATGAAAAATTGACATAATTAATTTTTTATAATGTGTCTTAACCAACCTCTATAAATAGAGGCTTGTTGAATTCTAATTTCTATCATAAACACACACACCCCACACTATTTCCTACACACACACACACGGTACATATATATATATATAGTACACATCACACACAATACAAACACACACACTACTATCTTTACACACACACTTCACGTCACACACAATTCTCTACACACACACACGGTGCACATACACACACACAATCACAACACACACACACATTCACGGCACACACACACTCTTCACAATACACACACACCCACAATCACGAGATACACACATTCACAATAAACACACACACACACATTCACGGCACACACACTCCTCACAATACACACACATAGTACACACATATATATAAATATTTCACTCTCTTTCAACACTCTCACATATTCGTACATATACACGTTCACATCTACATATATATCGATCGAGAAGTGAGTTAAGGTAGGAATTTCCTTAATTACATAAGTTATTTTCTAGTGCTAGTTTATTATTTCACTATCATGATATTATCCTTCATTATACTACTAGAATTTATTAGAAATTATGTTTCTAGTTATATTCATATCTTATGTTCATGTATGTTTATTATTCCAAAATATGTTATTTGTATGCTTTTATATTTAAAGTTATAAGTATGGAAGTATGTTCCTTATGTGAAATTATGTGAGAATATGTTTATGTGACAATCTTTATTTGTGCATGCCGGGCCCAAATGTGTTATCGGTGTGGATGGGGGTGAGTTCGGCCGGGCGGCAATGGGCTTGCCGGTCTTAAAATAGTTCTCATCATCCATCCCATCTTGCATGGACGGAGTGTTCCATGTATTGGTATTGGTTGTAGGGAATTGGCATAATCTCGAGATATGGCCACCGATGTGAACGGATGGAATCGATGTGGACGGATGGAATATGGGGATTAATGATGTGAACGGTTGGAATCTTGTACTGTGGGAGATATAAGGGAGTCACTAATAAGTGACTCGAAAGGTAAAATTATATGAAATATTATGTGAAATATTATGATTATGTGCAGTTACTATACACACGAGCACCTTATGTTATTAAGTGAAAATTCCTACTCAACGTGTATGTTGATCATTTCTCTATATGATAATTTTAGCCGAAAAGGAGGTGGGAGTTACTAAGGATGATAGCGAGGAACGGTTCGGCGCCTTTAGCTAGTCGGAATTAAGCTTGATATTTTGTATTTTGGAGAGGCCGATATTTTGTATTTTTGAGAGGCCGTGAGGTTATAAACTTTTGTATTACTATGTATTTTGCGCACTACTGTGATATATTTTCAATAAAATAAGTATAGTTTCATGTTTTAGTTGGCTATGTTTTAATAAATTAGTTAAAGGGCCGGGTCGTTACAGGTGGTATCAGAGCATGGTCTTGGGAGACCTATGCTTTAGTAATTTAGCGGACTAACATTTGTGATTTTGGTATAGATGGCACCGAAGAGAACACGGAATAACGTTGAATACCAAGAAGATCGATTTAGCGCAGTTTTCGAAAGAATCACTACGATTCTTGAAAACCAAAATAATGGTAACCATAACAACAACCGACGGGAGGAGCCGGTTAATGATACTTTGGCTAACTTCTTAAAGCTAAGCCCTCCAAGTTTCCAAGGCGAACCTGATGACGAAAAGGCAACAAATTGGTTAGAATCCATAGAAAAGATCTTCACGGTTTTGAGTTGTGAACCAGAACGGAAAGTGGTTTTGGCAACCTTTCGCTTAGAAAACGATGCTCATCATTGGTGGCAAAGGATAGGGCGTAAGTGGGAGGCAACACGAACTCCACAAACTTGGGAAAACTTCATTCAGGAGTTCAACCTTCAGTATGTCCCACAAGTAGTGCAAGAGAAACGAGAGCGATAATTTCTTAACCTCGAACAACGAAGTTTAAGTGTTTCTCAATACGAAGCCATGTTTACCAAGTTAGCCCGATTTGCTACCTACTTCATCGAGAACGAGAATCGAAAAATCTGGAAATTTGTCGGTGGATTACGCCTAGAAATACAAGATAGATTGGCCCCAGTCCAGCTACCGACTTACTCTGCAGCTGTAGAAACGGCCTTAAAAGTTGAGAGTACGATGGAACAATTGAAAGCTAAAAGAGGACGTCTTGTAAGGCCACCTATCATGGAAGACCAAGGCAAGGAAAACTCCGAAGAATACAATAAAAATCCAAGAACTGATATTCAAGGTAATAAAACAAATCTTAGTGGTTCTTCATTTCAAGGAAATATTATATGTTCCTATTGCGGACGACCAAACCATACGGAAAATCAATGTTGGAAAAAAGCTAGGAAGTGCACCAGATGTGGAAGTAATGAGCATTTTCTTGCGGGTTGCCCTTACTTTGGAAAACCACAAACCCCACCTCAAGTAAAGACCGCTAAGGAAAATGGGAATCGTACGGGAAAACCACAAGTGCAAGGGAAAGTATTCGCAATAAATCAAACCGAACCTGCAACTATTGAAGGTAAGTTCTTAGTTTAGCAAGTGTATTAATCGATTCTAAATCATCACATCCTTATATGCCGTCCAAACCCCTCATGTATTAAATTATGAAACCCTTAAGGTAAATAGGGACTTAACCTCTGAAAAAAAATAGTTAGGTTCTAGTTTTACGAAACTATTAGAATTTTGAAGAAACAACTTTGGAAAGAAAGGAGTAATAGAGGAATATCCTAAACTCTTCGACTAAACAAAGCTGAATTTCGGGGACGAAATTCTTTTAAGGGAGGGAGGATGTAATGACCCGTTATTTCGAGGTATTTTAAAAGTTAATTATATGATTAAATTATCTAGTGTTTTATGTGATTATTATTTTGTATGTGAAATATGTGATTCTATCTCAAATATGTGATTTTATTATGAATAATGTATAATATTCTCTAATATATTATGAATTTTCATATCTATACTTTGAATTTAAAATTGTTACTATACTAATATATTAATTGTTAAAAATAAATTTTAGTATATTATACATATTCGAAATTATATATCTATATGTTCGAGATATACATATATGTATATATCTTAATTTTATCACAACATAAAATAATAAACTATGCCTATGTATACACATATCTATATTTTATTCCAAAAATATATATAGATATTAATCTAAGGTCATCACTAATATATTATATAAATATATGTATGTTCCAAATATGTAGAAAACTATATAATATAGGTATATATATCTATAGCCGAAAACTTGCATATATATATATATATATAATAATATATCTAATTTATTTTTGATAATTATTCTTGATAATTCAAGCATTAAATGAATTTTTACACTTGTTATAACTCTTCTAGAAATTTATACACTTGTATTATTTAAATTAACCTAGACTTCCATTCATCAATATTAGAGCACACCTAATAACATTTAGGCCTATTACTAAGCATGTATGCATTTATTAAATAGTGATGAGTAAGATGAATCTAATTATGAAAAATTGACATAATTAATTTTTTATAATGTGTCTTAACCAACCTCTATAAATAGAGGCTTGTTGAATTCTAATTTCTATCATAAACACACACACCCCACACTATTTCCTACACACACACACACGGTACATATATATATATAGTACACATCACACACAATACAAACACACACACTACTATCTTTACACACACACTTCACGTCACACACAATTCTCTACACACACACACGGTGCACATACACACACACAATCACAACACACACACACATTCACGGCACACACACACTCTTCACAATACACACACACCCACAATCACGAGATACACACATTCACAATAAACACACACACACACATTCACGGCACACACACTCCTCACAATACACACACATAGTACACACATATATATAAATATTTCACTCTCTTTCAACACTCTCACATATTCGTACATATACACGTTCACATCTACATATATATCGATCGAGAAGTGAGTTAAGGTAGGAATTTCCTTAATTACATAAGTTATTTTCTAGTGCTAGTTTATTATTTCACTATCATGATATTATCCTTCATTATACTACTAGAATTTATTAGAAATTATGTTTCTAGTTATATTCATATCTTATGTTCATGTATGTTTATTATTCCAAAATATGTTATTTGTATGCTTTATATTTAAAGTTATAAGTATGGAAGTATGTTCCTTATGTGAAATTATGTGAGAATATGTTTATGTGACAATCTTTATTTGTGCATGCCGGGCCCAAATGTGTTATCGGTGTGGATGGGGGTGAGTTCGGCCGGGCGGCAATGGGCTTGCCGGTCTTAAAATAGTTCTCATCATCCATCCCATCTTGCATGGACGGAGTGTTCCATGTATTGGTATTGGTTGTAGGGAATTGGCATAATCTCGAGATATGGCCACCGATGTGAACGGATGGAATCGATGTGGACGGATGGAATATGGGGATTAATGATGTGAACGGTTGGAATCTTGTACTGTGGGAGATATAAGGGAGTCACTAATAAGTGACTCGAAAGGTAAAATTATATGAAATATTATGTGAAATATTATGATTATGTGCAGTTACTATACACACGAGCACCTTATGTTATTAAGTGAAAATTCCTACTCAACGTGTACGTTGATCATTTCTCTATATGATAATTTTAGCCGAAAAGGAGGTGGGAGTTACTATGGATGATAGCGAGGAACGGTTCGGCGCCTTTAGCTAGTCGGAATTAAGCTTGATATTTTGTATTTTGGAGAGGCCGATATTTTGTATTTTTGAGAGGCCGTGAGGTTATAAACTTTTGTATTACTATGTATTTGCGCACTACTGTGATATATTTTCAATAAAATAAGTATAGTTTCATGTTTTAGTTGGCTATGTTTTAATAAATTAGTTAAAGGGCCGGGTCGTTACAGGTGGTATCAGAGCATGGTCTTGGGAGACCTATGCTTTAGTAATTTAGCGGACTAACATTTGTGATTTTGGTATAGATGGCACCGAAGAGAACACGGAATAACGTTGAATACCAAGAAGATCGATTTAGCGCAGTTTTCGAAAGAATCACTACGATTCTTGAAAACCAAAATAATGGTAACCATAACAACAACCGACGGGAGGAGCCGGTTAATGATACTTTGGCTAACTTCTTAAAGCTAAGCCCTCCAAGTTTCCAAGGCGAACCTGATGACGAAAAGGCAACAAATTGGTTAGAATCCATAGAAAAGATCTTCACGGTTTTGAGTTGTGAACCAGAACGGAAAGTGGTTTTGGCAACCTTTCGCTTAGAAAACGATGCTCATCATTGGTGGCAAAGGATAGGGCGTAAGTGGGAGGCAACACGAACTCCACAAACTTGGGAAAACTTCATTCAGGAGTTCAACCTTCAGTATGTCCCACAAGTAGTGCAAGAGAAACGAGAGCGATAATTTCTTAACCTCGAACAACGAAGTTTAAGTGTTTCTCAATACGAAGCCATGTTTACCAAGTTAGCCCGATTTGCTACCTACTTCATCGAGAACGAGAATCGAAAAATCTGGAAATTTGTCGGTGGATTACGCCTAGAAATACAAGATAGATTGGCCCCAGTCCAGCTACCGACTTACTCTGCAGCTGTAGAAACGGCCTTAAAAGTTGAGAGTACGATGGAATAATTGAAAGCTAAAAGAGGACGTCTTGTAAGGCCACCTATCATGGAAGACCAAGGCAAGGAAAACTCCGAAGAATACAATAAAAATCCAAGAACTGATATTCAAGGTAATGAAACAAATCTTAGTGGTTCTTCATTTCAAGGAAATATTATATGTTCCTATTGCGGACGACCAAACCATACGGAAAATCAATGTTGGAAAAAAGCTAGGAAGTGCACCAGATGTGGAAGTAATGAGCATTTTCTTGCGGGTTGCCCTTACTTTGGAAAACCACAAACCCCACCTCAAGTAAAGACCGCTAAGGAAAATGGGAATCGTACGGGAAAACCACAAGTGCAAGGGAAAGTATTCGCAATAAATCAAACCGAACCTGCAACTATTGAAGGTAAGTTCTTAGTTTAGCAAGTGTATTAATCGATTCTAAATCATCACATCCTTATATGCCGTCCAAACCCCTCATGTATTAAATTATGAAACCCTTAAGGTAAATAGGGACTTAACCTCTGAAAAACAATAGTTAGGTTCTAGTTTTACGAAACTATTAGAATTTTGAAGAAACAACTTTGGAAAGAAAGGAGTAATAGAGGAATATCCTAAACTCTTCGACTAAACAAAGCTGAATTTCGGGGACGAAATTCTTTTAAGGGAGGGAGGATGTAATGACCCGTTATTTCGAGGTATTTTAAAAGTTAATTATATGATTAAATTATCTAGTGTTTTATGTGATTATTATTTTGTATGTGAAATATGTGATTCTATCTCAAATATGTGATTTTATTATGAATAATGTATAATATTCTCTAATATATTATGAATTTTCATATCTATACTTTGAATTTAAAATTGTTACTATACTAATATATTAATTGTTAAAAATAAATTTTAGTATATTATACATATTCGAAATTATATATCTATATGTTCGAGATATACATATATGTATATATCTTAATTTTATCACAACATAAAATAATAAACTATGCCTATGTATACACATATCTATATTTTATTCCAAAAATATATATAGATATTAATCTAAGGTCATCACTAATATATTATATAAATATATGTATGTTCCAAATATGTAGAAAACTATATAATATAGGTATATATATCTATAGCCGAAAACTTGCATATATATATATATATATAATAATATATCTAATTTATTTTTGATAATTATTCTTGATAATTCAAGCATTAAATGAATTTTTACACTTGTTATAACTCTTCTAGAAATTTATACACTTGTATTATTTAAATTAACCTAGACTTCCATTCATCAATATTAGAGCACACCTAATAACATTTAGGCCTATTACTAAACATGTATGCATTTATTAAATAGTGATGAGTAAGATGAATCTAATTATGAAAAATTGACATAATTAATTTTTTATAATGTGTCTTAACCAACCTCTATAAATAGAGGCTTGTTGAATTCTAATTTCTATCATAAACACACACACCCCACACTATTTCCTACACACACACACACGGTACATATATATATATATAGTACACATCACACACAATACAAACACACACACTACTATCTTTACACACACACTTCACGTCACACACAATTCTCTACACACACACACGGTGCACATACACACACACAATCACAACACACACACACATTCACGGCACACACACACTCTTCACAATACACACACACCCACAATCACGAGATACACACATTCACAATAAACACACACACACACATTCACGGCACACACACTCCTCACAATACACACACATAGTACACACATATATATAAATATTTCACTCTCTTTCAACACTCTCACATATTCGTACATATACACGTTCACATCTACATATATATCGATCGAGAAGTGAGTTAAGGTAGGAATTTCCTTAATTACATAAGTTATTTTCTAGTGCTAGTTTATTATTTCACTATCATGATATTATCCTTCATTATACTACTAGAATTTATTAGAAATTATGTTTCTAGTTATATTCATATCTTATGTTCATGTATGTTTATTATTCCAAAATATGTTATTTGTATGCTTTTATATTTAAGTTATAAGTATGGAAGTATGTTCCTTATGTGAAATTATGTGAGAATATGTTTATGTGACAATCTTTATTTGTGCATGCCGGGCCCAAATGTGTTATCGGTGTGGATGGGGGTGAGTTCGGCCGGGCGGCAATGGGCTTGCCGGTCTTAAAATAGTTCTCATCATCCATCCCATCTTGCATGGACGGAGTGTTCCATGTATTGGTATTGGTTGTAGGGAATTGGCATAATCTCGAGATATGGCCACCGATGTGAACGGATGGAATCGATGTGGACGGATGGAATATGGGGATTAATGATGTGAACGGTTGGAATCTTGTACTGTGGGAGATATAAGGGAGTCACTAATAAGTGACTCGAAAGGTAAAATTATATGAAATATTATGTGAAATATTATGATTATGTGCAGTTACTATACACACGAGCACCTTATGTTATTAAGTGAAATTCCTACTCAACGTGTATGTTGATCATTTCTCTATATGATAATTTTAGCCGAAAAGGAGGTGGGAGTTACTAAGGATGATAGCGAGGAACGGTTCGGCGCCTTTAGCTAGTCGGAATTAAGCTTGATATTTTGTATTTTGGAGAGGCCGATATTTTGTATTTTTGAGAGGCCGTGAGGTTATAAACTTTTGTATTACTATGTATTTTGCGCACTACTGTGATATATTTTCAATAAAATAAGTATAGTTTCATGTTTTAGTTGGCTATGTTTTAATAAATTAGTTAAAGGGCCGGGTCGTTACAATATATATATCTACATATACACACATATGTCCACATGCACATATATATATATACTAGGTAGTTTTCATCACAAAAACACACACTAAATCCCGCCAACAACCTCCACACCCACAAAATCTTGCATTTCCCAAATATGTATCACACTTTATCATTGTTAAACCTTCCCATATACCTATATATATAATTACCCCTCTTTCTAAACATATATATAGACATATTAACCTTTCTACATATATATACACACTCTTACATCTACAAACTCCTTTCAAAACCCCACTTTCTTCTTACATCTTTGAACACCTACATATATACATATATCCTTTCTACATATATATTTATATATACTTATCCCTCCACTTATAAATATACATACACACATTAGTAGCCTTTTATATATTCTCCCTACTTTCATACATCACTTTTGGGAAAGGTAGGAATATTGCATTAATTTCCTAAGTAGTGTAGGAAAAGTTCTAATCTTATTATTTTTCTAGTAGTAAAATCTCTATGTTCATTATGTGATCATTATATGAATAATTATGTGATTATTATTTTAATTACGTGAGCATATGTACAAAGTTGTGAATATGTGATTCTTATTTCTATAAGTTGTTGTAGGTGATCTTGATTCACATGAGTAAAAGTATGTTTAAATTTATGGTAATATTTTATTATTTTAAAGTGAGTTTATAAACATCGATATGTAATTTTTGTAAACAAAGCTTTTATCAAAATATGTTTTAGTGACAAACACTCAACTTTATACGAACGTGGAAACATGTCTTCCATAAATTATGTGCTATGTGTGAAACTTGAATTGTGTGAATGGGCCCATATGTGCTGGAATGGTCTGGGGGGTGTTCCACCGGGATATACTATTGAGTAGCCGGGAGAGTTCACCACCCTTCCATCTCCTAATCCCCCCCTTGGGTAGACGGAGGGATCTACTCAAGAGAGAGGGTCGTAGAACAATACTAAGGCGTATGCCCGGGATAC
The DNA here is from genome assembly GCA_026212405.1 of Petrea volubilis. Classification (NCBI taxonomy): domain Eukaryota; kingdom Viridiplantae; phylum Streptophyta; class Magnoliopsida; order Lamiales; family Verbenaceae; genus Petrea; species Petrea volubilis. The sequence goes on from CM047873.1 coordinate 15,904,448, forward strand.
GACCATTGGAGGATAAGGCTGGCGGGAGAAATGTGCTGGTTGTTATTTCGGCCCGGGTAGTTATAAGGGTCACTGTCAGGTGACAAAAGGTAGAAAGTGTGAAATACGTGTTATGTGTGTAACTAATGTGCAATAACACACACAAGCACCTTAGGTAATTATGTGATATTTCTACTCAACCGTTGCGTTGACTCCTCTTTTCCAATACTTTTTAGACAGAAATGAGCGGAGTCATTTGAGGGACGAAATGGAAACCATGGGTGTTTTGAAGCATTTTACTTAATAAAGTTACTTTTATATTTTGTGAAAATTGTAACTCTTGTATTTTGTATATGTTTATGTAAAAAAATTACTATTTATGTTTAATAAAATATAAACGAATATCGGGGTCGTTACACATCGTCTACATCATGTTTCTATTAATAAGGCATTTGAACTACCTATTTTGATAATATTATTCTTAGATATTTATTTAACATACACAAAATAGAAATAGAAAACCACTAAATTGGAACCATTTTCACCATATTCTTCCAACTAAAATTTTCTTAAAAAGTGATCATGGTGAGGTTTTTACATAGTTCAAAATGGGCATTATTTAGCGTCACACGCCGAGCCCCATAGAGCGTGACTAGCGGTTCAATTAGCACTATTTCCTTGCCATTAGGCTTGAGAATATTAAGTCTTAGAATGTAATAGCACTACTTACCAAAATAAACATTGCATAGTAGCCGAACTTAAAATGAATACAATGGTTATTTCTTGTTCACTGACAAAATTCAAAGTTACATCAAATCCTAATACTTAAAAAATATCCTATTCTATCTTCACATTCACAACCCCAATGTTGGTTGTCTAACTTTCTCTTCAGGACTAATATCTGCTAAGCATTGAAATTATTCTGTATGACTGACGCTTCACTTAGTAAACAATGCCATTTCCCTTATTAATACTAACTTGCATCTTTTATTATTCTTATTATGACATTTCTTTTAGTATAGCTCAGTCCTATTAACATAATTGTTGCAATTCATGATGCGAAGTATGATGCATGTATACCATGTATAATCCTTAGCAAAACCTTAAAGGGCAACTTGATTAAGCCCTAGTCTTTCCCTGATTACGAGCGTCTTCGTGCTATGTAACCTAGTACCAGGTCTAATCTTTATCCCCGATTAGAAGGGTTGACCAATGTTTAACACCTGTTGAATAGATCTTTGTCGTAATTGTTCGGCTCCATAGAGCGGTGCCTAATTAAGTCCAATCTTTAACCCCGATTAAGAGGATCTTAATGCTACATAACCCCGTATCAGGCCCAATCTTTAACCCCGATTAGGAGGGTCGACCAAAGCTTAACCCCAATTGGGTAGGTTTTGTAACGACCCCGGTAACGTACCTTATACTCGCAGCATATATATAAAACTTTATTATATTTACAACACATGAAAACATTTTTACAAAACATCATCAAAGTATATCGTGAAGTAATACAAAATACAAAGTACAAAATATGCAGTAGAAAAATAACTCTTCTAGTAAAAGGCCTCAAAGAGTTCTTCTTCTACTCATTTATTGTGACCTCGTTTCCATCTAAAATAATCGTATAATCCATAATCAAAACATAGTTGAGTAGAAACATGACTTAATCACATAAGATGTTCGTGTGTGTAATTTGTACATAAACACATATTTTTCACATTTTTTTACCTTTCTTATCACCTATCAGTGACCTTTATGTCTCCCGGCAGATCTATATATCACTTTCTACCTTATACTCCAAATTCCACCAATTCCCTACCTTATTCTCCGGAGGTCGTATCTCGGGTATTAAGCCAAAATTTTCCTATGGCCTGCTCTCTTATGTAGAAAACTCTGTCTATACAAGGGGGATTAGGAGATGGAGGGAGTGAGAACTCTTACATCCGGCTACCCCATTGGTATTCCCCGGTGGAACTCACCCAAACCACTCCGATATATTTGGGCCCATTTCACATAATTGGAATTTGTTCACATAGAACATAATCTTTGGAAGTCTTGCTTCCATATTTCAACATATTGTAAAATTTCATTAAATGTAAAATAATTAAAGATCTTAAATATAACAATATATTTCTATAAACTTTTTTTAATATATATATATATTTTTTGTTTATGTATAAAATATTATGTTTAGACTATAAAAAAAATACAATCAAAACATAAATATATATATATGTATATGTACGTATAATATATACATATATATAAGTATATGAAAAGATCAAATTACAATATATGTATATATAGCAACACATGACATATCTTGGTAAAAGAGGGATTTTGCCTTATGTTAAACTAAATTTTATAGAGCAAATATTTTATAAAAAAGAATATGATTTCACAAAACTAAACACATAATTTTTATAAAATAGTTTGTTTTCATAAAGTTAATATAGTTTTCAAAAGGGATTATAGTTTTATAAACTATTATTCTATTATATTTTCACAAAACTAATATATACATAAAACTCATATAGTTCCATGAAACTCTTATGTTTCAAAGCTACACATAATTCTTGATAAAAGTTTACTTCCACAAAGTAAGCATATGTGTATAAACTTTCCTTACAAGACTAAATATATATGCATGAAACCATTCTATTCTAAATTACACACATCTTTTCATAGATCTTATAACTCATGCTTATGAAACATGTACCAAGCAAATATGATTTTACTCATGAGCATTGAAGCATGCTTTTAGCAAGAACATTTACTCAAGAGCATTGAAGCATGCCTAAACAAGAACTTTTACTCAATGTGAAAATAACATCCCTACTTATGGGATTAAGAGAGGTTTCTATCTTTTGAATTAAGTGTGTATGAGGAAATGGTGTTTGGAACAAAAGTGGAAATTTTAGGGATGGGTTTGTGGTCTTATTTATAGAATTGAAAGGAAGAAATAGAATATTAAATGATAAATATCAATTTCTTATTAAATGCAATTACCCACCTAAGTTGGTTAATTAATGAAATCGTCCACCTTTCCTATGACATCCCGATTTTTTTGGTCTAGCAACGATATAAAAATCGGTTCTTATAATATACATGCATGCTTACTAATATTTCACGTTTTGTATGATCCTTCTTTTATATGTGAATTGTGGCACCCCTCCCGCTAGGATCTTCCTATACGGTTGGAGACCACCGACGATCGCATTGAGTACAAAATTTGAAATTCATACCCAGTACGAACGCCTAACTTAACAATACGCAGTGGAGGTAGAGTAAAATATGCAATATGGATAATATATATAACTATGTTTAGTACAACCAAGTAGCGCAACCGAGTACAACATCAAAATAGCCAACTAGTGGCATCAAGTAGCAAACTACATATTATATAGCAAGACAAAGTGAAATGAAGTTTTAATATAACAACTAGAGGAGCGACAACCATCCTATGCACGCCCATTATTCTGATTCTGAGGCAATGAACAAAAAGAAACGAGTGGTTAAGTCCAAATGACTTAGTGAGGCCACATATAGATAGATATATAATTGACTGAAAATGAGACTCAAAACGGTTAAATCATAATAAAGTGCACGTAGTGTGAAATGTAACTTGATAATAATAACTGAACTGAGTAATACGGACAGTGAGCCCAAGACAGAGTCTCCAACCTTATGACTACCCAAAACAGATAAATCATAATAGAAACCCTTATGCCTCCCTTGTCGAGAAGCCACCTCGACGCTAAACAAGACGGAGATGTATCACGCGTCCGTGCAATACATCGCTCCAATCCCTACTACAGTCATCCTCCGGCTGTACGTAGAAATTGGTTTCACGGAATGGTATCATATAAAAGGTTCCATCGACGGTCCGTTCCGCCCGATAAAATTCCTCTTATAAGTACCTGGGCCCAAACTTCCCAAGGGCGTCCCCAAGGGTAAACGGAAATATAACGGAACAGATATGGCTCACAACTTGTCAACAAAGCAATAACTTATTTTTTTTACACCCGGGATACATAGAAATATAATTAAAATATGATATCCCAAAGGTGTCAAAAATCATTTCGGGACAGATACAACTGGCAATATCAGAGAATGCAATATTTTCGAAAATAACTTGTCTTATATGTATGAAAAACATTTTCCGAAAGATTTGATGGCATAAATTTAATACGGTAGGCTATACGAATAATATTTATATCATATAGTTCAAAGCCCCAGAAAGGAATTAACAAAGCACTCACCTTAGGAGTTTATCAAGTTTATAGATTTGTTTCGGCTAGATCAACTTGACTTCCTCCTTCAAGAGTATGTGAGGGAAATAAGGGAGTATATGGAAGGTTATTAGGTATATATGGATGAAAATAGAAGGGCTTGTGTGTACATATATGTGGGTGGAAGATAGGCTATAAATAGGAAGTGTTTTGGGTGTTGAGAGTAGAGTAAGTGAGGGGGTGTGTTTTTAGGCGGGATTTGTGTGTTTGTGGAAGAAAATAGAGAGAGTATAGTGTGTGTATGTGTGAGGACGTTTTTGGGGATGGGGAAGTGTGTGGGAGGTCCTATTTATAGTGGAGAATGAGGGTAGAAGGCAAGACTTGGGGACCAAGGTTTAATAAATGCAAATCTTTCCATTTAATGCAAATCTCCCAACTAGGCATAGAATTAAATGCCAAATTAAATGAAATCTTCCACCTCCCTCCTCTATTCTAGCCTTGGTGTAACCCTAATCCATGAGTCATGAATCTAGATGAATGGAAGACCACACAAATGCACAATTTCTAGAAGAAATTCATCTTGTATTAGTGTAGGATATTTTAATAAAATATTAACACAAAATCAAATAAAATCAAATAAAATCTAATAAAATCTGATTTTGATTGTCCTCATCTTATAAAATCTGAAATCATATCTTTATTTTATTAAAAATTCGAATTTGTATTTATTTATTTTGTAAAAACTGAAAATTAGGGTTTTAGGGCATAAATTAGGGTTTTTGGGCATAAAATCCGAAAATTCATAATTAATTTAGAAAAATTCCAAAATTATGAAATTTAATGTTTATAAATCTGAAATTATATGTATATTTTCCAGAAATTAAAAATGTTTTAGTTATATTTTCGAAAATTGCAATTTAGGACATAAGATTTCAAAAATTGTGTTAGAATGTCAAATTCGTTTAAAATTTGGAAAATCATGTAATTATCACCTCACATAATTCATATATAAAAGAAGGATCATACAAAACATGAAATATTAGTAAGCATGCGTGTATATCATAAGAACCGGTTTATATAGTTGTTAGACCAAAAATCGGGATGTCACAACTCTCCCCCCCTTAAAAAAATCTGGTCCCCAGATTCTTACCTGATTGAATAGCTCCGGGTAATATTTACGTATTTTGTCTTCAGGTTCCCAAGTTGCCTCTTCGACTTGATGGTTTTGCCATAGTACCTTGACGAGTGGAATTTTCCGATTTCTTAACTCTTGGAACTTTCGATCTAAAATGCGAATAGGTTTTTCTGTATAGGTAAGGTTAGGTTCAAGGGGTATGTTTTCAGGTGGAAGGATATGGGTTTCATCAGGGTAGTATTTTCGGAGCTGAGATACGTGAAATACGTTATGGATTCCTGTTAGGCTAGGTGGTAAGTCTAGTCGATATGCGACTTCTCCTATTCGCTCTATGATCTCAAATGGTCCAACATACCTGGGATTCAATTTTCCTCCTTTACCAATCCTTGTAAATCCCTTCCTTGGAGAGACTTTAAGGAATACTCGATCCCCGACTTCAAACTCCAGTTTTCTTCGTCGCTTGTCTGCATAACTCTTTTGTCGATCCTGGGCAGCCTTCATCTTTTGTTTGATAATTTGCACTTTGTCAATTGCATCTTGGATGAGTTCAGGTCGTACTGCTCTATGTATTCCATCCTTTGTCCATCTCCATTCATCCAAGTCCCAATATAGCGGTGATCGACACTTTCTTCCATACAAAGCTTCATATGGTGCCATCTGTATTGAAGCTTGATAGCTATTGTTATAAGCAAATTCAATCAAGGGCAAGTGCTTATTCCAGCTGTCACCAAATTCCAATACGCACATTCTCAACATGTCCTCCAAATAGGCTATCAATCTTTCTGTCTGCCCATCCGTTTGTGGATGTGAAGCTGTACTGAATTGCAATTTAGTGCCCATATGCCTTTGTATGCTTTGCCATAATCTAGATGTGAACTTAGGATCCCTGTCTGAGATGATACATGTAGGAATGCCGTGGAGTCTCGTGATCTCACGGTGGTAAAGTTCTGCTAAAGTTTCCACTCGATCAGTTGTTTTAACAGGCAGAAAATGTGCTGACTTGGTTAACCTATCCACGATTACCCATATGCTATCATATCCACCTCTTACTGTGACACCCCCCTCGCTAGGATCATCCTATACGAGTAGGGCTCACTTAACGGTCTTGCTGAGTACCAATTTTTCCAATCGGTACGCAATACTTGCAACTTATTTAGTACTGCCCAATAATAAAATCGAGATAAAATAAACACACAATTGACTTATATAGAACTATAAGATACAACTATCCAAGTACAACACTTTAACTAGTGAGCTTCTGTTTCCCATTAAACTAGCAAATCTTTTATACAGAATAAAAGACTATATACTAATGACTTGTAACGCACTGATCGCCTTATCCGAGTCCCCTCAACCTATTTTCCTGAAACTGAGGCAATGAACAGAAAGAACTTGGGGTGGTAAGTCCAAATGACTTAGTGAGGCGGGAAATATACATATAGATACTTAAACTGAAAATAAGAGTCATAAACCAACAAAATAATGAATCATAAAAGGTGTGTATACACAAACTTGAACAAGACAGAAGGTGAGCCACGAACGGAATCTCCAACCTTATTGCTACCCAAAATAGATAAATCATAATAGAAACCCTTATGCCTCCCTTGTCGAGAAGCCACCTCGACACTGAACAAGACGGAGATGTATCACGCGTCCGTGCAATACATCGCTCCAATGCCTACTACAGTCATTCTCCGGCTGTACGTAGAAATTGGTTTCACGGAATGGTATCATATAAAAGGTTCCATCGACGGTCCGTTCCGCCCGATAAAATTCCTCTTATAAGTACCTGGGCCCAAACTTCCCAAGGGCGTCCCCAAGGGTAAACGGAAATATAACGGAACAGATATGGCTCACAACTTGTCAACAAAGCAATAACTTATTTTTACACCCGGGATACATAGAAATATAATTAAAATATGATATCCCAAAGGTGTCAAAAATCATTTCGGGACAGGTACAACTGGCAATATCATAGAATGCAATATTTTTGAAAATAACTTGGCTTATATGTATGGAAAACATTTTCCGAAAGATTTGATGGCATAAATTTAATAGGGTAGGCTATACGAATAATATTTATATCATATAGTTCAAAGCCCCAGAAAGGAATTGACAAAGCACTCACCTAAGGAGTTTATCAAGTTTATAGACTTGAATTGACTAGATCGACTTGGTACCCTCCTTTTTAAACGTGTTTGAGGAAATAAGGAGATATATAGAAGGCTAATCGGTATATATATGTGAAAAAAGAAGGGTTTATTGATACATATATGTGTATGGAAGATATGCTATAAAAATAGAGTGTTTTGTGGGTTGAGAATGGAGTGAGTGTGGGGGTGGGTGGTTTAGGCGGGATTTTTGAGTGTTTGTGGAAAAATGAAGACAATGGCCCCTTTTTATAGAGTTTAGGGCAAGAAATAGGATTTTTATATTATAAGGTCAATTTATAATAAATGCATAGAGGATAAGATATGATAGGATAAGATAGAGTAAGATAAGATAGGATAGGATAAGATAGGATAAGATAAGATAAGATAGGATAAGATAGGATAGGATAAGATAGGATAGGATAAGATAAGATAGGATAGGATATGATAAGATAAGATAAGATAAGATAGGATAAGATAAGATAAGATAAGATAAGATAGGATAAGATAGGATAAGATAAGATAAGATAAGATAGGATAGGATAGGATAAGATAAGATAAGATAAGATAGGATAAGATAAGATAAGATAAGATAAGATAATATAGGATAGGATAAGATAAGATAAGATAAGATAAGATAAGATAGGATAGGATAAGATAAGATAGGATATGATAAGATATTTTTGTAGTTATCAAATTTGTTATGCCTATCAAGAATCTTATCAAGATCTTAGCATTTAAGAATATTTATTAGGAGAAAATGACAATAGGTAAGAGAAAATGACATTTTTGGATAAGTATATGTATATTTATGATAAAACATGACCTTTTATATAATATATACATATAAATTCGAAATTACATGTATACATATGTATATTTTGAAATATAAATACTTATACATAAGGCTTTTAAATAAAGTAATAAGTTGTAATTCTTGAAAATACTAGGAAGTACCGGGTCATTATAGATCTATATATATAATTTCAATGTATAAAATTGGGATGTCACACTTACCTTAGGTAATCCTACTAGAAAATCCATAGTAACTTGATCCCATTTCCATGTTGGAATCGGTAATGGTTGTAACATTCCTCCCGGCTTTTGGTGTTCTCCTTTGATCTTCTGACACGTCAAACATCTTCTTACAAAGTCTGAGATGTCTCTCTTCATACCATTCCACCAATAATACTGTTTAAGATCTCGATACATTTTTGTTCCTCCTGGATGAACGGTATATGGGGTTTTATGAGCTTCTTCTAAAATCTCTTTCTTCATTTCTTCAGGTATACATATTCTGCCCTTGTAACGTAAAATCCCCATATCATCAATCCCATATTTCTCATTTGTACTTTCCCCTACCTGGGCAATTTGCTTTCGACTCCACTTATCCTTTACTTGCTTTTCCCGAATCTTGGTGACTAGTTCTGATTGAACAGTTAGATCTGCTATTTGAGCATGAGTCTTTATGATAAAGTTACTTTTAGAGACCCCAATTCCACTGCTTAATCGTGCTAATCCGGCTTTTCTACTAAGAGCATCGGCAACTAAGTTGGCTTTCCCGGGGTGATATTGGATCTTACAATCATAGTCCTCCAAGAATTCCAGCCATCTTCTTTGTCTCATGTTGAGGTCCTTCTGAGTGGGTAAGTACTTTAAGCTTTTGTGATCTGTATACACCTTAAAGGTTGTCCCATATAGATAATGTCTCCACTTGGCCAAAGCAAATATAATTGCTGCTAACTCCAAATCATGGGTCGGATAATTACACTCATGAGAACGAAGCTTTCTTGATGCGTAAGCAACCACTTTCCCATTTTGCATTAACACACATCCCAAACCTTCTCTAGATGCATCAGTGTAGACAGCAAAATTTTCATTTCCTTCAGGTAGTGTCAGCACTGGGGCGGTGGTTAAACGTCTTTTCAATTCTTGAAAACTAACTTCACACTTTTCATTCCATTGGCAAGGAGAATTCTTGCGAGTAAGTTGAGTTAAGGGCTCTGCAATTTTTGAAAAATTTTGTATGAACCGCCGATAGTAACCTGCTAAACCCAGAAAACTTCTTACTTCAGTTGGAGTCTTCGGGTGCTTCCAATTATTAACAGCTTCCACCTTGGAGGGATCGACTTCAATTCCGGTCTTGGAAATTATATGCCCTAAAAATGTAACTTTTTCTAACCAAAAGTCACACTTACTAAATTTCGCATATAATTTGTTTTCTCGTAATGTCTGTAGAACAATTCGCAAATGTTCCGCATGCAGTTCTGGAGTCCTTGAGTATACCAGGATGTCATCAATGAAAATAACCACAAATTGATCCAAATATGGTCGGAAGACCCGGTGCATCATATCCATAAAAGCTGCTGGTGCATTGGTCAATCCAAAAGGCATAACAACAAATTCAAAGTGCCCATATCGAGTATTAAATGATGTTTTAGGAATATCTTCCTCTTTAACTCTAAGCTGATAATATCCTTGTCTCAAATCCAATTTAGAATATACTTGTGATCCTTGTAGAAGGTCAAATAGTTCTTCTATGTGTGGGAGTGGATATTTATTCTTGACAGTCATCCGATTTAACTCCCGATAATCAATACACATCCGAAGTGACCCATCCTTCTTTTTAACAAACAGCACTGGCGCTCCCCATGGTGATGTACTTGGCCGAATATATCCGCTTTCTATTAATTCTTCAAGTTGCTTCTTCAACTCCTTCAATTCAGCTGGGGCCATTCGGTATGGTGTTTTTGAATAAGGTTCAGCTGCTGGTATGGTGTCGATCACAAATTCTATTTCTCTCTGATGGGGTAATGAATTCAATTTTTCTGGAAACACATCTTGGAATTCATTTACAACGGGAACTTCCTCTATCTTTATTTGGTCCTTTGGTTTGTTGAGCAAATAGGCAATGAATCCTAATGCTCCCTCCTTGATATACTCCTTTGCTTCAACGAAGGAGATAAGAGAAATGGTTTTGGATGAACTAAGGGGGATTATTGGCCCAGGTGAGTTATCCTTTCCTAAAATAATCCTCTTAGCAAAACAATCTAGTTGGGCCTGATGTTGATACAACCAATCCATCCCAAGGATTATATCGTAGTTGTGAATAGGAAGCTCTATTAAGTCAGCGGGATATGTTTTTCCTTCAATTCTTATTGGACATCCTTTCAGAACCCGATCAGTAAGATAAATAGATCCTAAGGGGGTGCTGACTTCAAAGTTATAAGATAAAGATTCTAGCAATAACCCCAATCGATTCACAGATTCCACAGATATGAAAGAATGAGTAGCTCCAGGATCATATAGTATTTTCATAGAAGTGTTTAAAATTTGAGTTGTACCTTCCACTACTGCAGTTGGATCGGGTCCTTCATCCGCCTCTAGAGCGTAAGCTCTAGCTTTTACTTTTGGCCTTCCGACAGGTGGAACTTGGGTCCTTCCTTCTTGAGTTGGGCCAACGATATTAGGGTTTCGGGCTTTCGGGCACTCTTTAATCATGTGTTGATCACTACCGCATGCTACACATTTTCCATTCTTTTTCCAACAGTTTGCCTCTACGTGGCTAGGATGTCCACAGTAGTTGCATCCAATTCTTTCCCTGCCTCCAAGTTGGTTAACATTCTGATTTCCTTCAATGCGAGGGCGCTTATTGTTCCTTGCATTGGTTTGTCTGAGTTGTCCTCCACCCTCCGGACTAGGCTCCTTATTCTTGCTCACCTTGTTAGTTATTTGTTTGATTTCCCGAATTTCTGCCTCAACAACCATGGACTTACTGACAGCCTGTGTATATTCCTCAATGTCGGTCGCCATTAACGCCCATCGGACTTCAGGCCGCAAACCTTGGATGAATCGTTTGGTTTTTCTCCTTTCATCATTCATTATATGTGGCGCATACTGTACCAAACGAGCGAATTTGGCCTCATATTCTGCAACAGTAAGGATCCCTTGAATCAAATCCATAAATTCTTTTTCTCTTGCATCCCGAACTACTTGGGGTATAAATTTATCTAAAAACTCCTTCAGAAAATTTTCCCAAGTTACAGGTGTTTGATTGGCATTCCATCTTTGTTCCACGAGCTTCCACCAGTTGTGGGCTGCTCCTTCCATCAGGAATACGGTGAACTCCACTTGTTCCTTTTCATTACAGCGCAAAACCTTAAAGATCTTGGTAATTGCCGCTACCCAGGATTCAGCCTTTTGATCGTTAGGCTCCCCATAGAATTTTGGTGGGTTGAAGCGCAGGAAGCGATCTAGCATCCTATCATCCGACTGGTGATTTTGATTTTGTTGGCTAATTTCTCTCCAAACTCCAACCATTTGGCTCAGAATATCATTATTATTTCCTTGGTTTGGAACATGATTTTCTTCTGGGTCCAACCTCGTCGTGGGTCCTTGATGACGGTTTCCTTGGGGTTGTGTTACAGTAGGGTGAGTTGGTTCTGGGGTCGGTTGGGAGTGTAAGCGCGTACGTGTAGCTCCTTTTCGTGGCGCCATCAAAATTCTAAGTGTTACGGATTCAAATCTAGGGAATAATTATCAAAACATGATTATCACATAAAGTAATGCACAAAACTTCACTACATCAAGTATATAATATGCGATAGCATATTTGATAATCACAAACAGAGCACATATACACATAGTGATTTGGTCAGAAGAAAGACTAGATGTATGCATGCTTACCTATATATAACACATGGTTATAACCTAAACCTAGGCTCTGATACCACCGCTGTGGCACCCCTCCCGCTAGGATCTTCCTATACGGTTGGAGACCACCGACGATCGCATTGAGTACAAAATTTGAAATTCATACCCAGTACGAACGCCTAACTTAACAATACGCAGTGGAGGTAGAGTAAAATATGCAATATGGATAATATATAACTATGTTTAGTACAACCAAGTAGCGCAACCGAGTACAACATCAAAATAGCCAACTAGTGGCATCAAGTAGCAAACTACATATTATATAGCAAGACAAAGTGAAATGAAGTTTTAATATAACAACTAGAGGAGCGACAACCATCCTATGCACGCCCATTATTCTGATTCTGAGGCAATGAACAAAAAGAAACGAGTGGTTAAGTCCAAATGACTTAGTGAGGCCACATATAGATAGATATATAATTGACTGAAAATGAGACTCAAAACGGTTAAATCATAATAAAGTGCACGTAGTGTGAAATGTAACTTGATAATAATAACTGAACTGAGTAATACGGACAGTGAGCCCAAGACAGAGTCTCCAACCTTATGACTACCCAAAACAGATAAATCATAATAGAAACCCTTATGCCTCCCTTGTCGAGAAGCCACCTCGACGCTAAACAAGACGGAGATGTATCACGCGTCCGTGCAATACATCGCTCCAATCCCTACTACAGTCATCCTCCGGCTGTACGTAGAAATTGATTTCACGGAATGGTATCATATAAAAGGTTCCATCGACGGTCCGTTCCGCCCGATAAAATTCCTCTTATAAGTACCTGGGCCCAAACTTCCCAAGGGCGTCCCCAAGGGTAAACGGAAATATAACGGAACAGATATGGCTCACAACTTGTCAACAAAGCAATAACTTATTTTTTTTACGCCCGGGATACATAGAAATATAATTAAAATATGATATCCCAAAGGTGTCAAAAATCATTTCGGGACAGATACAACTGGCAATATCAGAGAATGCAATATTTTCGAAAATAACTTGTCTTATATGTATGAAAAACATTTTCCGAAAGATTTGATGGCATAAATTTAATACGGTAGGCTATACGAATAATATTTATATCATATAGTTCAAAGCCCCAGAAAGGAATTAACAAAGCACTCACCTTAGGAGTTTATCAAGTTTATAGATTTGTTTCGGCTAGATCAACTTGACTTCCTCCTTCAAGAGTATGTGAGGGAAATAAGGGAGTATATGGAAGGTTATTAGGTATATATGGATGAAAATAGAAGGGCTTGTGTGTACATATATGTGGGTGGAAGATAGGCTATAAATAGGAAGTGTTTTGGGTGTTGAGAGTAGAGTAAGTGAGGGGGTGTGTTTTTAGGCGGGATTTGTGTGTTTGTGGAAGAAAATAGAGAGAGTATAGTGTGTGTATGTGTGAGGACGTTTTTGGGGATGGGGAAGTGTGTGGGAGGTCCTATTTATAGTGGAGAATGAGGGTAGAAGGCAAGACTTGGGGACCAAGGTTTAATAAATGCAAATCTTTCCATTTAATGCAAATCTCCCAACTAGGCATAGAATTAAATGCCAAATTAAATGAAATCTTCCACCTCCCTCCTCTATTCTAGCCTTGGTGTAACCCTAATCCATGAGTCATGAATCTAGATGAATGGAAGACCACACAAATGCACAATTTCTAGAAGAAATTCATCTTGTATTAGTGTAGGATATTTTAATAAAATATTAACACAAAATCAAATAAAATCAAATAAAATCTAATAAAATCTGATTTTGATTGTCCTCATCTTATAAAATCTGAAATCATATCTTTATTTTATTAAAAATTCGAATTTGAATTTATTTATTTTGTAAAAACTGAAAATTAGGGTTTTAGGGCATAAATTAGGGTTTTTGGGCATAAAATCCGAAAATTCATAATTAATTTAGAAAAATTCCAAAATTATGAAATTTAATGTTTATAAATCTGAAATTATATGTATATTTTCCAGAAATTAAAAATGTTTTAGTTATATTTTCGAAAATTGCAATTTAGGACATAAGATTTCGAAAATTGTGTTAGAATGTCAAATTCGTTTAAAATTTGGAAAATCATGTAATTATCACCTCACATAATTCATATATAAAAGAAGGATCATACAAAACATGAAATATTAGTAAGCATGCGTGTATATCATAAGAACCGGTTTATATAGTTGTTAGACCAAAAATCGGGATGTCACATGAATTATGTGAGGTGATAATTACATGATTTTCCAAATTCTAAACGAATTTGACATTCTAACACAACTTTCGAAATCTTATGTCCTAAATTGTAATTTTCGAAAATATAACTAAAACATTTTTAATTTCTGGGAAATATACATATAATTTCAGATTTATAAAGATTAAAATTCATCATTTTGGAATTTGTCTAAATTAATTATGAATTTTCGGATTTTAGGCCTTAAAACTCTAATTTTATGCCCTAAAACCCTAATTTTCGATTTTTACAACCATAAATAAATACAAATTCAAATTTATAATTAAATAAAGATATGATTTCAGATTTTATAATATTAGGACAATAAATATCACATTTTATTTGATTTTGTGTTCATATTTTATTAAAATATCCTATCTTATCTTATCTTAATCCTATCTTATCTTATCCTATCTTATCCTATCTTAATTCTATCCTATCTTATCTTATCCTATCTTATCCTATCTTATCTTATCTTATCCTATCTTATCCTACCTTATCTTATCTTATCTTATCCTATCCTATCTTATCGTATCTTATCTTATCTTATCTTATCTTGTCCTATCCTATCTTATCATATCTTATCTTATCTTATCTTATCTTATCCTATCTTATCTTATCTTATCTTCTATGCATTTATTATAAATTGACCTTATAATATAAAAATCTTATTTCTTGCCCTAAACTCTATAAAAAGGGACCATTGTCTTCATTTTCCCACACACACACAAAAATCCCGCCTAAAAACACACCCCCACATTTATTCTACTCTCAACACCCAAAACACTTTCTATTTATAGCCTATCTTCCACCCACATATATATATATATATATATACAAACCCTTCTATTTTCATCCATATATGCCTATTAGCCTTCCATATAGCCTTTTTAAAACCCTCTTTTTTCTAAAAGCATTTGAAGGTAGAATTATTACCTTTCTCATAAGTAGTTTAGGCAACATGATCTTAGATTATTTTCATAAATAAGGCTTTAACTTGGATTTACCAAATAATGGTAAAATACCAAGTAATTGCCTATGTTCGCATTTTACGATTTTATGCTTCAAATTATTCGTTGTACATATTAATATCATGATAATTGTCTTCATGCTATTATGCTTTCGTAAAGATATATGCATGAACATGACATGTTCATTTATACTCTTTATGATCTATGTGTTATGAGAAAGTTATTTCTCAATTATGTGTTGGGCCCAAAATATTGTGGAATGGATGTGGCTGAGTTTCGTCGGGACATTCTATTGGAGATGCTGGTAATAAGTATTCCAGCCCTCCATCTCCTAATCCCTCCTCATATGGACGGAGTATTCTATGTGAGAGTGGGTCGTAGGAATTCGGCATATGCCCGGATATGACCACTGGTGTGACCGATTGGGATTGGTGGAATCGCGGAGTGACTCTGTCACGACCCGAAAAAAATACCCTTTTATTTTATTAAAATATATTGGACCGAAACGCGCAACGGTAAATACTTTTATTGTAATATACAATAATACAGAAATTTACTACAACATAGTGAAATCATAGTTGTACAAAAGTTGTTATACGAGTGAAAATAATAACTTTGGCTAAATAAAAACTTTTTAATGCCCTCCCAATGCCGTCTTCCTGATGGATTAGAATGTTTTGCCTAGAAAAAAATGTGTTCATAACACATGTGATCAACCCAACTGTTGAGTAGAAATTTTACTTAATCACATAAGGTGAAGGTGTGTGTTTAGGTGAACATAATCACAAAATTTCACATAAAGATCACAATTTTATGCTTTAGAAGAGCATATACTTGACATAATAAGACATGAACAAAACTAGAGCATATAAATTCCACATAAGAAGTATTTTAAACATAGATGCAAGCATAAACAACTAGACTTATGGAATCAAGCAAAATTCCTACCTTCAAATGTTTTTAGGGACAAAAGAGGGCATATCAAGGGTTATATGGAAGGATAATAGGTATATATGGATGAAAATAGAAGGGTTTGTATGTATATTTATGCGGGTGGAAGATAGGCTATAAATAGGAAGTGTTTTGGGTGTTGAGAGTAGAATAAATGTGGGGGTGTATTTTTAGGCGGGATTTTGGATGAAAAATGGGGTTGGAGTTGAGGTCTATTTATAGAGGAGGAAAGGAGAAATTGCTAATATTATAACAAATTAAATAGATAACCATATATTCTATATGGACATTTATATATACACATCACAATATGAACTACCTAGTATATATATATATTTATGTATGTGGACATGTAGGTGTATATGTAGATACATATATATATCACCACTAGTCTATATATGTGGATGTGTGTGGATATGTAGATGTAGAAATCACCACTAGGTGATATATGGATGTGTGTGTGTATAAGTAGATATATAAATTACCACTAATTGATATATGGACATATGTGTGTACATGTAGATGTATAAATTACCCCTAATATATATACGGATGTGTGTGTGTACATGTAGATAGATAAATCACCAAGTATATTTATATATTGGAGGGTATATTCTTGCAAAACAATTGTAAAATATACTAAAAATCTAGGCTTTATATTTATCATTTAATTAAAATCCGAAAATTAGGGTTATAAATAATTAAAATTCAAAACTTATGTTTATAAATAATTAAAATTTGAAAATTATACATATAAAGTCAGAAAATATATTGTTGTATTTATAAACTTCGAAAATTACATATTTTCATATAAAATCCGAAATTTAACATTGAAGTTACAAACATTGAATAATTTATTTAGAAAATTCAAAATAAAATAAATACATGTCTAAAATATTTATTATATTATTTTTGGAAAAGAATAATTATTAAACAAATTTTCCAAAAATAACAATCACAATTCAAAATTAATACTTTAAGGTCTAAGTTATAAAGTAATTTTAAAGAATAAAATTTGGAAATCATAAAAATTTCAGGAATTAAAAGATTTTATATCAAATATTTTGAATGAAACATAATATATAATAAATTTTAAAATACTAGAAAGTACCGGGGGCATTACAGACTCAGTTGGGATTGGTGGAATCGCGGAGTGACTCGGTTGGAATATTGATTGTTTGATCGTGGTGGGAGTTATAAGGCATTACATCACTATATGTGATGAACAGGGAGTATTATGTGATTTTACATGTTTATGTGCAATTTTTACACACCTGCACCTTATGTGATTGTGTAATAGTTCTACTCAACCATCACGTTGACTCCTCTTTTCCAACATTTTTTTAGACAGAAATGAAATAACATATTAGAGTGGTGCAGCGGAAGCGTTGGAAACCTTTTACGAAATAAAGTTGCTTTTGTATTCTTTTAAAGCCTTGTATTTTGTACAATTTTATGTAAAAATTATTATTTATACAACTATGAAAATATTACCGTTGCGCGTTTCAGTCCAACATATTTTAATAAAATAAAAGGGTATTTTTCCGGGTCGTGACATTTTCTCCCTATATGGGAGGCTATTTAAACCTTGGTGTTTATTCATAAGCTAGATAAATAAGAACCATACATTAATGATGTATTAGAGGAGATTTTTCTTGAAAATAATATATAATATAAAATCAAATCTATAATTTATATATTTATATTTATAAAATCCAAAATATATATATATATATATATTTAGAAAATTCAAAAAATGTATTATTAAATTTATAAATTTAGAAAATTGTAATTTAATTTGAGAATGATTTATTTGAGGAAAATTCAAAAATTATGGAATTTAATTTCTAAATTCGGAAAATTGACATATACAATAAATAATATTTAATTATTCAATTTTCAGAACAAGAATATAGATACATCTTTGAAAAATATAAATTTTGTAGGGAAAGGTAATTTTCTAAATATTTATAATAAAAGAAAATAATTGGAAAGATTTAATGTTTTTAGGAAAATTATATATATATATATATATGGTTGTAGGAGAGATGGTTAAATATAAAATTATATTTCGGTGGCAAAAGGTTAATACACATCTCTCTAATAATAATACTAAGAGATTAAAGGTTCCAAGTATTTATCTTTATTACCACTTATTTCATGAAAGTGACATAAAGCGCTAAATCAATATAATAGAGGAAATATTTAACAAACTAAATGTATAATTATATATATATATAAATATATAATTTCGGTCACCTCAAAAAACAATAGTAATATTATTGTGGAGATGTTAAATAAATAACTAAATCTAGTAGATATATATTTTATAATTCGAAAATAAGTATATATATATATATATATATTCAAAAAGACGGATAAAATGAAAGTAAATTTCGACAAGAATATTCAAGATATAAATCTTGAGAGCATAAAATAATATATTCATATTTGTTGAGATAATTAGGAAGGAGATAAGTACTTATTCATAAGACATACATATAAGGTTAAAATTTTGTTAATAATGAAGAAATGATCATGTTTTAAATGCACGCCTATTAATGCACTTTACCCTAAATTTGTGCATAATAATAAAACTCATATATTCAAAAGAATCCTTACAACACACATAATAAAAATAATAAAATTTATCGAGTCGTTACAGGTTTTAGCCAGAACAATTCCAAACCATGTCTTTACCAAGTTTCATAACAGGCCACGTTATATTTTTGGTTTTCCTAATTGCATACTTGCTTACATGCTTATAATCCTTACTTACACACTTATTCTTGTTTTTTTACACATATGAGTTCACTTTATTAGAACTCTTTTTCAGTAAGTTGGTACTTATGATTCTTAAAGGTCGAGTACATGTCATTCTTTGCAAGTAATGCATAATACAATAACTCATAAGATAACATAACAAAATTCACAAAACTAATTTGTAAGCTTACACAAAGTCGACGAATTATCACATTTCAATTCCTGGCACTTAATTTAATAATTTAAGTAAGATTGATAAATTATTCCTTACTACTTAGCAGAAGTCTTTGATCAATAACAACAAGATCGGTAGAATCACTTATAGTATTGAGGTGTGTCAGTCTTTCCTGGATTTTAGGCTGCATCTCTTGATGTAATAGTATAAAACAATGGTTAGAGCCACTCTCAAACACTTGTTCTTTGATATTAATGATAAGTGCTATTTGTGCATTTCCTAATAAATAATTCCTATTTTTTCTTTAACTTGTTGTCTTAGGTCTCGTCTTCATCCATCATATGTACGAGTCCTAATTTTGTTTGTGTTCTATTATCTTGAATCATGTAGTTTGGAATGTGTGTTACATCATTTGTTCATGTCGTGTGCCTCAAGTGTTGAACCGCATACGCCCTACGTCACATGGCATCATGTAGCATGTGTTCTATATGCGGCAGCATTCCCCAATGTGCGTATTGTTCTAATTAGGGGTGTCAATTCGGGTGGGTCGTGTGGGTTCGGGTCGGGTTGAGGTAGAGGTATAACACTAAAATCCCCAACCCGAACCCAACCCGACCTGATGTCCAACCCGAAGGGCCTAACCCGAACCTGATATAATTGGGTTCGGGTTGACCTGAAACACAATCAGGCCACCCACAAACACAACCCAACCCGATAACCTGACCCGAACCAACAATTATGTCTCAATTTTTTTCAACCAAAATTTTTGCATAGAAACACCAAATTGGTTTTCTTTCCACCATGGCTGATACTTCTTCAGCAACCAGAAAATAAGATATGCTAACCAGAAAAAGGGATCAAGGGGGAAAAAGGCCCAAACAACGGAAAAGTTCGAAAATCAAAAAATACTCCAACAAATTTAGCATGTTATGGAGAAGATAACACATACACATATAAATACAAATATACCAATGTACAAAGAACAAGAGAAATTATTCAAAAAAAAAAAATAGATAACATATCTTATGCTAATGGTTGCGAACAAAGAACAAAGAATCAGATCTGATGAGGGACAGCCGCGAACTAACGATCTTGGTGGCGAGACGTAGCGGCGGTGACGGTGGCTCCCGGAGTTGTTGAGGATGAAAGAGAAGGCGTGGAGATAGTAGGTGGTGGAGTGATTGAGGGTGGAAGATGAGACAAGTGTTTGACGACCTTGGTGGCGGGACGTAGCGGCGGCAATGGTGGCTGCGGGAGCGGTTGAGGATGAAAGAGGAGCGACGGAGATGGTGGGCAGCGGAGTGGTTGAGGCTGGAAAATGAGGCCAGAGTTTGATATTTTGGTTTCTAGGGTTTGAGGTGTGGAAGAAAACTTTTGATTTTATATTTATAGTATTCATATTAATATGGGTGGGTCGGGTTTAATTGGGTTGGGTTCGGGTTTTGGGTGACCTGATTTGGTTTTTCGGGTTAGTGGGTCAACCCGAAACCCAACCCAATCTAATTAGTTTTTTCGGGTTGATTTTCGGGTCAGACCCGAATTGACCCGAACCCGAAAACCCTCAACCCAAACCTGATTTTTTTTCAGGTGGGTCATGATCGGGTCATCGGGTCGGGTCTAAAATTGACACCCCTAGTTCTAATCACAAAAGTCAACCAATGTGGACCATGCTATGCGCAGGCATTGTACAGTACGAGGTCCATGCCGCGCTTATGCTCATTGTTCGGGCTGCTTCCTCCCAAGCCTTGTTCTATGTGCACACTCTGTTGAGTGTCCTTGCTCCGTCCAATTTGCACAATGGTGAGTCACGCCCATCGTCGCCCCACACATTGGCACCCTACTGTGCGTGGGAGTTATGTTGTGCATGTAATGTCCCCGAAATTTCTTTATATTTTATAAAAAATAAATAATAATTTTTACATAAAATTTATACAAAATACAAGAGTTAAAATTAAAAAAAAAAAAATACAAAAGTAACTTTATTGAGTAAAAGGCTTCCAAATGCTTTATTTTTGGCTTGCGCTGCGCCACTCTAATATGCTATCTTATTTCTATCTAAAAATAGTCACGTAAAGAATAATCAATGCGACAGTTCAGTAGAAATATCATTCAACCCCATAAGGTGCGTGTATGTTTTAATAGGTGCACACAGACATATAAATTCACATAATACCATAATAGAAATGAAAGCATAAAATATCTAAGACTTATGAGATACTTAAATTCCTATTTTATTTATGAAGTTAAATAATATTCCTACCTTTCAAAAGGGTGCCTTCTTCTCTATAAGTATAAAGTGTAGGGTATATATATAGATATATAGAAAGGTTAATATGTGTATATATATATATGTAGGTGTAAAGTGTGTATATTGTAAAGTGTGTGTGAGTGTCGTGTGTATGTGTATGTTTGTGTTGTGTGTGTTCTGTGGAAATGAAGGCAAGATGCCTCCCCTATTTATAGTTTTTAGCAAGAAAGCAGATTATTTTATTGCATTTTATCTTATTATTTATTACAACTTTCCAACTAAACTTTATATTAACTGTGTTCACACTAGATTGTGGTTATAATTTACACAATTGTTAAGCCTAAATATCATGAGTTGTAAACTAGATTCCCTTATGTGTTAATCTAATTTATTAAAATGCTAACAAGTCTTTTTCTTTTAATATTATCCTCACAAATGTTAGCCAATTTATATAGGATTAATACAAGTATATTTTATCTTGATTTTTCTAGTAATCTAGGTGCAAACTTTAATTTAATGAAGAAAATGACATTTGGAACATGTGTTATAATTTTTATTTACTATATGTGTGTGTGTATATATATATACATGGTTTGCACACACACACACACTCACACACACACACACATATATATATGTATATTTTTGACTTATCTAATAGTCTAGGTGTTTAATTCATTTAATGAGGAAAATAACATAGTATACAAGTGTGGTAATTTAATATGATTCATGCATGTACACATGTATATATATATGTATATATATATGTACATAACATATATAAATATATTTCTTCATAGATATTTGCACACGCCGCATGTTAGCGCCAGACTGCTCAATGGTGCTACCCAGTCCTACACGGCTTCAGCAGTCCGTCATGTACGCACAAGTCTACTTCGATGACACTCTTAGCGGCTACTGCCTCACGTGCGTGCACACTACGAGCAATTGGGTGGACCTCACCTCACGCACACGTGGTGTGCAGTGCAGTGCTGGGCTTATGCCCATCCAACCCCTATGTAGTGCCCCTAGATCAGCCCTATTCCTTATTCACCTTCTATTAACAACTTCAAATTACAATTCTAAGTATACATGTTTCTAATTCCATCTTTTCTTTGGCCCGGCTATACACAATATAACATGAGTTTTTTTGTTTTAAACTTTTGTTTTCATTTTGTTCTGTTATGTATAGAAACATGTAATTTCCAACAAGATCATATAAAAGGAGGGTTAGGAATTTACTTAATGTTTGTAGAAACTCTAGAGACAATTTGCTAGCACTCCCCTTTTTCCTTCTTGCATTTCTCGATCCTCTCTTTCTGTCTCTCCCCCTCTCTCTCTTTCATGTGTAAGTCTATGTCTCTATGTGTGTGTGGGTTAGTTTTGTGTGGACTTTGAGGGGTCGGAGGACAATATTTATAACCCTTTGTTAGTTGAATGCCTATGATAGCCATTGATGCTCATCATGGCCATTCAGGGTCCTTTAATCTTTCATTCAAAATTTAAAGTTTTTAATTTCAATTTCTAATTTCATAAAATAAAAGGATCACAGGTTCATCTTAAGGAATTTTCCTGTATTCTCATTATTATGTCAGTGGGGATTCCAATGCACTACGAGTTGGCTAGCGAACCTCAATCCGGTGCACACGCATGGCGTGTGGTGGTAGCGTTGTGCTTATACCCATTCGACCCATGTGTAGTGCCCCTCGATCAGCGCCGCTCCTTGTTTACCTTTTTTCTACTAATACCTTCAATTTACAATTCTAAGTATACATTTTTCTAATTCCATCTTTTTGCAAATTTCTTTGGCCTGGCTATGCACAATATCAAATGACTTTTTTGGTTCTAAACTATTGTTTTCATTTTATTTCATTACATATAGAAACATATAATTTCCAACAAGATCGTATAAAGGGACGGTTAGGAATTTACTTACTGTTCATAGAAACTCTAGAGACAATTTGTTAGCACTCCCCTTTCTCAATCTTCTCTTTCTTGACCCTCTCTCTCCCCCTCTCTCTTTCATGTGCGGTTGTGTGTGTTTGTATGTGTAGCCATGTGTGTTTGTGTGTGGGGATTCCTTCTTTGTTACTGGAGTCGACCCAAAAGCCATAATGTCTCAAAGCAAGGAGGCCATAGAGAATCTCTTTTTTATTCCTTTTTTTTAAAGAAGAACTCCATTCAATCTCTCCCTCATTACAAACAAAAAAGTGGGGCTCAACCCAATGTAATGCTCCAAAACTCCGTAGTACTTTTCTTCTATTACATGCATTAATCATGTAAATAGATACTAATATTAATTAGATCATTTCTGTGCCATTACAATTTATATATATATACACACACACACACACATATATATATATGCATACATAAAATATGTATAATAATTATGTTTTGAACAAAATCAGATTTATATTTATATTTATATATTATATTTCAAAAATTACAATTATAATAATAGGAATTATTTTATTTGTAATAAAGTCAAGTGTGTGTGTATATATATATCTATAAATTTTGATGTATATAACCATAAATATACATATGTATATTTTGCAATTATATATATATATATATGTATATATAATATAATAGGATCATTATAGTATCACGTGTATAATATACACTTGTCCAAGATGTCATTTCTATTAGACTGGAATATCAAAGGAAAATAGGTTTTTTTATTACGATTGGAATTAACCACAAATTCCAGGAAGTGAAAAGAACAAGACTAGAACTAATCATACATTAACAACCTTACTACTAAGAGTTGAATGAATACAATAAACTAAGACACTCTCCTAATCACACTGATAAGTAGAGAAATGCTTAGCACTCAAACACACACTATGCTTGATACACACAGAGATCAACACTTGATATTTCTGCTAGTACTTTTGGTGCCTTATATAGTGGTCTGCTGGAAGATTTAAGGAAAGTTCCAATGGCTACTTTCCTTTAATTCGTTCCTTCCTTTTCTCCATCACCAATGGCTTCTTTCCTTTCGGTGTTGTGATCTTTGAATAAAACATCTTCTTTCCTTCCGAGCGTATGTCCTTGATTGAGTGAGATCTTTGCAATGTTTCCTTCCTTGTATAATTTGATTCTTGGAAGATTGTTATCATCAAATATGACAACATTCTCCCCCTTTAAATGTCATTATACACTTGTTTAAGACAAAGATATTAGATAAGATATGCTATCTTGATTTCAAGACATTTGTATTAATCCCCTTTAACTAGGAAACCACTTGTATGGATTATCTTGAAAGAGGTAACACTTGTTTTCATCCTCTTAAAATAGGATGATATTAGTATAACACTCATCTAAATTAGGTTGACACTTATATAAACCTAGCATAACACTTGTTAATCATTTTCCTAAAGTAGGATAACATTCATACACTTGTGACCATCCTCTTGAAATAGGATAATTAGGGTGACACTCTTGTAATCTAGGTTAACATGTATGCAAAATTAGACTAAAACTTATCTAGGATAACATTCATACTTGCATTTAATGCTAATAGATTATTTTTTATAAAATAATACTTATCTCTTGGACTCACTACTATAAATAAGAGTCTTAACCTCATTTGTACATCACCACATCCACACAACACACACAATACACACACATAAACACACACAAAACACACACAATACACATACACAAACACACACAGTACACACACATAGATTCACTTTCTTGAAAAACACTTTACACACACTATCTATATATATATAGTAGAGGAAAACCTAGTTTATCGAAGGTAGGGATTTTACTTAATTTCATAAGTAAAAGTTCTTACTTAAACTTATGAATATTATGCATCTATGCAATAGAGTAAAGACTAGTATGAGTCATGATACTCCATGTTTATGTGCATCTATGTTTAGAATCCATATGCCATATTTAGCATCCATCATGTTTTAATAGCTACAAAATCTATGATTTGAAGCATATATTTGATGACAAGATTATGTTATTAGATAAATTTATATTTCTAGTTTATATTTGTCAAAGCATGCTCTTTATATGCCATTGTGTATTACTTGAAACTTGTTGCGCATGAACGGGCCCAAATGTGTTTGGAGTGGATAGGGCTGAGTTTGACCGGACGGTAATGGGTTTGCAAGTCTTAAAGGTTCTCATCATCCATGGTCCTAATCCCTCCTCATATGGATGGATTGTTCTATGTGTGAAGTGGGTTATAGGAAAAAAGACATATACTCACGATATGACCATGTGATGAATAAGATGGGAAATTGTGATATGGAGAATAAGGCAGGACATGGAAATGTGAATGGGAGATATAAGGAATTGTGATCACAAAGTATAATCCAAAGGTAAAAAAATGTGATTATGTATATATTATGTGAAACTATCTGAAAATATGCACTTACCTCACACCCATCACCTTATGCCGCTAAGTAAATTTCCTACTCAACCGTCATGCTGACACCTTTTACGTGCAGTTATATCAGAGTAGGGCAGCAAAAGCATTGAAGAGTGGCTTAGTTATAACTTGAGCAAAAGATTTGAGAGACTTTATTGCAATAGTTTCCTTGCAGTAAAATGTGGCTTGCTATGTTTTGCAACCTTTGTTATTGTAATAGTTGTAACGCCCCGAAACCTCTAGCTAATTATGAAAACATCTATTTATAACCATCTCACAAAAACATGTTATTTTATAACGTAATGAAACCAAACATGGTTACTAATATTTCAAAAGATGAGTTTACAAACGTCGTTTATTATATATACACAACATATACATAACTTAACTATCAAGTTTCTAGCACAACGCAGACATAACTAACTAAAAGCCTCGAAGCGCCCTCCTAAGTCTTTCTCGTTCCTATCTTCCTGTGTCTCAATTCCGGCTAAAACATAATAGAAAGCAACATCAACATATACACTTGTTGAGTAGAAATTCACATAGACATGAAGTGTTCGTGTGAAATTGCATATTGCCATAAAAGCACATAACCACACATAAAACCACATAAATTTCAATTCTTGATCAAATAACATAAATTTCAGCTCTAATAGAGCATCACATTACAACACATTTTTATCGTTTTTCCACCTCGACCGGCGGCTACCTTATCTGTCCGTTATGCCCAATAGAATTCCTCTTATAAGCACCTGGGCCCAACTTCCCAAGGGAGTCCCCAAGGGTAAACAGATATAACGGAACAGATATGGCTCACAAACTATAGATAAAATAATAGCTTGTTTTCAACACCAGGGATATATAAAACATATTTAAAATATGATATCCAAAGGGTATCAATAAATCATTTTTGAAACAGATATAACTACCAATATCATAAATGAAATACTTTTCGGGTATAACTTGACTTATAGTCCCGAAAAATACTTTGTCGAAAGGTAGAGAGTAAGGTGTAATTCCAAAAGATTCGGATCACATAAATTAATCAGGATAGGCCATACGAATATATTTACTACATATAGTTCAATGCCCCACCAAGAAATAGACAAAGCACTCGCCTTAAGAGCTTATTGTCTCACCACGTTTATGAATTAGGTTGACTATGTCAATCTTGGTGATCTTCTAAAATTCGCATCAATAGCTACAGCTAGGGAATTATACCGTAACGAGTAATCATTGTTTAAAGGATAACATAACTAGTTTAAGACGAATACTATCCATAGATGCACAAGTAACAATATCTATACATGCGTTCATATTCATAGCATTCAAAATAACTTCAACTACATATATGTATATAGTTATGACGAACAATCTTAATCTTTTAATTATATAAGTATATGCATAGGTTTATGAATAATCCTCAAGTTACTATATTTAAGCATATAAGTTGGTTTTACATGTATAGGCATGCAAAACAGGTAAGATAGCCTAGAGCACATATACAAATGTATCTAAAGATATAAATTACCTATTTACATTCTCTAAGTAACACAATAGTTGAATAGTCATTATTTTACAACATGATGAACTAACTTATACCTAGTATCCACTTTAAAGAAAATACTGCACATATTCTCACATAATTTCGCATAAAGAATATAAAAGCATATATACTTAAAACATAAAAGCATACCAAATTTTGGAATAATAACTAAGCATGCTTTATTCCTAATTTTATGAACATAAAAACATGTTTTCTAGCAACTTGTGGTAACTTAATAGATTAGTCAAGAGAATAGCATTCAAGAAAATAGTATGTAACATAAGAGTTATGTCTAAGTTAATCATGAAATAACAATCTATGAAAATTACTTCAAAAATAGACAATCTACTAAACCAAGAGCATTGAAGCATGCTTGGCAAGAACTTTTGCTCATGAGCATTGAAGCATGCTTTTAGCAAGAACTTTTGGTCAAGAATATTGAAACATGCCTAAGCAAGAACTTTTACTCAAGGTAAATATAAATAACACTCCTATTTATGGATTTAAGCAAGGTTTCTACCTTTTCAAGAGTGTTTGAGGGAAATAAGAGAATATATAGACGACTAATTGGTATATATGTATAAAAGAAAATGGTTTATTAATATATATATATATATATATGTGTGTGTGTGTGTAGTGAGAGGCGGGGGGGGGGGGGGGGCAGATATGCTATAAATAGAGAGTGTTTTGTGTGTTGAAAGTGGAGTGAGTGTGGGTGTGTGTTTTTAGGCGGGATTTTTGTGTGTGGGGGGGAAAATGAAGACAATGGCCCCTTTCTATAGAGTTTAGGGCAAGAAATAGGATTTTTATATTATAAGGTCAATTTATAATAAATGCATAGAAGATAGGATAAGATAGGATAGGATATAATATGATAAGATAAGATAAGATAACATATGTTGGCTTTAATTCAACCTCGTGTTGATCTACCACCCACCTCCAGCCAAGTTTCAGTTATCTTTTTCAACAAGCTTTGTTCCAAGCGAACCTTGTTCGCCTTCCTTTTGGCTTATGTACATGGGCACAACAAATCACATTTGTTAAGCCTCTCCATGTTCACAACTTAGCGCTCTATTAATCCTAGCTTAGTGTTCTTCCCAATGGCACTCGACTCACGGTACAATATTCTGGTATTCAACAGTCCCTTCTTGAGCATTGTGCTGCACATTCCCAAATTTATATTCGTACTTTTGTAGCAAAGCTATCTTATAACTTGCATTATTGCCTTATATTTGACCACTCTCATTGCTTTATCTAGGAACTGAATTGGAAGACGATTGGTTTAACAAGGCTTATTAAGTTTCATACGCCATAGTCAGTCCTCCCTTGGAGCGATTTACTGATCATTTACTAATTGTTACTTCTACTAGTTCAACTGTATCTTCTAATCTTTGGCACTATAGCCTTGACCATATATCATATCCTATTTTGCAACTCTTACATAGAACTTACCCTTATATCTCTTGTAATAAATTAGATATATTTTTTGATATATTTTTGTAATGACCCGGTATTTCTACATATTTTAAAAGTTAATTATATGATTAAATTATCTAGTGTTTTATGTGATTATTATTTTGTATGAGAAATAAGTGATTCTATCTCAAATATGTGATTTTATTATGAATAATGTATAATATTCTCTAATATATTATGTATTTTCATATCTATACTTTGAATTTATAATTGTTACTATACTAATATATTAATTGTTAAACATAATTTTTAGTATATTATACATATTCGAAAATTATATATATATATATATAAGCTCGTATACATATCTATGCACTAAGAACTAAGTTAATACATATTAATCCTAACCACTTTATAGGATTAACAATATTTAATTATATATATTTTATCTAAATAGCCGTAATATATATATAGATATATATGCATGTTCTAAATACATAGAGCACACTATATCATATATGTATATATATCCGAAACATGATATATATATATATAATATGATTTTTTCTAATTTATTTTTGATAATCTTAATAATTGTTCTTGATAATTCCTAGCATTAAATGATTGTTTTTACACTTGTTATAACTCTTCTAGAAATTGAAACACTTGTATTATTTACATTAACCTAGACTTCCATTCATCAATTTTAGAGCACACCTAATAACATTTAGGCTTATTACTAAGCATGTATGCAATTATTAAATATTGATGAGTAAGATGAATCTAATTATGAAAAATTGACATAATTCATTTTTTAATAATGTGTCTTCATCTATCTCTATAAATAGAAGATTTGTTAACAAACACAACACACACACTTGACACTATTCTTTACACACACACCCCACATTCACGGATTCACACACAAACACAATTCAAACTTCACACCATTCTATACACACACGGTACATACATATATATTTATATATGGTACACTTTTACAACACACACACATCCACGGCACACACACACAATCATATATATATATAAATATATATATATATATATATATATATTGAGAGAGAGAGTATTCTCTTATACACACACATATATATAAATATATCAAGAAGGCTAGTTAAGGTAGGAATTTTCCTTAATTACATAAGTTAATTTCTAGTGTTAGTTTACCATTTTACTATCATGATATTATTCTTCATTATGCTACTACAAGTTGTTAGAAGGTATTATGTGAATTATTACGTGGTTATGTGCACATATTATACACACGAGCACCTTATGTGATTAAGTGAAATTTCTACTCAACCGTCGCGTTGACTCCTCTTTTCCAATATTTTTTTTAGAAAGAAATGAGGTAGCAGATCAGAGTGGCGCAGCGGAAGCGTTTCGAAGCCATTTATGCAATAAAGTTACTTTTGTATTTCTTTTGAAAATTGTAAATTTTATATTTTGTACAAATTTTATGTGAAAATAATTATTTATACAACTATGAAATTTTACCGTTGCGCGTTTCAATCCAACATATTTTAATCAAATAAAAGGGTATTTTTCGGGGTCGTTACAATTTTAATATGCAAAGCAAAGAAAATCTTAATCAGTCTAGGCTTTTGATCTTATCTATGTTGATATTTGGGGGTTACACTTGGTCCTTCCGTTGCACAGTCACAACTATTTGTTGACCATTGCTGATGACATTACTCGAAACACATGAGTTTTCTCATGAAACACAAGTCTAAAACAAAAAAATCATATTCAATCATTGTTTACTTGATATAAATACAATCAGTAACAACAACCCATAATTCAACATGATTGCTTTTCACTCACAAAAAGCATCATTCATCAAACAACTTGAATCAAAACCCCCAAGAAAAATGGTGTTATTGAATGCAAGCACCTACACATACTCGATATAGTTAGTGCCCTTCTTTTCCAAGCCTCTTTCTAAATCCTTTTTTCCCTTTGCCACACTTCATATTGTATTTATCATTTAGGGCCTTCCTACTTCTCTTCTCAATCACAAGTCTTGTTTTGAAGCCCCATACAATACTAACGCTGATTATTCTGATTTGAGAGTTTTCGGCATTGCAACATTACAAGCACACAACACCAAGTTTGATCATAAGGCTTCTAATGTCTCTTTCATGGCTTTAAACCCGTGACAAAAGGGATTTTCTTGTTTAGTCTTAGTACAAAAGAACTCATCTCTTGTAATGTGAAGTTTTTTTAGTGTATTTTTCCTTATACAAACACGCATACACCTGACCGTTAGTAAATTCCTCTACCTATTTCAGTACATACTAGATATTTTGATCCTCGTGATCAATCCTCTACACCAGATTCTTCTTCCACACATAATCTAGCCATTTTCCACACTCTTAGACACTCATATTTGCTAGAATGTCATTGCTATCTTCCCTCCACAACAAATGCCAGTCAATTTCCCACAAGTGAAATTTATTTTTAGCTTCTATTGTATCATATGCTAATGTGTCCACTTCACACAAAAATATCAATTCAAATGTAACCATCCTTGTTGAATCGAAAACCTACAATAAAGCTAACAAACATGATGCGTGTAAACAAGTCATGCAATTTGAGATAGCCATTTTTGAGTAAAATCATACTTGAACCCTGGCTTTATTGCAATTTTAGGACAGTTAAGATACCACTTTTCGATTTGAGGACACTTTTTATTCGGGGTGGCAAATGTGGGACACTAAATTTGAAAAATTTTGCAATCTTAGGACTCCGGCGATCTTTTCCGGCTAATTTCGCCTGAAAAAGATGCGTGGCGCCTACGTGGCACACACATATGTTTTGAATATCTGACGTGGCATGGAGGTGGTTTTGTTAGTTGCCATGTAGGATAACACATCATTTTGTGTTGGTATTTTGGATGGAAATAAAAATATATAAAAACAAATAATTATACCAAACCCCCCCCCACCCACCCCCCCTTCATCTTCCCCAACAACCCAAACCCTAGCCCCGCCACCCCCACCTCTCCCTCCCTCAGATCCGCCGCCTCACTCAACCCCATGTCGCCGCCGCTGCCGCCACCTCCCTTCCTTCAGTCCCGTCGCCACCACCACCTCCCCCTCCCCTCAGACCCACCACCACCTCCCCTCCTTCAGACCCACGTCGCGGCAACCACCCCCACCTCTCCCTCCCTCAGATCCACCGCCTCACTCAGCCCCATGTCGCCGCCGCTGCCGCCGCCTCCCTTCCTTCAGTCCCGTCGCCACCACCACCTCCCCCTCCCCTCAGACCCGCCACCACCTCCCCTCCTTCAGACCCACGTCGCTGCAACCACCCCCACCTCTCCCTCCCTCAGATCCGCCGCCTCACTCAGCCCCATGTCGACGCCGCTGCCGACGCCTCACTCAGCCCCATGTTGAGGGGGCGGCTGCGATGAGGCCACTTGGAGGCTTGAGGGAAGGAGAGGTGGAGGTGGTGGTAACTTAGGGGAGGAGACAACGACGACGACTTCGGGTTTGAGTGAGGGGAGGTGGTGGCGGTGACGGCAACTTGGTGGAGGAGACGGCGAGCGACTTGGGGGCTAAGGGAGGGGAAAGTGGTTGCTGGCGTCTTGGGGGCTGAGGGAGGGGGAAGTGGCTGTGGGCGTCGGGGGGACTGGGTGAGGCGGCGGCGACGGGGGGACTGGGCGAGGCGGCGGCGGGGGGGCTGAGTGTGTAGGGTTTGGGGAGAGGGGGGGGGGGATTGGGCGGGTTGGAGGGGGTGGGGGGGGTTTGGTAGATTTTGTTTTTTAAATATTCATATAAATTTATGTAATTATATTTAATTTTTATATTTATGTATATAAATATTATAAGTACTATAAATTTCATATTTTTAATATATATTTTCTTCCAAAATTATGACTCAATGCTGATGTGGAATTTGACGTGACATTATAGTTGGCCAATTAGACACCAACTCATTCCAATATAAGCCACGTGTGTGCCACGTAGGCGCCACGCATCTTTTTCAGGTGAAATTAGCCGGAAAAGTCGCCGGAGTCCTAAGATTGCAAAATTTTTCAAATTTAGTGTCCCACATTTGCCACCCCGAATAAAAAGTGTCCTCAAATCAAAAAGTGGTATCTTAACTGTCCTAAAATTGCAATAAAGCCCTTGAACCCTTACTAAACTACCTCATGATAAATGTCCAGTTAGTTGCAAATTCGTTTACCTTATCAAATTTAAATCTGATCGATGGCAGTGTTGAATGTTACGAAGCCCGCTTGGTTGTCAAGGCCTATGCACAACAGGAAGGGATTGTCTACTTCGATATATTTTCCCCTGTACAAAAATGACAGCTGCTAAGTTGTTCTTCGCATTTGCAGCTTCTCATAATTGGCACCTTCAACACTTAGATGTTAATAGTTTTTGGAAATGCTTTCAACTACGACATTGTCTAGATGCATTTTGACATGTGTTTTTGTGTCTTTGGAAAGTAGAGATTTTTTTGTTTTTTTGATGGGTTGGAAAGTGGAGATTGGTTCAATATTCTTCTAAGAGAAAATTGTTGATTTGGTGGGATAATTAAAGACCTCCCTCATGGCTACTTTCTTCGGAAGTGGACTATCAAATAGTTATTTAAGCCCGAGCACTTCCAAATGGCAGAGATCATATTTCACTAATCTTTTGTGGTGAAGCAAACTTAGTGGGGAATTGTATTCTGATACAAAGAGTGCTAGAGTGCTAAAAAACAAGTATCTTTGGTTATACTGTTCTAGTTCCAACTCACGATACCAACGAATCTGTCACGAAAAAGTGTTTTCTTCCACCCTATATCGTTCCTTATTTTATTTTCAGCCTATCTTGTACCCCATTATTAATACTAGTCAAGCGGGCACACTTGATATGTGTACAAAATAAAAAATATAAAATTTGATAAATTAAATTATAAATATTTATTTAATCTTTTATATAAATACAAATGTTTTAGCATTTATTATATTTAAAATATGTAAAAGTAAAAAATTTAAAATAAGATAAAATTATACGATTGAAAATAATTGAAAATAACTCTATAAAAGAGTTGAAAATTGGTTAATAATATGACATGAGATAGAACAAACATGAGAGAGATCAAAAAATTAAAAGTAAACGAACATGTAGCGAAAGGCAATATGAGGGAGAAAATAAGAGAGAGAAAGTAAACCAAAAATAGTATAGATTAATAACAATTTTTAGAGTTAAAAATGTATATTTAGGTAGTCAAATAAGATTTGCCTCAACTACTATAAATAATTCTGTCTCGTTTATCTTTCTTTAATCATTTCTATTTGGTATGTATTTCTAACAATAATTCGTTCTTGCACGATGATTTGGATGAACAAGTGTATATGACACTTCTTGTTTTCAATCCACCAATCCATCAAAAAATTGTAAATTTTTATGTCTCTTTGGGGCCTCAAACAAGCTAGCTGCCAACGGTTTTTAAGCTATCTTAAGCTTTATCATCTCAATGTTATGATTGATCCAGGCTTGACTATTCTTGGTTTATCAAGACTCCTTCCACCTCATTTACTGCTAACCTCGTCCTCACGAGCAATGATCTTACCGAGATTCAAAGTATCAAACTTAACATGGATTCAAAGTTCAAGATCGAAACTTAGGGCCTTTGAGATATTTTTATATGTTGAAATCGCCAGATCTTCCAACGGTATTGCACTCACTACAAGAAAATACTGTATTTTCGGCCAGATTTTCGGCGGATTTTAGGCGGATTTTCGGCGGATCGAGTCTGCCGAAAAATCCTTCGTCGCTATATAATTTTCGGCGGATTTTCAACGGAATTTTCGGCGGAAATATTAAATTTTTTTTTAAAAAATAAGAATTATTTTCGGCGGAATTTCGGCCAAAATTCCACCGAAAATAATAAATTTTTTTTAAAAAATAATAATTATTTTCGGCGGAATTTCGGCCGAAATTCCGCCGAAAATTAATATATTTTTTTTAAAATAATAAATATTTTCAGCGGATTTTCGACCACAATTCCGCCGAAAATAATTATTATTTTTTAAATAATTTTAATTATTTTCGGCGGAATTTCGGCCAAAATTCCGCCGAAAATTTAAATTTTTTTTAAAAAATAATAATTATTTTCGGCGGAATTGTGGTCGAAAATCCGCCGAAAATATTTATTATTTTAAAAAAAAAATATTAATTTTCGGCGGAATTTCGGCCGAAATTCCGCCGAAAATAATTATTATTTTTTAAAAAAAATTTATTATTTTCCGCCCCAAATTATAAATAAATCTTAAATTCGAAATAAAAATTATCTTGTCCCTAAAATTGGGATTTTGTTGCAATTATTCAAATTAATTATATTTTTCTTCATTTTTATTAAAAATATATTTGAAATATTATAATAATAACATGATTTAATTTTTACAAATAAATATCATATCAAATATATAAAAACCTACATATAGATTCATAAACCACATAAAATTTATCCAAATACATAGAAAAACATAATCAGTCGAATATTTTGTGCGATACATAAATTACGAAGTTAGTTTGTAGCCAAGTACATACTAATCACAATCATCCTCATCAGACTCGTCTTCATCATCGGCGACATGCTGAGCCGACGGAGGGGCATAAGTCGGTTGCTGTGAGCCGCTTGCTTTGTTCTGCGAAATCATCGATATCACCTGATGCATCATTTCCATGATTTGTGAGTTTTGTTGGGTAAGGTGATCGACTCGATTCTCTAACCGCAACACCGCGGGGTCGGAGTGGCTAGACGAACTACCGGGCGAAGAAAAACTATATTGCTGAGGTGCCGATGTTGTTTGATAATATTGCCCGTACTTTCGGCCCTTCTTGGTAGGCTCCCCAGCAGCCTGATCAAACAACTCGTTCATGCTTTCTTGAGTTGATGGATCAGATAAGTCGGCGTCCTGCATATCCGGACGATTCTGAACCAAATTCTGAAAATTATCCTGCAATTGTAAATAGGTCAATGTTAGCAATTTCAACCAAAAAATTAAGTTCAATAAATCTAACTTACATGAACTTGTTGTGGCGCCGGGTGAACCCATGTGCCTGCTTGTTTATCCGGTCCCTTATCTTTTTTCCTCAAGTAACAATCTTGAAGGACCTCACTTTTAAGAGCAGGCCTCTTTAACTTCCCCTCCTACAAGAAGCAGATCAAATTAAAAGAAAAAAATAAACTCTTTTATTATACGTTAAATAACTAATACGAAAAGGTACCTACCAAGTCCATCCGACGCTCATATATCGACCTGGCCCCACCGCCATACAACGAACCTCCACCAACGTTCCTATTTATCCTGTTCTGCTCACTCTTCTTTTTCCATGCAGGCGTGCCCCAATACGCAGTGAGCTCTTGGAATATTGGTTCGGGGAGCCACAGTGGTTGACCTTCCCCAATCGCAATCATTTTTCTAATATTGCGATACATGTCAACCATTTTTTTGGCCGCACGATTGTCAAAAGCTATCTTCATATGCCCCGTCTCCTCCGGCCTAAAACAAACATATTTCTAACAAAAACAAATAATACTTTATCACTCACATATGTTAAAAATTAATGAAATACTCAAACATAAATGGAATATACGCAGCCATCAAAATTAATGCTTATACAATATTAGTTACTTTACCTGCCATTCACCGAACCATCGCAATCGAACATTTTCAGGAACCTTGCCATAAGTAAAGTATGGTCTGTCCATCTGGCTCTTTATGACCCTCCCAATGTGCACACCACCTCTTTTGCCAGGATAAAAACTACATGGGATATCAAAATTTATTATTACACATGTACGACTTATTATCATTACGATTTTTGGTACTACATATAAAAATTTAAAATATAACTAACCGATTCGATCCAACTGGTGTCACCGTAATTTTACTATTCGGTGCAGGTGGAGGTGTAGGCATCGCATACGTCTCCTGAATTCCTTCGATATCGGCCTGCGTAAGCTCGTCAGCCTCAGGCTGTGGCTGCTGCTGTGGTAGCGGCGGGCTAGGAATATGCAATGTAACAGGAGGACTATGCCCACTAGGTATTGAAGGAGTAGGCATAAACTGCATCAGAATGTCTGGTGGTGGATGCGGGTGGAATGGTAAGAAGGGGAAGAGCCCGATAGGGACGCTGGGGAGGTACCTCGATGGGATGACGAAGAACCCGGATTAGATGTCGGCATATCAGTTGATCTACCATATGAAATCTTATTTTTGCGACGCCGCATCTATATCCAAAAGAAGTTATACAAAAATAAAAAAGTATACATTTTTTGTATCAAAGATGGTAAAATACAACTTTATTCTGATATAAATAATTGATGAAGTATATCCAATTAAAGTCAATAGCGTATGTTAACTCACTTCAGACACAATGAAACTAGTCAAGCACATATATTAATGAAGTATATATAACTTTTTTATTTTACCGTGCAACATAATTTAATCATCACTGGCTTCAGCCTCATCACTATCATCCTCTTCAGTATCGTCATCTTCTTCGTCAGTATGTATAACCTGATTAAGCTCCCCTTCATCAACCGGAATTAATGTCATATTTTGATCACACATTGAGCCTACAACGTCATCAGTAGTGATGTTTTGCACATTTGCGCCATCGTCATTTTGGTACGCGACTTCCATCGCGTGTTCAACATCAACGCGGCGGGTCGCTTTACTTTTAATGACAGCAAGCCATCGCATTTTCTCTTTAATTTTTCCGGGATACTTAACAAAGTATACCTGTCGGGCTTGTTGTGCGATTATGAAAGGATCGTATTTTTTGTACCTACCTGATTGTTTTACTTCAACAATTTCGCATTCTGGATGTACAATACGAGTTCCTTTTCGAGGTGTGGGATCGAACCACTCACATTTGAATAAGACAACCCTTTTTATTGGCTCACCAGTGTATTCCAACTCCACAATTTCATTCAAAATTCTGTAGTAGTCATCCTCAACGGCAGCATCCTCATAACTGCCTTTCACCCAAACCCCGCAATTCATCGTCTTTTTTCCTTGACACCACGATGAAGTGTGAAACTTGAAACCATTGACAAAGTATGAATGATATGTTTTCATTTTCCTATTAGGACCCCATGCCAATTGATTTAAGAAAAGATTCGTAATCCCGTGTCCTGGATTATGAACCTGTACGATAAATAATCATTTGCAATGTTTAATCGTAGGTTAAACTTCATAATTAAATACAATATGTGAATTTGTGTACTTACGTATGCCTTAAACCACTCATCAAATTCCGATTCTAGACGGTCGCTAGCTTCAGCATCACCAATTCGGAAGTAGGATAAAAAATAACTGCAATTGATTATGTAGTTAGTTACAGAAAGTTAAAACATACTTCCTTTTTAGAACATGCATTTTTCATACTTACTTAATGTAAGGTTTAACTTCTTCGCAATTTAAAAGAATGTGGTGTCTCGCAGCTCTGTATTCTGCTTCATGTTCGAAATATCGTTCTACACATTTCCCTTGTAACCGACCGACTTGATTAAAAACTGACAATGTAGGTAGAATAGATTCATCTACCCCACCGTCGTCGTTCCTTCCGACTCTATTTCTTAATGTACGAACGTGTGATTTAAAGTAGAACGAACAAAAATGAGCTGTTTCACGCCGCAAATAAGCCTCACATATAGAACCCTCGACTTGGGCTTTTTGCTTGACTGTTTTTTTAATTTTGCCTAGATACCTGTTTGAAAGTAAAAAAATAACACCAATTTTCGAAATTTTTCATTAGCTTATAATTATACAAAACGCAATGAAATTTCTTGATGTTATTCAATTACCTCTCGAATGGGTACATCCAACGAAATTGGACCGGGCCTCCATTTCTTGCTTCGTCGATCAAATGAATTGGCAAATGCTCCATCACATCGAAAAATGCAGGTGGAAAAACGCGTTCCAACTTACATATAATCACTGAAATGTTTTCTTCCGTCTTGTCCAAATCAACATGCCTTAATGTGGTGGAACATAAGTCTCTAAAAAACTTACTTAGTTCAGCAAGTGGTTTCCAGACCTCATCGGGTAGGTCTTTAAAGGCAATTGGCAACAACTGTTCCATAAAAATGTGACAGTCGTGACTTTTCATGCCATGCAATTTCGCTTGATGTGAGTCAACACATCGACTCAAGTTGGAGGAATAACCATCCGGCATTCGAAGTTCTTTGATCCACTCACAAATCAGCCGTTTTTGTTCAAGACTAAAGGTGTACTTTGCCTTCGGTTTTCCCCATTGGCCATTAGGCTTTAAGATCAATTGTAGCTCAGGTCGCCTACACATATATTGCATATCCAGCCTTGCATTTGCATTATCTTTAGTCTTACCTTGTATATCCATAACAGTGTTAAAAATAATGTCAAACACATTTTTCTCAATATGCATTACATCTAAATTATGTCGTATCAACAGATGCTTCCAGTAAGGTAAATCCCAAAAAATACTTTTCTTTGTCCAGTTATGTTCAACGCCGTTGCCAGCTGGTTTCCCCATAAATGGTTGGTCAATTATTTTCGGCAACCACTGCACATCATTCCACACCAAATCTCCGGTAGGCATCGGAGGAGGAGGATCCCTCTCGACTAAATTTTTTTTAAAGTTAATCTTGTTTCTTCTGTATTGGTGATTCATGTCTAGAAATCTTCGATGACAATCATACCATGAATTCTTTCGTCCATGCTTCAACGTAAATGCTTTGCTGTACCCCATACAATACGGACAAGCTAGCTTACCTGCTGTCATCCATCCCGACATCATTCCATAAGCCAGAAAGTCATTAATAGTCCACATTAATGCAGCACGCATAATAAAATTCTGTTTTGCATGTACATCATACATGGATACGCCATTTTTCCACAGTTCCTTCAACTCATCAATCAGTGGCTGCAAATATACATCAATTTTTACTTTCGGATTTTTAGGACCAGGGATTATGCATGTCAGAAACATGTATGGCATTGTCATACACATTTCAGGAGGCAAATTATATGGCGTCACGATTACTGGCCAACAAGAGTACGACGCCGCAGATTGGGAATACGGCGTGAAACCATCAGCACACAAAGCAAGCCGCATATTTCTAGGATCACTTGCAAAATCGGGATATACTACGTCAAAATTCTTCCAAGCATTCCCGTCTGCTGGGTGACACATAACACCATCAGGCCGCCGATGCTGTGCATGCCATCTCATGTGAGGTGCTGAGGCCGAAGATGCATAGATGCGCTTCAATCGTGGAATAAGAGGCAAATAATGCATCCTCATTTGAGGGACTTGTTTTGCACGCACACGCCCCCCGCTATCATGATATCTTGGCGCACCACAAAATGTACAATTCAACGCATCTATAGTATCTTTGTAGTATAACATGCAGCCACTAATGCAACAATCTATCTTCTTACTAGTCAAACCCAACTTTTGACTAATTTTTGTGCCTCGTAAACGTTTGTTGGCATTTTATGCCCAGCAGGCATCACTTCTGACATCAATTGGATGATCTCGTCAAGTCCATCTTGTGCAACATTATAATCACTTTTTATACTCAACAACCTTGCAGCAATTGAAAGTGGAGAATGATCTATACAACCAGGCCACACCTCTTGGTTAAACTCATTCAAAAGGTCAAAAAATTTTTGAGTTTCACAATTAGGTTGTTCCACAAAATCATCTGGTATTTCAACCCCTACCTCTTCCCTAGCAGCGTCAAAATACATTTCAGCATATCTTTGCAATGGGTCATTCTGTGTACCACTGCTTGATTCGCCAGGGAATTTTACAGAGGGTTGGACCTCACCATGATCAGTCCAATACCAATAATTTGGTTTAAAACCATTCGTTAACAAATGCACTGCGACATCATCCAATGTTAACAGAAGACATTTTTTCTCGCACTTCTTACAAGGACAACGAATTTCGCCATACTTAATATAATTCGGACAACTCTTGCTGTGTTCTATAAAGTTCATAACGCCCTCATAATAAGCTGGTAAAAGCCCTCCTCGACTAGGATAAGTCATTGTATACATCCACGTTCTGTGTTCCGGAATATCCATCTACACGCGCGTATTACTTTTATAAGTTTGGTGTTTTTAATAATTTTATTAAAAAAATAATCGAATAACCATTTTCTTTCCTTAAATAACATGTTTAATTTAAAATTATGGTTCGGATCGTACAACCAACATCGAATACACATTTCATATTCAACCAATAATCACATCATCCCACAAACACAAAACGCATGATGTATATACTGAAACTCAATACACAAAAAACGCCAAAATATATTATTTATATATATATATATACATCGAATATGTACCATCCCCTTATTTCTCCACATCACACAAGCACAGAAAAACCAACAGCAAGCAATGAGAAGGCTCCACCCCTTCCCCCAATTCCCGTTCTCCATCCCCACATCACGGACTAACCTACTATCTATAAACTATCTAATTATGTACATATATACATATATATATGTCAAGGTTAGCCGTACTTACCTTTGTCTTCGCTTTAAATCCAAAATTCAATGCAATAAATTACCTACAACAAATTCAAATTCCAAAAATTACAAAAATATCAAACACCTAACTTTTAAATATTTCCAAATAATCAAACACAATATGTAATAACACATTTGGATTTAATTTTTGCCAAAATAATACACAAATCTATCCAGAGTAAAATTAAGGTAAAATGTAAATTTATTTTCGGCAAAAATTCCGCCGAAAATTCAAATTTTTTTTATTTTTTTTTATTTAATTTCGGCGGAATTTCCGCCGAAATTAAATAAAAAAATTAAAAAAAAATATATTAATTTATAATAAAAGTACATAAAAATATTTAATTTAAATATTTGTCACAGTATAAAGAAAATATTATATTAAATCTTATAATAATATATTAAATAATATATTAATTCATTAGTAATTATTTTTTAGTGTTATTGTTAACTTATAATTATAAAATACGTAGTTTTAACAATATTACTCATAATCCGACGAAATGTAACTACCTTATAATCTTTGGACAAAAGTATGACTTTTAATATGTAGATTTATAAAATTGCAATTGCAATAACTTATTAATTGCAATTGCCGACTATTGTGCAATAACTAATTAATTTAAACTATATGATAT
This sequence comes from Petrea volubilis, assembly GCA_026212405.1. Lineage (NCBI taxonomy): Eukaryota > Viridiplantae > Streptophyta > Magnoliopsida > Lamiales > Verbenaceae > Petrea > Petrea volubilis. The sequence continues at coordinate 15,946,541 of CM047873.1, forward strand.
GTATTATGGCCACTGAGAACAGTTTATAATTTCCAAATATGTAAATGTTATTAAACAAAATTTCAGCCTTACCTATTCATTAAACAAAATATTATATGTCAATATAAGTTATTACATCTGTCGCTACGTCTCAGAACAACTAGCTTGTTCTAGTAACTCGTAATACATTTCGTATCACTGTATTAATTTATTCTAATACGTTTCAGAACATATTTGTTACGTGACATCATAATAGTTATTATAAAACAAATATTTGATTTGTTATGAGACTTAGTGAAATAAAGGTTACATGAAGTCATAATAAACACAATCGTTGAAAAATTGCCACATATAATAAACACAAAAAATACAATACGCTTAATATGACACATTTATTGAAAACTATTTATATGCCACCTTAATATGACAAAATGTACACCGATAATTGAATTCAACAAATAAAAAAAGGCCTCCACGATTACAAATAACACAATACAATTTACAATTTAATTTAAAAAATGACTTTCAAATAAAAGCAAGAATAAGTCATAATAAATACAATACGCTTAATTTGACACATTTATTGAAAACTATTTATAAAATATATAAAACAAAACGTATTACGAAAAATAACTTCAACAAAATAGGAACACAAACATGATCCGAGAAAAACCATAATAATTATACTAACTCTTAAAAGCGGAAAACAAAATTTAAAAATATTATAATCTGTTTTTTATTTTGTATTTTCTTTCAAATTTTTTTTATTATTTTTCGGCGGAATTTTCGCCAAATTTCCGCCGAAAAAAAAAATCATATTAAAAATAATTTATTTTCGTCGGAATTTCGGCGGAAATTCCACCGAAAATAAATAATTTTAATAAAAATATATTTATTTATTTTCGGCGGAATTTCCGCCGAAATTCCGCCGAAAATAAATAAATCATTTTTTAAAAATATATTATAATGTCAACGAAATTTTTTTATTTTACAATATATTATAATATTATTAAAATTTTATTTTTTACTTTAATAAAATTATATTTTTTTATTATTTTCGGCGGAAATTTCCGCCGAAAATCCGCCGAAAATTATTATAATTCAATTTTTTTTTTTTTAAATTTTTCGGCCGAAATTTCCGCCGAAAATTATTATAATTCAAATTTTTTTTTAAAAATATTTCGGCGGAAATTTCTGCTGAAATTTATTAACCGTAATGTTTTTATTTATTAAATAATTTTTCGGCCGAAATTCCGCCGAAAATTTCGAAAATTTTTTAATTAATATTTTTTTTTAATTCCCGCCGAAAATCCGCCGAAAATTTTCGGCGGAAAATTCCGCCGAAAATAGCGCATTTTCTTGTAGTGACTGTTCCAATGCAAAAATGCATTGAAAATTCTTTCTAGCTTTGGTTTCCTAGGTCAAATATGCATTCAAAATTCTTTCCAACACTGTTTGGTCCCAAGTCTATTGTAGGCATTGAAATTTTATGCTAAATATAAATTAATATGTCTAATATTTTTTCAAAAAAAAAAAATCAATTATAATTATATTTATATGTAGAAATCTTTAAAATTAAATTCCAAAATTAAACAAAATATTTAATTCGTGATTAAATCAAATATTTTCATGTTAAAAATTGGCCATAAAAAGTCATATCTTACAAATGAGGAAGCCAGATATTATATTTTGGTAATTCAAATCACCTCTTGTGATCAAGGCAGTAAATTGCTAGTAAATATTGAAGGGTCAATCAAATCGTGTCACCTCGTCGAGTGAATATGACAAGAATTCATCTCTCACAACTATAAATAAGGGTCTTCTCTATAAGTTAACGACACACAACAAGAGAGACACAAGAAGGAGTCATCATTTTAAGGAAGTCCCGAAATTCTCTCTCAACAAGATTCAAGGTGATCCATGTGACGTTTTTGGCATTTTTAACGAAGATCATCGAAATCAAGATTTTCGATCTGAAGTCAATTTGTGTCAACCCAGCAGATTGGTGTTTTTCCCAAATAATAGGGGTGTCAAAACTTGACCCAACCCGCCGATCCGAGCATGACCCACCCGAAAAAAATCAGGTTTGGGTTTGGAGTTTTCGGATTCGGGTCGAATCGGGTCGGACCCGAAAATCAACCTGAAAAATAATTTCAGGTCGGGTTGATTTTCGGGTTGACCCGCGGACCTGAAAAAAAATGGGTACTATAAATTGATTTTGTTTTCCAAACCCTAGATTAGTATGATCAGCCGACACAGGTTTGCTCTCTGTTCTCTCTCTCTCTACTCTCTGTTCTCTCTCTCTCTCACTCTCTGCTCTCTCTTTAACTCAGGCGGCACCGCGACGGTCACACGGTGGACGGACGGACGACGCAAGATTTGGGTATTTGGCTACGAACAGCGGGCGCGCACATGCCTCAAACAAGCCACAACGGCACCAGAGAAAAAGATGAGTTTTTGTGGTCGTTGCTGGAAATGGGAAACCCAAATCAACCGGCAATGAAGTGGGATATTGCCGTTGGAGGTAGATCGGGGAAGCAAAATCGACGGGAAACCGAGCTTTGAACAGAAGAAAAAGGGAGTTTACAAGGCGACGCGCCGCCGGCGACGGCGGTGGTTTGAGGCTGAGGGTGATGATTCAAGGGTGGAGAGAGAGAGCTTGAGATTTCAGATCAGATTTGTGCCGGCTATGGCGGATCGGAGTTGCATCTCCCTTGGAGGCTGAAGCATGACCAGGAAGAGGCGTTTCCCGGCGAACGGCTACAGCAGCTACGCGCGTCCAACAGCGGCGTTAGCGCGTCGAGCGTGGAGTAGCAGCAGATCTAGGAATTCCGAGATACCTTCGTGATTCAGATTGAGACTTGCTGTAGATAAATGAAGTGGTAAGGGTGACGGTCGGCTAGGCAGCTGGAGGCGACGATGGTGAGCCGCGAGAGATGCTGGCGATTTGATAACGCAGAATCCTAATCACCACTTTTTCGCCAAACCTCCGGCAAGCAGGTGGTGTATGTGTGTTCATTCTTGTTCAAATAAGTTGCAAATCAACAATATCTTTTCCTTGTTTTCATTGCTTGAAGAATGCAGAGCCACAAGTCATCGACTTACTCTTTTATCAGGTCAACCCGAACCCAACCCGAACCCAATAAGGTCAGGTTCGGGTTGAGCTTCAGGTCGGGTCGGGTTCGGGTTGGGGTTTTTTATGTTATACCCTTACCTCAACCCGACCCGAACCCACCCAACCCACCCGTTTTGACAACCCTACCAAATAAAGTCCCATGTGTTCTCGGCTCTTCCAATGGCATTCGTCAAAATTCTTAACATTTGATTCGTAACAAGGTGCTAAATCCACAAATTTACATTATTGAAGATCAAATCAACTTTAAAGGAGTAATAAGAGAATCTAAGTTAGAGATTGTACCCACTTGATTTGATTAAATTTAATAAATTCAATTTATTTTTACTAATTTATGTTTTTAATTCAACAAACATGTAATTTGCATTACAAATTTCTGGCACATCTGGTGGGGCATCTCTACCTCTCATCTCTTCCTTCCAAATCAAGTTTGAAGTTCTAAATGGAGGCAAAAGACAATTACTCCCAACTTTGGAAATGTTGAGCATCTTATGTTGAACCATGAAGCCACTTCTACAAAAGTCAAGCATGAAGGGGCCAAATGAAGACGGTGTTCCGCTCAAAGGGGGAAGATGATGTTGACTCTCCATGTCTCCACTGAAGTTCCAGTCAAAGGGGGGCAAATGATGTTGGTGCCGTACGCTTTCAGCTGAACTCTAGTTTTGTGGGCAATGTTGGAAACAAAGTTGAAAAATAATTGCCAAGAAATGAAGATGTAGATGTGGAGTTATCTTGATTGTGGCTCTCAAATGCCCCAAGATACAAGTATAAACTATCTAAATTCTTCAAATTGAGACATTTTCAAATGTTCCTTGATAAGAGCATAAACTATCAAATACTCCTTGATAAGAAGATAAATTGTCGACAAGTGCTCCTAGATACGAGCCTAAACTATCAGAAATTTCAAAAGAAAAAAAAAATCAAGTACTTCTTGACAAGAGCATAAATTGTTAACAATGCTCCTTGATAAAAGCATAAACCGTCAACAAAGCTCCCAAATACGAGCATAAACTATCTAAACTTTTGAAAAATGAAGACATTTGAAGACTCCTTGATACCAGTATAAATTATCTACATATCCAAAATCAAATGACGACTCCTTGATATGAGTATAAACTTTCTAACAAATTCAAATTCAAATGCTCTCCATGATAATAAGATAAACTACCTCCAAACTCAAATTCAAATGAAGGCTCCTTGATATGAGTTTAAACTATCTACAAATTCAAATAAAGACTCATTGATACGACATGGGGTATAAGACATGGGGTTGCCTGCATTTCTCCCTTTTACATTCTATTAAAGCCACTCCTAAAGCCTTCTGTTCCCTGCTAAATCTTCCACCCAACTCAAAGCCTTAAGTGATTCAGATCGGGCTGGTTGGCAAGATTCAAGATGTTTCGTTACTAGTTTCTATGTGTTTATTGGACATGCATTTATTAGTTGGAAGTCATTGAGATAGAATACCGTTTCCTGCTGAGGTTGGATGACGCGCTTTGCAGCATCTACTTGTGAACTGCAGTGTCTGTATTATCTTCTTCATGATTTAGACACTACTCATCCCAAGCCTACCCTCATATAATTTCATAACCAATCCGCGTTGCATGATGCTCCTAACCTAACATTACTTGAACAAACAATGCACATCAAATTTGATCGCCACAGAAGTTCCAAACTGGTGTTGTCCATATTTTGCTCATCCGCTCTTCTCATCAACTTGCCAACATCTTCACTGAATCGTTACCAAATGCCACCTTTGAAGAGTTCATGCCAGATTGTTAGTTTATTAATCGCCAAATGTACATATACTTTTCTTATAGATACCCAATATAGATGCGTGACGACTGATGAGAGAGTGGTTTCATTTTCTCTTCACATTTGAAACTCTAAACTCTTGACTCAGTACAATGAGGTTTACGTGAACCGGCTTGTTAGCCATTTTAGACAAATTTATATCTAATTTTTGCTTTCTTTCCACTATTTGTACAACTATTATACCATCTATTAAATATAGTAGTTGTTTAAATGTTATACTATTTAGTTCTTTATTAAATTAACAAAGGGCCTCTAAAATTCCAATCATGTATAATTATGATCCAGTTCAAGATAAATTTTTTATACTTCCATATTATATTTATGAACTTAATAACAACTATTTTGTAATTGTTTTATATCAAAAAGAATTAATGGTGTAGTAGAATTCTATTAATAAGAACTATGCTTTGAAAATGTTGAGGAATATGTTTTTGGTTAATAAATTAGGAGGATTTTATGTTATATGTCTTGACAAGAAAATCAAATATTTTTAAAATTTTATTTGAGATAATGCCTTCCATCTTCGTGAATTTGAGGACTAGATTATACTACTAACTACTTAACTAATAAGAATATGGAGAATCTGGTCAAATAAATCAATGAGTTGTTAGTCTAAAATTATAAAAAGAAAAAGAAAAATTAAAATTAAAATTAAACTTTAAAGTGCTTGAGATTAATAAATATAAGCCTTTTAAACTTCATTTGATATTGATGGTTAAGTAAATAAGTTTCTATTGATAAAAATTAATGATTAAGAAGAAATTCACCAATAAAAGCTATGATTTTAGATTAAAATTTAGAAACACTAAAATTGTTACATAGTAAGAAAAATTGCAGAAGTAGTTGTACTTATCGTCATTTGTAATACTCTTACAAGTCATGAATGATATTAAAAATTGTATAGAATGGCTTGCAAAAGAACACATCCTTTAAAAATTGAATATTAGAATAAATATTAAAAATTCATGAAAGTTAGTAGTTACGTATTAAAATTCCACTTTGAGAACGTTCCTTTTGAAAAACAAAACTGACAAAAATAAATACGAAAATATTGTTTTATATTTATGTAACTATCTAAAGTATTCACATAAGGTGTAGATATAGAAGCTTAATATAATATTTTTCTCGTCATATAAGGGAGTATTTCACGACATAGTACTCTCACATCATACATTTTTCAATTCTATAATTACCTTTTAAAATTTTTCATATTACTTTAATATAAAATTACTCAAAAAAATATATTACGCCCGTTAACAACTTACCAATGAACTTTTTCATATTGCACAAAATTGCATTAACTTAACTGCGAAAAACTGCTATTAAATTAACATTGCAACATATCGTTACCCTCTAGAATTGATGCGAAATTTTTATCCAATTTTTTGATCAAAAGCAATATTGAGAGAGAAATATTATCAATTCTCATGATCGTCTATTCGAATCAAATTATAGAATATTTATTATATTTTCTTTCAAAATAATTTATTTTTCCGACACAGCAAAAGCTATGAATTTTAAAGGGTTTTGAAAAACTCGTCTTCAAAATTTTAAGAACTAGAGAGAATTGGAATAAAGAAAACAAAACATAGTTTATTCTATGAGTTATTTCACTAATAAGAGCTTAACAAGTATTTAAATAGCTAAACACTAATCCTAGTTGAAACAGAATAGGATTGTTTCCAAAATAAAATAGGAAATATTAAATTTGGCCTAAAAGTAACATATTAGGCTAAAAGACACCTACAGAAAATAGTAAAACTAAAAATACTAAACTTCTTAACCTACATCATACCCCTCCCCCCCCCCCCCCCCCCCCCCCCCCCCCCCGAAATTGACCTCGAGTTGTACTCTAGATAGACACTACAACAAATTACACTTTTGGTAAGGAATAATTTGGGTACCAAAGGCTCAAAATTCATTACCTAAGGTAATTTGTAACGAAAGATTCGTTACAAATGTTTTGTTAGCTAAAGCCCGTCGGCAATTATATTAGGTAACGAAAATTTTGACTTCGCTACCATTTCTTTGGTAACGAAGCAATTTCCTTACCCTTGGTCACTTATAGTAACGAAATTTGTACTCTGGATAGACACTACAACAAATTACACTTTTGGTAAGGAATAATTTGGTTACCAAAGGCTCAAAATTCGTTACCTAAGGTAATTTGTAATGAAAGATTCATTACAAATGTTTTGTTAGCTAAAGCCCGTCGCCAATTACATTAGATAACGAAAATTTTGACTTCGCTACCATTTTTTTGGTAATGAATCAATGTCGTTACCCTTGGTCACTTATAGTAACGAAATTTGTACTCTGGATAGACATTACAACAAATTACACTTTTGGTAAGGAATAATTTGGTTACCAAAGGCTCAAAATTCGTTACCTAATTTAATTTGTAACTAAAGATTCGTTACAAATGTTTTGTTAGCTATAGTCCGTCGCCAATTATATTAGGTAACGAAAATTTTGACTTCGCTACCATTTCTTTGGTAACGAAGCAATTTCGTTACCCTTGGTCACTTATAGTAACGAAATAATTGGTTACCAATAGTTTTCATAATGGTTATAAAGAATCACGCTAGAATTCCTCCAGAGTGATTTCTGTGATTTCTGCTGGAATGTTCGCCAAAGTTCAGCCTTACCGCCACTGCCCTCACCGCCGTCTCTGCCTGCTGGACCAATCTCTGCCACCCACGTCGCCATCGCCGCCCCTGTCGTCGCTAGAATACTATCCTTTAAAATGTGTAAATTCTTGTAATTGAGAAAATTTGAACTCGTGACCTCACAATTGAGTGGAAAGCACTCCACCATCAAGTTATTGCAAGAAGCTATAATAAATTTATTTTGTTTTATACTTATTATACATTTGTTTTATACTTTTAAATACTTATGTCTTCCATTAGAATTTTGATCGATCTATCTTGTTCATACATCTTTTCAAAGTTGAATTTGTTTGTATTTTTGGATTTATTTTGATGTTACATGAATTTCTAAGACAAATTAGTTATAACGATGTACATTGCATGCACATGTAATACTTTAACATTTTTTTTCAATTTTCAGAAAATTTCAAAATTCTTTTGTTTATGTTGTGTTTTTAGCTTGTCATTTAATTATTAATCAACTTTTTATGTTTTTTCAGAAAATTTCAAAATTTCATTATATTTCATATTTCTACTTGTGTTTTCAATTAAAAAAATATTTTGCTTAAATTTTATTTTTTAACTAATCATAAGTCGAAAGTCTATTATAAATGATTAAAAAGATAGTATAAATGATAAATAGGTAAGAAAGAATATTTCCATAGAATTTAGCACATTTTTAATTTTATATTATTTAAATTTAATAATTTGATTAGTTTATATCTCTTTTTTATTTTGCACACACAATGAGTTTGTTTGATACGCTAATTACTATTATTACCAAATTTATTTAGTAAAATGATATGTGCAAATAAATTAATATTGTCACAACTTTACTAAAATTTGATTTGGTATAGTGGTTTTATAATCATACTTGCATTTTAAGGTCAAGGGTTCAAATATTTTTGGGCACAAATAGTATTATTTGGCAAAATGATCTTATTGTAGGACAAACATCAAATATTATGAACAACTCAGAAGTATTTTTCTTAAGATTCTTTGGTTTAAAAACTTGTACAAATATTTTGGTTTCAAGCTATTATTTGTGACAAATATTTACTTTTTCATAAGATCTTTTTTTCAAATTCAACAGGAAAATCCTATGGTAATCATATTTGTTAGCACTATAATTCTTTTTAAAAAATGAATTATGAAGAATAAATATATAAATTCAAAAGTAAAAAATAAAATTCGTAACTAAGTTATTTGTTACAAAAAGTGTTAATAGTAACAAATATGTTAGTGTTACCAAATGTTAAAAATTTGGTTACAAATACATGTTCGTAACTGTCACAAAAAATTAATAGTAACAAAAATTTAGTTCTTGTAACGAATTTTATCTTTTGTTACAAGAGAAATATTTTTTCGTAATGAATAAATATCAACAACAACAAAATTTGGACTTCGTTACCAAAACGCTGATATATGGTAACAAATAAATACTTTTGTTACTATAAACTATTATTTGCAACTAAATTTGGTTCCGTTACAATAAACTTCATTATCTCAAGTGCATTTTGTTGTAGTGAGAGTGGCTCATCAGGTGGATAATACTCAAACAAATCAGAAACATTAAAAGTAGAAGAAATGTTCATGTCTTCTAGTAAATCCACCACATATGTATTATCACTGATCTTTGTCACTATGCAACAAGGCTCGTACTTCTTATTCTTCAACTTGTTATAAGTACCAACTGGGAATCTGATCTTGCGCAAGTGCACCATAACCAAATCACCCTCCTTAAATACCTTAGGTCATCGATGCTTATCTGCAACAACTTTGTATTGATTATTTGTAGCTTCTAAATTTTACTTAACTTCATCCCTAATGGTCTGAACTCATTTAGAGAATTTTTCTGTAGCGAGACTAAAACCAGGAATTTTGGGTAGTGGTACAAGATCAAGTTCAAGTTTTGGGGTCTTAGCGTATACAATCTCAAAGTGCGCCTTCCTTGTGCATTGATTCGTCATAATGTTATAAGCAAATTCCACCTGAGCCAATGCCACATCCCACTGCTTCGGCCTATCTCCTGAAATACACTGGATCATCCTACCTAACGTTTGATTAGCACCTCAGACCTGTAGTGCTATGCTGCAAGGATGTATCAAACTTCTACCACAAAGCCCTCCAAAAGTGACTAAGGAACTTTATATCATGATTAAAAGTGATCGTCTTTGGGATGTCATGCAAGCGCACTACTTCCTTGAAGAAAATATCAGCAATAAGTGTGGCTTCTGATGTTTTCTTACAAGAAATGAAGTGTGCTATCTTGGAAAATCTATCAACAACAACAAAAACAAAATTAATACCTTGTTTTTTTTTTCTTTTTTTTTTAAAAAAAAGGAACCGGCAAGGTGCCGTGGGGTTAAAGGGTGCCCCCCCCCCCCGTTTTATTACCACATCAAAAGGGACAGTGGGAAACAAAAAAGAACAATCCCAAACAAACAGAAAAAAGAAAGAAAGAAACACTAACTATGTCTAAATGAAGGCATCCCCATAGAATCAATAATAAGCATTCCCCTAAGCTGTACATGTATCTCTGTTGGCTCCCAAGTTGCACTCTCACGTAGCTGACATGCCCTGTTTGCTAACCAATCAACCGCCTTATTCCCCTCTCGGTAGATCTGGGTACATTTGAACCTAACTTGCCGTATAAGGAGTCGAATATGAGTGAGCAATTGTTGAATGTTCCAGTTCACCGTACGCTGCCCCAAGACGAGGCGCACCATCGCTTGAGCATCCATCTCTAGCCAAATATTCTGAAATCCCCGTTGCGTCGCCAGCCGGATCCCCTCATAAGCAGCATAGAGTTCCGCATATGAATTCATGGGGTTGCCAAGGAACCTAAAAAAGGCAAAAATAACCTGCCTATTATGATCTCAAGCCACGCCTCCCGCTCCAACTTGGCCCGTGCGCTTTGCTGCCCCGTCAGTGTTCAGTTTCAGCTGAAACTAATCAGGATTCTTCCATAATACCATAATGGGACGTGGTTCAACATGCCTGGGTAATTGAACCATGAAAAACGGGGCTGCAAATTCGACTCCCCTCCAATTGGTAGACTTGAACCGGCCAGCCTTGCCCAAAAGATAACAATGCTGCCACACCTTCTTCACAATGAGACTCGCAACCATCCGGTGACCACGATATTTGCACGAGTTTCGTGCCTCCCAAATATACCATAATATAAGTACAGGAACCAAGGTCCTCATGTGATCACCTTTGTATGTACCTCGCCAAGCCTGAAGCTAGAGATGAACCTGAGTTGTGTCTGGAAGTGAAACTCGGAGTAATTGGGCAAAGAATTCCCAAATCCCATGAGCTTTAGGACTAGTAAAGAATAAGTGGGCGAAGCTCTCTTCGTTGATGCAGCAATAACATTTGGAGGCGAGTTGAATACCTTTGCTTTTTATACGTAAATCCACTGGAATCCAGCCTCTAAGAAGCCTCCATAAGAAAACAGAAATGTTGGGCAGGAGGTTCCTCAACCAGAGGCTCGTAAAGAGTGAGCTGACTGCCCGAGAACGACGTACCTGCTCCCATGCCTGTTTTGTTGCAAACTGTCCGTGCAGTCCCCTAGCCCAAACAAGCCCATCACTCGTATAAGAGTCAATTGGAATCCCCATCACGCGCGGGACTAAGTCTGAGGGTAGTACTTTTTCCAGCCAAGATCTGTCCCACACACCATTAGAGAGAAAAAAGGATACTTTTTCTAACGGGTAGTGCTCCCTTGAAACCAATTGTTTTAGAGGGGCATTTGTCAACCAAATATCATGCCAAAAGAATGGAGCACCGTTGCCAATCGTCCAGCGCAAGTCAGGTTCAATCCAAGCGCGTCCTCTGCACATCCACTTCCATGTAGCAGAGTCATTCCATGTTTCCTGCACATCCACCGGATGTCGGTCTTTGACATATTTAGCATGCAAGTAGCGTGCCCAAAGGGACTTGCCCTGCCGGAATTTCCACCAAAGCTTACAAGTGAAGCTATTAATCACGTCATCCAAAGCGCGCACGCCCAAACCCCCCTCCTCAATTTGGTAGCATACCTCCTCCCACGAACACCAGTGAATACACCGCTGCCCGCCATAAGAGCCCCAAAGAAATCGATTAAACAGCTTTTCAATCTTTTGAATAACACTCCTAGGAGGCTTTAAGATCTGAACAATATAGAGAGGGATTGAAGCAAGGACGCTCTTGATAAGCGTCAGGCGGCCTCCATAGTTCAACGCAGATTTTTCCCAACCAAGGATCTTAGCTCGAATGCTATCAATCAATGGCACAAATAAGCTGATCCTCTTACGACCTGAATAGAGAGGTGCTCCTAAATACTTGAGAGGGAAATCCGTCCGATAGAAGCCCATCATTCGCTGGATACATCTTACCTTCCCCTCTAAGCACCTGTTAGATGGGATAAAAGTGCTCTTCGCCACGCTAATAAGCTGTCCCGAGATCTGTTTATAGTGACGTAAGAAATCCATAAGCTTTCGAATGCAAGTGGTACGAGTGGAAGCAAAAATAATCACGTCATCTGCATAAGCCAGGTGCGAAATAACCACAGGATTATTAGCAATATAGCGCATCTTGACATGCGATTGAAAAAGATGATCAAGTCCTCGAGAAAGCCATTCAGCAGCTAAAATAAATAGTGCCGGAGACAAGGGAAGAATGGAAGAAACTAGCTCCTTCACCATTAATTAAGACCGAGAACCAACAATTCTCTATCGAATTTCGCACAAGATGAATCCAATGAGCCGAAAAACCAATCGGTGTGAGCATGGAAACAAGAAACGGCCAATGCACCCTATCATAGGCCTTAGCCATGTCGAGCTTAAAGATCACACGCTCCCCGTTCACCTTCTTGTTTATAGAGAGGGCAAGTTCTTGTGCTAATAAGATGTTATCTGATATGGCCCTTCCCGAGAGAAAATCGGACTGTGCGGGAGAAATAATCTTGGGAAGGATATTCGCCAATCGAGTGTATAAAAGCTTGGTCATAATCTTGTTAGACACGTTGCACAGACTGATAGGCCTATAATCAGCCCATGTGTTGGGCAGCTCCTTCTTAGGGATAAGCACAATAGTAGTGGCAGTGAAGGCCCGGGGCATGGGCATCCCGGCAAAGAAATCCCGTGCCGCGTCAAACACATCAGTGGCAATAAAGTCCCAGCAAATTTGATAAAAGGCTGAAGAAAACCCATCGGGACCCGCGGCTGAATCGGAACTAATGTCGAAAACAGCCCGTCGAACTTCCTCCATCGTAAGTGAGGTACAAAGAGCATCCGAATCCTCAGGGGTAATCATTCAAGAAACGTGCGAGAAATCCATATTGCCCAGACATCCATTTTCCTTAGTAAGAAGATGCTCAAAGAACTTTGCGGCTGAGGTCAAAATCTCTGACGGATCCTTAATATTTCGCCCCTCATCGTGTATAGCAAATATACGGCTCTTAACTCGGCGTTGCTTAACCAAATTATGGAAAAATTGGGTGTTCCGTTCCCCCTCTTGAATCCAACGACATGAGGACTTTTGCCTCCAGAAATTCTCCTCCATGGCTAGGACCCAATTAAGCTTCGCTGTCGAGAGATTTAGCACCATTAAGTTAGAAGGAGATGAATCATTATCATACTCACGCTCCAGCCGCTGAACCTGTTGGGTGGCAGCATCGACTCTATCAAAAATATTACCAAAGACTTCCTTATTCCAAGACTTGAGAAATCCCTTCATGCAGACCAGCTTCTGGTGGAGTTTCCACATCCCAAAAGATCCAAGCAGAAGTGCCCAATTTTCCTTAGCCGCCTCATAGAAAGCATGGTGCCTGGTCCACATTTTCTGAAATCGAAAAGCAGCCGGTCCCCTTTGCACTGGGGCTGGCGGAAGAACAAGAAGCGGACAGTGATCTAAGGTGTGCCGTGACAAGTGCCTCATCCTAAAGTCCGGAAACCAGTCCATCCAACCAACTGACACTAGAACACGATCCAAACGCTCCCATCGTTTACCCCGAGTCCATGTAAACTGACCACCCTCTATGCCCGGGTCAATGAGACCACAACCCTCAATACAATCTCCAAAGTCCTCTATTGAACCAAGAGGTGGGGGACCACACCCCTTGCGTTCATCCACTGATTGCACCACATTAAAGTCTCCACCAATAAGCCATGGATCCGGGGTAGCAATGCCATGCATTACTTCCCATAAGTCCTTGCGCTCAATGCGAGTGTGACATCCATAAATGAACGAGCAAAGTAAAGGGGAGGGGATCAACCCTGAAGTAACCTTCACATGCAAGATTTGGGCCTCATTGACTAACACATCCACAATCAAAGAAGACTCAAAAAAGCACCATATGTGATTAGTGGGATTTGAAATAACCCCCGCAAATCCCAGCTTCTTAAGCATAAACCATTCACTCAAAGAAATCTTAGGCTTAATAATAACTAAAATAGAAAGCTTGTGACGATACCTCAAATCAGCAAGATACCGTTT